>VZRW01008389.1:332954-371065 GCA_013398125.1 Aegotheles bennettii
GAGGCGACCGCAGGACCGCCCGGGTGTCACCGTGTGGTGCCAGCGGAGGGGCTCGGTGGCGGCTCTCGGGCTGCTGCGGGGATTTATCCCGGCGAGGTGCCCGGGGGCTGGGCAGGCAGGGACAGCCTGTGCCTTCGGTTCCTATCACAGGCTGGATAACGCCTTGATTTTTAATTTATGTGTCCTAAAGCAGCTCTGTCCTGGTCTTGTCCCTGGGTGTGTTCATTGCCCATTGATACCTGAGGTCCTTGGTGATACCATTGTGCACTCACCATGGCTGTTCCAGGCAGGATTTCATGGCACATCCCCACAAGGTACCTTTGTGGGCAAGCCGTTAGGAAAGATGAACATTTTCTTATCCCAGACAAAAAAAAAAAAATCAGGAAAGAGAGCTGTGGTTTGATCTAAACCATCTATCTTGGACTGTGTACAAAACCTGCTCTGACAGCCTCTCATGGGGTTGTTTTCAATGTACCTGTGTAATTCCATAAAGAAGAGTGCTGGCAGAGGGTCCTGAATGCACAGCTCTCAGCTGGCAGCCTTTCTTCTTCAAGTGTTGTGTGTCAGAAGTATTATTCGATTACTTTTTATCTCTACTTCAAAATCAAGACAGCCTAGTGCTCCAGAAGGATGATCTGCCAAAAGATAGCGCTTCTCACCTGCACAGATCATCTGTTTGATCCTTACCCTCCTTGCTAGAACTGCTGAGCTTTCTCCTGTCTATTGGATACTGTGGCTCCTAGGCTTTTCTGAAGGTGGGCACCCACGTTTGCTGACAACTGTCATGACCTAGATTGAGTCCCAAAACCAGAGGTGAAATGTTCCTTGAACCAGGCAGCTCCACCTCCCTTTAGATATTCACATTCTCATATGCACATCATGTTAAAGAAACAAAAACAAAAGCCCTCACTGGATCCTGGAAAGGCTAGACCTTGGATTTTTTTGTTTTTTCCCCGAGGGGCTAGAAGTCACTCAACCAGAATCCAAACTTCAGTTTACATAGAATGCATTTCTAGCAGGTATGTGCTAGAAGATGAACTCACTGCTGCAACACTGTCCGTGAGTGTACAGGCCACCATGGTTCTGCTCCTGACTTCTTGTCAGTAGCACTCCCTCGCTCTCTGGGGAAAGCAGCTGATGTTTAGAAATCATCCTTGCAATCCAGTGGTTAACAGTGGAATTTGCAAGATAATTGTCGCTGTATTTGCTGCTGTTTGGAGAAGTTGTGAGCAGCAACCAAGCCTGATACTGCAGCTGTTTGGAGATGAAGGAAAAAAAAACAGCAGGAGAAACCTTGCTCGGTCCCATGCAGGGTTCAGCAGGTTCAGAGAGGGACATAACTTTCTAAGCTCAGTTGGCTGTGTGGGGAGCTTCTCAGTTTCAAAATACCTGCTAACTAGGGTGCTTGCACCCAGATTCTGCTGCTCTGTGGGCGATTATGTACTTTGCTGTTGTAATCTAGAGACCAAACATCTATACAAACAAATGTAGTGCCATGCACCTTCAGTCACTTGCCAGTGAAATTCTAGTTGGGAATCACATTCAAAGACAATAAATACAAATGAGCAGCATCTTGTTGAGGAACCACGACTCTCTGGTGGCCTGGCTAGGAGGTGTGAATGTACCTTTTGTGTAGTTACCTGTTGCATAGGTCCTTACTAAAAGATTCTGTTGGGTTCCTGTTCCCTGCCTCTGCTTTCTGTTACCAGCCTCTTGATACTGGTTGGATCTCTGGCTGATCAGTGCTTGTTAATTATTTTAGGCCTTGAAAGTGTAGGATCCCATGGTGCCACTTGTTACTAACTTCCATACCAATTTGGTAAGCTTAAAGAGAATCTTCTTGCTAATTCAAGCTAATATTGAGGTAAGGAAAAGGTGTTTCTTTAAGTATCAACTGTAATTAAGATTCTGAAGGCCTTCTGTGTTAGTTCTGCTGTTCCTTTGCAATAATTTTCTGCCCTTACACACTTGTCCAATCTTGTTTCCTTTAGGTGGACAACAAAAAGCAGAATTTCCAGCTACAACTAGGAGCCAGTTAACATTTATCTCAGTGATGCGTGAGCATCACTTAACATTAGAAATGAATTGTGATTGTACACTCTGAAACAGCAGTGCATAAAAGGCAATTGCTTGCTCCCTTCTTGTGATCCGTGCTTGCTGCTGTCATCCTCCAGGGATGAAGAGGAATTTTTGCTCCTATTCTATTACCATAAGCGCTGCTGAGCTTGTTAAGATTTGAGAAGAGGGAATAGTCAGTTACTTGTGGCTTACCCAGTAAATGAGGTTTTTCTTGAGTGGTATGGGTAATCAGAATAAAACCACATACAATTAAAGCTGTTGTAGCCTATAGTTATTGTTTTATCTTCGTTTTCACTGAAATACTAAAATCTCCTGTCCTGTCTTTTGTAGTATCAGTGTTGGAGAATGTATGTTTGCTTTTGCCAGAGCATGGCTGTGCTGTTGCTGGGATTTCCACTAGTGTATTGAATCATTGCTGTGAAGGTTGTTCAGAATCATATATTAAAATGTGATATGTATGTTTTCCTTCCCAAGATCCAGATGATCTTTTGGAAAACCTGTTGCAAGACGTTGAACAAAAATTAGGTGCCTTTTCAACAAATCTAGCTGCAGGCATAATTCCCTTTACCTGCACAGCCAAGCCCAGTTTGGTTGGAAGTTGTCTAATAAAATAATGTCTTCAGTCTGTCTAATCAGTTGTTTCTCCCTGTATAAGTGACATTGCCTAGCTTTGTCCATCTTGCCTGGAGCACAGTTCCTGGTAACTTCTTCACCAAATGCATACGTGCAGAACTGGCAAGACAAGGAGGCTGGATGGGTAACTAATAGTGAAACTTCATTGCTCAAGCACAAGTGGTCAGGAACACGCACAGATTTGTGGGGTCTCTAGGTAATAGTTATAAAACATAACTCAAGAACACAAGTTCGTACCAACACCTGTACTAGAGAACTCCTTGGCAGAGTCTTGGTGGCAAAGAACACCACATTAGAAGCTGGTGAGTTTCTCTCTTCTAGAGAAAACCATTTGAGTCTCAGAAGCGCCTGTCAGTCAGGCAACCAGTGAGTTGACTTCTGCATCAGAGCTGCTTGCTGGGAGAATGAATTTACTTTTGAATTTGAATCTTTAAAAGCCTTTGAGTTTTACAGAGTGGTTGTGAGTAGAGGGGAGCTTCAAAACCTCTCTGGGGAGCTGTGAGACTAGGAAACTATTCCTTTGCCAGGCTTCTGGTAACAGGAGGGTGATACAACAAGAGCATCTTCAGTATTCTGTTGTCTTACTGGGTGGTGTTTGTATTAATGGCTCGTACCTGGCCCAGTGACTGGGGCATTCAGCTGGCGATTGCTGCCTCTGGCTTCAGTCTCTTGTTTTGTCAGACTCCTAATAACTTTGGAGAAGGTCTGTAAGATTTTTCTATGCTTCGTCTTTTTTCCCCTCCATGGAATTAGTGTTGACACTGCTTTACAGTGTGTCAGGATGATAAATGCGAAGAACTGCACAGAAATTGGATTTCACATAGATCCCAGTGGTGAGAGAGAACATTCCCAAGTCAGGCTGAGAACTTAATGTAATTGTACTGGCTATGAGCCTTAATTCCATTTTCTTCTTGGTGATGGAAATGCAGTAGTATGGAGTAGGGATAATTTCATGCTGATGCATAAAGATATATGCTGTGTATTAGGGGCTTAACAATTTGAAGATTACTTAAAGTTGTAGGTGGTTTGTAAAAAAGGGTTTATTCTAATTTAAAACTTTAAATTCTGGAGATTTCCCCAAATGCATTCAAGAAAGATATCCTCCTTGCTGTAAAGCAAAAAGATCTCAAAATCATATGCATACACAGCATGAATGTTCCATTCTCTACGTATTTCTTCATGTGTTAAAATTACAAAATACAAATTTGGATTCCATGCTTCGATTCAGATGCAAGTATTATAATAGATATATGTGTAATAATAATGACTTGAAACGATCACAGCTGTAATGCTGAGAGCCCAGAGATACTGTGGATTGTACTATCCCTATCTATGCACAGCCTAAAAGAATGACCAGAATTAAGGACTGCTGCTTTATACACTTGTGTTTTTCAAAAAGAAAACAGATGGGAATATTTAAAGTACTGATAGGCTATTATTAATTCTCAGTTCTGAAAAGTGGTAAGAAAGTTAAGAAAAGCACCGAGTTACTATGAGATAAATGGAAGAAACACTCTGGGTTGGTCACAGTCGTAGGGGTATCAAATGCTGCTATCTGTCCTTATGCTTGATTAAATAGTTTGCAGTGCTGTTGTGAAAGGATACCCTGACAAATAAATTTATGCACATGCAATTTTAATGACTTCTCCGAATGTGACTTATCAGATGACTTGTGATATTTTAAAAAATAACTAGGGACTTCAGATTCCTGGTCTGCCATAAATAAATTAGCACAGTTTAACTTGCCATTAGGAAGCTTAGGAAGCCAGGTGATTCTTAATTGATGATATGCTTTCAGTGTGTTTGCACATGCCTATCCAGTAACTAAAGCTGTTCTAGATGCTGGTGATTAGCTTGTTAGGAGTGTGGGGTTCAGGGAAGAAAATCAGGTGCTCCAAGTTGCTCCAAGTGTTTTCGTTTGAAAGAAAAGCCTCAGCTGCCCTGCATAGTGCCTCAGCCATCCACAGAGTATGTAAATGGATACAGGTGATTGCTTCTAAGGAAGGCTGGCCAGGTTGTTTGACCTTTGTTTTCTTCTCAATGATTTTAATTTTCCAGTCAGCTTTGAACTTCTGCCTTCCAGGTGAAGAATCAAGCAGGTGAAGTTGCCTTTAAGTAAATGGTTACTGCCAGCCATGCTCCGAGTACCTTTGTCTGTGTTTTCTGGCTTCATAATGCACAGGGAACTTCTGAATACTCCTAGAATACTGTTCTATGTGTGCTTGACTGGCTCTTAATTTACTGACACCCTCTGCTGTTTAAATGCACTGACATGAATCTTGGAAGGGAACGAAGATCCTGGGGAGACTGTGAACCACCTTCTCTGGGTGAGTGCTTGAAAGCTTCCAAGTGTTAAAATTCCTCTCCCATGTCCAAGACAGAGAACATAGAGATCCTGTAGAGATCTTTATACTTAAGGAATATAATTTAAGAGAACACGTTTATTCATTTGAAAGTTTATCTTCTGCTTAGTTTTGCCAAAAGAATGACTTAAAGCAACATATTTTTGCAGCAAGTGTTGATCAGTGATGTCTAAGTTGTGTTCTGTATATTCAAAACTGAGTATGATCCTCTCCAGACCAGAGAGCAGTTGAGTGTCACCTTACCTTCAGATTTCTCTGAAAGACTTTCTGCCACTAACTAATGAATCAAGCAGAAATACAGTCTTTTTATTGGTCTCTTTTGCCCTTTTATCCTGCTTGGGTTTTTTTACACCCATTTGTCATTTTTCACCTACCCATTCTTTAAGCTCTTTGGGGCAGGGACTGATGGTGATTACCTTGCTGGGGTCTCACATTACTTGTAGTGGAATGCCTCAGAGCTTTCATTTTTCAATTAGTTAGATCAAACATACAGTTTTAAGAAACCTTGCAGTTTAATTCCCTTGAGGTTTTGTGCCACAGTGTTCTGCTTTAGCCCGTGGGTTTGCTGCATTGACCACCATGGACCTGTTTGCATCTTGTAGCACCATTCTTGTGCAGGGCTGTGTTGAGTGATTTGATTTGAGTCTGGACGTTGGTCTCTTGGTGGTAAATGCCCGCGGTCCCTCTGCTTCTGAAGCAGAGACAGTGTTTGAATGAGCTCTGAAGTTGCCATAAAAAATTCATGGAGTGTAAAAGGCGAAGCAGTATTTTTCACTGCTGTTGTGTAAAGGAGCTGTTATCCTTCCAGCTGAGGAAAGCTCAAAATGGTGTTTTCACAGGGTTTGTCTCAAGTTAGTTGTGACTTGTAGTGCTAGGCTGTGTTCTTTGCTGCCATTGTTTGGGCTGGGTGTATTAAACAATAGGCAGCCTGCAAACAAGAGGACAAAAGCATTTACAAGAACATGCTTGGAGCAAGCAAAAGAAACCAGATTGCTCAGGAAATGGGGAAGCAGCAGATAGAAGTTAGCTGATTTCAGGGATAGTGCAATATGAAAGAAAGAAATAAAGAATACAATGGGGAAAACAGATGTGAAAGAGGAGAAGAGAGCAAAAGTTTGTCTTGAAGTCACTCTGCAATGGCTGTGCAGGAGTGTAAAGAGAAGTCAGTTTAAGGTGGCCTCAAGAGTTTGAGGAGCAAAGCAGAGCTAGCTGAGTTCTGTCTAGCTTTTGCTGATGCTTGAGATAGAATTATGGTAGGAACTGAAAACTGCTCAGTGCCTGGTAGAAGTGGGACTGCTCTCACATCTGTTGGGCCAGTCCAATGTGAGAGATAAAACATGTTAAAAACCTTTTTTTTTCCTAATGTACTCCAGGAGCCCGAGGCATTGGAAGGTGTTAGTAAAGAAAGAAAATTACCTGTACGGTAGAATGGGTACTAATAATCTTCCACTCTGTTTTAAAACTCTACCATTTTACCATTTTCATCTGGTAGCTGTAAAACCTTTGCCTAATTCTGTCAGTTTTGGGGTGTTTGGTCTGTATACACCTATATATAAGCATTTAATTTACATCATGCAATTACTACATTTCACAGTGAATCCACTTGCAATTGTGTAAGGGCTTATCTAAACTGCTTTCATTTTAGTCCAGTGTATTGGGGTATTTTTGAAATTCCATTATGCAGAAACAGGTAAATTATGATTTTGGTTACACTTGGGAAGGTTCATAAGGGACTTTTAGTCACAGTTCATTACATTAGCATTACACTCAGTGTCTTAATATCTCCTTAATAGAAATCACTCCAGGTGGATGAACGCAGTTCCTGTTTGTTTTGCAGCTGGTGGGAAGAGTTTGTAGTTGCCAACCCACAGAAACTTTGTGCAGAAATGTTCTCTTTACATCTAAGATGCAACCTTAATGTATTCTGGTGGAGAATTTTATGGAGAGTATAAATACCTTAGTGCCTTGCTCTTTCACTGAGAAACATAATGACTGTTCCAGCCTTTCCAAACCTCTGGCTTCCCTGTGGCTGTGTCTTATTAAGACTGCACTTCTAGACAGCAAAGAAATAATAGCAATGCGTGGTTGTTTGCTAAAGAACACAGCTGGGACTGTAAGGCTTGTATATCCTTTGTGTGGGAAGCATCAGCTCTAAATAGAGGTCATTGTGCAGATAAGCTTGGTAAGCACAATGCAATAAACTGATTAATAACTTAATGCCAGGTAGAGCAGGGAAATGATCTGACTTGCATTAAGGCTTGCAGAGAGTCAGGAGTGTGTGAATTGGAGAGGTGTCCCCTTTGGGGGGCCTTCCTGTACAAATCATGTTGTCACATCAGAAGAGATGGTGAAAGGTTGTATTCTTTAAAAACAAAAAAAGTGACAAGTGGATCGTGCTGAATGCAGATTGCTTTGGGAAGATGGGGAAGTACAGTGGGGAAGAGAGTGGCAGAGGGGAAAGTGAAGGCAGCAGAAAGCCAGTGAGTGAGACTGAAGTATCTGCCATGGTTCAGTTGAATTTCTTTCAAGGGGTGAGTAATAATGTACCTTAATAATAAAGAACCCCAAATTGTGGAGCTGAGTCTCTTCTCCAGAGGAGGAGAGGGGTTTAGCTTGTCAGCCCCATGTGCAAGGCATAGGCAGTGCTTCTTACCAACCTTATGGTGGCTTCTGTGAAGGATGGTGACATCTCTTTGTCCTCCTCAAGTGTCATGCTGGCAGTTGCTTTTCCCATTAGGGAGAAAGATGCAGAACTCTTGGCTGAGCAGTGAGCAAGGTTGAAATAAGAGAATTTGAGCAACAGCAGGAATCAGTGAGGCCTCCCTAGGAGATATGGTCACAGCAGGTATGACTGGTGTCCAGACTAAGGATGGTGCTTTTCTGGTGTGGCTGTCAGACAATAGTGTAGCATCTCTGCCTGTAGAAAGTTTTGGGAGATGGCTGCCAGTTCTTTTAAGGACAAATTTTGATTCCTTGGTCTGTGCTCATATCACATTCAGGTTTGGTTTAGACTGTGTGCTTCCCCTAGGGAAAGGTGTACAGAGATCAACCTGACAAATTACTCTATGAACCTTCTTGGTGCCTCTCTGAGCGTGTCCTAGGCTGAACAACTATGGTAATATGTTTTAGAGATGGCTTCAGCTGTTATCTTCATAGATTTCCTCACAAGAAATAAGTAGTGCTTTGTTAACAATGTGATTTTTTTTTAATGTTTCTAGTTCTTAATCTGAATATGGATGTTTAAGGATAAGTAGAAACTTAAATTCTTGCAAATATGTCTCAAATACTGACTTCTGGAGCTGCTAATTCATACACTACAAAGGAATGCTTGTGTCAAGCAGTTTCCCAGTGAGATCGATACTTGTGATGAACTGAAGAAATCATCCTAAGCTGCCTTGAACATGGGGAAGAAAACCGGATTCTTGGACAGAATTAGCTGCAGAAATGGGCTTAAGGGAAGGAAAGTGCATCAAGGTAATAAAATAGGTATCCCATGCAGGAAATAAATATACAATGAGAGTGTGAGAGTGTGCAAATAGTCTGGAATAAGGATAGACAACAGGAAGCTCTTCTGGCCTGCTGGAGCTGAGAGACAGTGTGCACTGCTTTCTGGAGATCTGCATGCTTCCCATCTGGTGGCTGCCCAGACAAACAGGAGAACCATCTGCCTTCCAGCTGGTCCCTCAGAAGGTGCCTACTGGGAGGCTCACGTGTTTGGTTGTGGAGCCTGTCAGTTCTTGCAGCCCAATGATGGGATGTGAGGATCAACGGGGAAAGACAGAAAGAAGGGGGAAAGAAGGGAAAAGAAGAATGAGTATGGAGAGGGCTCTTCTGTTGCTCAGTAGAAGCTTTTTGTGTTGTCTGTCTGTTCGTGTGAGGGAGCATCCTTCTCCTTTAATCAAGGAGTAGTGGTATGAAACCAATACCTGATTTTGAAACCACCTGACTATGTGGTCTTGCATCCATTTGTCTTAACCTGTGTTAGTGAGTGGATATCAGCTTAGAGGCAACACATAGAAATCTCAGACTGGAATGCTGACTTCCCCCTGCTTTCCTGAGAGCTTGTATGAAAATATTAAAAGAAGTAAGATCTGAACACCATTACTGAAAAGAATTACCAGCAGCTAGACAAACAGTAGCTGGCTGTAGTGGAGCAAGGCAGAAATAGCATCTTTCAGATTTGACACAGCTTACTATAAATCAGAGGTACTTGCTGAGAAGTTCAAATTTGTTTGTATTTATAGATTGTTTATTGGCTTCTCGTTATCTGCTTTAAACTTAGCTAGGAATCAAAGTGTTTTCAACTATGTGTAACGTTCACGAGACCTCCAAACTTTTGTTTCAAAGGCTTAGTCTCAAATATTTTGTTTATTTTGCATAATGAGTCATTAAATCATAAGAACCGGGAGGATTTCTGTGAAAGTCAGCAGTTTCTGCTCTCTTGCCTGGTTTGGCTCGAGAAGGGAAGAGCATCCGGCTGGGTCGAAGACAGTGGGAGAGGTGGTGGGATGGAAAACCTCACTAGTAAAGGAATGGAGCAGATCCAGTCCCTAATGAGGTTTGCTAAGAACTGCAACTGTGTGAGTCCTTTGACAGCCTTGGCAAGGGCCAAGGGTATTAACTCGGTGCAAGGATTTAAATAGAAATAAAGTTTTATTTTTAGCACTGGTCTCTTCGGGGCAGATCAGAAACCCGATCAGCAAAGGGAAGTGCTGTCGTGCTCGGTGCCAGCGAGGTGCCACCGTACCTGCGTGGTTGATGTTACAGAGAGCTGGAAGGTGAAATTGGGAGGGTTGGCTTCACCTGGCACATTGCCCCCCACAGCAGCTGATCCTGCTGCTTCTGCTGGTTCAGTTTATCCACGCTGCGCTTGGCCAGACACACAGTGCTAAAAGGTGATGAGGGTGCAGAAGGAAAACTGCTTCCTGGGTTATCCAATCTCTTTATGTTCCAAACAGCCCTATTTTATTATGTGTGAATGCAAGTGTTGTTATTGGCCACGTGTGTGGCTTGGTACTTTCATTAATTTTAGCTGAAATGTTTAAAAGCAGACTACTATAAAATAAGCACAGGCATTATGCTGATCACAGATTATAGTTGTGAAAGCCTTTAGTGACTGCTGTGGGAGGGGAAGCTCAGAAGAGAAATGAGATTTAATTTGCCTCCAAGAGAATTTTTCTTCTCTGGGAAGTTTGCTGAATATGCCCATGAAGGCACCCACCCCTCAGTAACACAGCATGTAACACAGGCTGTAGTGAAATAGTTGTTAACTGGTTTCTCATTCTAGAGTGTCCTGATTTATTACAGCAGCATTAGGCTTATTTTACAGAGATAGTTGGATTTCGTGGAAAATTCTCTTCAGTGAAACTTTGCTCCATAGCAGGCTGCTATATTCATTGTGGAAAAGCAGGCAAAAAAATTACAGGCATCTGTGCCAAAGAATATTTAAAAGTATTAAAAATTAAGATTTCTCTTATTGTATTACAGCAAAATAAAATCTGTATTTTTAACAGGTTGTAGGGTACAACAGTACACAATTAATTTTCTCTTGCTGTAGGAGAATGTGGATTCTGAAATCAGAGTTTCGTGTTGTAAATTTACCATAAAATTGACAAGGGCTGCAAAACCTGTCTGCTGAGCTGAGACTTGGTGAAACTGAGCTCTCACATCTCGGGGATGCATCCAGTGTGGTGACTGTTCCCCTTTTAATAATCTTTTGTTCAAATCCCCAGTTCATTTTTAATTCTAACTTCTAAGTTAAATTGATTGCTTCTGTGTAACACAAAGGTGCACTCCCAGTGGCTTTAAATCCGCTACTTTTAAATTTGTAAGCACATTTTTTCTGTGCAGCAAACATAAATATTTTACTTGATACACAAAAAAACCCTAACATACAAAATCCTTTGGCTAAGTATTTCTAGGCTTTTCTCACCCGTGTCCTCAGCAGTCCGTGCTGTTTCTGTAACCCACTTTCCTGTTCCGTAGAACCTCGAGTAATTTTTTGCAACCTTAATTAATTAAGCTGAACTGACTAATTGCTTTGCAGATATGACACAGTTTTTAAATGAGTGCCTTCTAATCATGAACGTTAATCAAGTGTTTGTTTATTTTTTAAGTGAAGAAGTAAATACATGATCCCCTACATCACTGTTTGTTCAGCAAAATTTCTAATAATAAAATACTTCTGCAACTAAAATGAGATTAATATTGTACCTGTTTAAATTGCAGTTTGCTCCTTGTTGTAACTTTGTTACAGAAATTTGGATGTTTAGGATTTGAGAGTTGAGGCAAAATTCCATTGTTGGTCTTAACTAAAACTGGTGTGGGGTGAGTTTATTTGGCTGGGCTGAACTGGCCCAGTCTGCCTGGAACCTCCTGTCTCTCCTCCCTTGCTGATGGAGACTGAAGAAGAGATGCAACTGGGTGTATTTGTCTTAACTTTAAATGGTGTTTGAGGATGCTTATGTTCTGTCAGCCTTTGTGATGTACCAAGGTGTCACTGGGTATGAATGCCCTGGCTGGCTGCTTTTGCTCTCAGAAAGCCCTGCTGTAGGCTGGTTCCACATCCCATGGTGTTGAGAATACGTAATTTTGTTCTCCATCCACTTGGTGAATTTTTGGCCTGGATTCCCATCCATGTGATGTGCACCAGGGTACAAAATCAGCTGTTTGACTGACTTTTGGTCTGCATAGTGGAATTCCAGCGAGCCCTCCTTTAGCTGTTCTCTTTGCCAGTGGGTAATCTGACTGTGCCGCGATCTATCTGCTCTCTGACTGGTTTGAAAAGAGCCTGGGAGATGGATGGGATGGAACTGAGGAAGATTTTTTGTTTGGTGCCGCAATGAAAAATTAATTCAAGACGTGGCAGCAGCTGTGGGTGACAATTTAGAGTTGCTGAATAAGTATTGTAATCAGCATTTATCACTGGCATCACGTGGGATTAAACACTTTGCAGTGATTGTTCCTGGGCACAGCCTTGGGGAGGGTTATTACCATGACACAACTAGTTGTCATGGCAATGCACAGAGAAGAGGGAGACTCTTCCTTCCTACTTTGCATTCTGCACTGCTCTGTTAAAGAGAAGACTGAGATCATTGGCAGAGCTGTGGTCTTTTTTAATGTGACACCAAATTCTGCTGTTCATCATAGACGCAGTGGTTGAAATGACAGCACTTTATGCATTACCTTTGTGGGTCGCCTTTTCTGTCTAAAACAGGCATTGACTCTTGCTTTCTCCTGCCTGGTTGGTTGTGTGGTGTGTTCTCTTGCTTCCCCCAGAGCTGGGCTTTTCTGTAAGAACCAAGCTGAGCTCCCCATATCTGTCAGCCAAGGTGAGAAGAAGGTGTCACTGCTGGGAGGGCACTCCAGTTCAAAGCTTTGCAGGAAAATGGGGTAATGCTGTCTTACAGGTTGCCCTGCCTGCTTTCCCTATAAGGCTTCACCTTCACACCCTAAAAGGTGATTAGTTAAAGTGAAAGTTGATAGCAAAATAAAGAAAAACCGTGGAAAGTGATACAGTAAATTGGTCTCCCTGACTTCTCCACGGGTTTCATTATTTCGTGGAATTAATATTGCTAGCATTTAATTTCTGTATGATTAACTGGGAGTCACTGCCCTGCAGTTCACTGTACTCACCTTGGTGAAACTTAAATGAGGTAAAATGGTCTCTGCACAAATGCTCAAATTACTGTTTTTGAGTCTGATTTATAATTAAAAATAATTTTTGAAGATCCAGTTTTAGAAGTCCATTGTAATGCAATGAAGTCCGCTTTCTGTTTCATGTCCTGAAATTCATGTCCCTGCTTGGATCTCATCAAAGCGTGATTCTGCCATGTTAATCAGACTCATAACTTTGCTAAATATGTTTTTTCTTCTTAGAAAAGTTATTTAATAAGTTTGATTTTTAAAAAAAAAAAATCTGTAGTCCTTTGCTATACTTTACAACACAATGTTTTCTTGTTTTTACAAAGAAAAGCTGTGCCAGATCTGGTCTCATTTGACGAGTTTTTCCTTCTTACAGGTTGAGCAGTCCCAAGTTAGTTATTTAATAAAAGGATCTACAACCTCAAATAGAATTTTATGTCTTTATTTCATGAGTTTTGGTTGTAGAGCTTTTCTCAGTGTGGAATTATTCTTTCTCACAGTTGCCGCTGCTCAAGCCATAGCAGAAGAAAGAAGAAGCCAAAGTGGTGTTAGCCCTATTGCAGTCCAGACCTCAATCAATATAAAGACAGCAACTAAACCAGGTATAATTTTCGGTCATTATTCTTAATGAAGTGCTGGGCTCACAAGGGAGAGTTAGTAGGGAATGAATAAAACATCTTTCAAAAAGAAGTTTGATGCTTTTTCTTCAGGAGGCATCAGAACATAAAGCACCTGGTAAATGGTTCGTAGGTTCATTGAAGGTCTGGTTTTGATGACAGACTTTTGCTCTTGACTCAGAGCTCAGAGTTCAGTTGGTGAAGTTCACTATCTTTTCAGTGGGGAATAACAACCAAGATAAGTTATTTTTTTTTGTGCTCTGGCCGGGTTATCAGTTCACTTCTTGCTGAAACTCAAGTTTATACCTGCAAAGACCTAAGCAATCTCAGTTCTGCTTAGCCTGCAAACTAGCAATCCTACAGCCCTTTGAATTTGTCACGACGGGTGAATTTTCTGTTCTCAGATTGAGTTTTCCTAGATTCCTGTAATTCTTGATCACAGAGATTAATATGTACAAGAATGAGGATCAGAGCTGAATTTGGAATAAAAGTATGTTCTCACATGCCTGACTTCTGCTCAGGTGTTCTTTTGACTGTACACGGTGGGCTTTTTAATATTGTGTCTGCTTTCTGCTGCACCTGTTAAAAGTAGAGGATTGGTTATTGTGAGGGAATGGAAAGGGGAAAAAGGAGGGTATTCATTTTAGGATTTTTTCAAATGACATTTTTAATCTCTGTGTAGAATTTGCGGTGCTTTGGTGATGTGTGTATCTCTTAGGAAGTTCCATTCTCTTTTTGATAGTAAAGATTTTAGACTTTTTAATTTAAATTTAAATTTGAATGTTAAAAATAACTTACAATTATGTCTTCAATTTTTCTTTTGACAGTGATAGATGGTTCCACTCTAAGAACAGAAGAAAGACAAAGATTGGCCAGGGAGCGTAGAGAAGAGCGGGAAAAGCAACATGGTATTTTCATGTGTTATTAAAAATACCATTTCCTAAATGTTTGTGATAAAGAAATAACTTGCTCTATTACTCCTTGTTTAGTCAGTTTTTTCAGCTTGCTGAGGACAAGAGACAAGGTCTGCTCTTGGTCTTGCATCAGTGAGCATCTGTGAACCTGAATAGAGAAGTGTTAGATTTGAGAGGAAAACATTCCAGAGAATTTTAGCTTCTTGAAGCTGTGTATCACTTCTGACCTTCCATTTCTTAGTGACCACCGAGCAAACTTAGCCAATTTCTTATTCAAAGCCTTAACAAAAACACTTCTGAAAGTAAAATTTTTAGCTTAGAACTGCTTCCTGTAGTGCTGAAGACTGACGTTTGGGGAATGCTGGTTCAGAGAAAACCAATAAAGATTTATGGCTTGATCACCATGAACACTGCTACCCTTGTGTTCTAGCACACTCAAATAACTCCTGGATTGAAGTGTCAGCAGTATATGCTTTATTTTAGCAAAGAATCTGAGACCTAGAGAAAAGCATAAAACTCTTGCCCCCAGCTTTATGCTGTTTGTGACCTGAGTCAGTACATGCACGTGCAGTAAGAGATGAAAGGGTCACGGTATGCCCTGCAGCCCTGGTTCTTGGTCTCCCAGCTTGTGAGCAGTGGTGTCTCTCCGGCCTGTATGTTTGTTTCTCAGCGTAAAGAAAGACACACAGCAACAGGAATGATTGTGTTATCCTAACATGGAGACAACAGGACTAGGGCACATACAAATTTAGAATTATTGGGGGGCCTTACATGTAGATACTGCCTATGCATCATTGATGTAATTATCTGGTCTCTGGGTTCATTTAATCTGTCCAGCCATGGAAAACACTTCCAGTGTGTATTCAACCACTAGCTTTTTGTCACAGGATTTGAAGCTTCCTGTTAAACTGCACGCAGCTGTTCCTAGGTGGAGGCTGTGGAGAATACTTATACAACTGTTTTGAACTCAGACGCAGTAACTGTGGGGCTTTACCATCTTGTCACTTGGTGCTGTAAATCTTTTCATTAGATCTTGTTCTAAAAAAAATAATGAAAATTGCAGCATGGAAAATTCTGCCTTTTGATAGTCAAATTACTCCTTACTTATAAAGACTTCACTATTATGATGGCAAGAAAAGTATATGCTTAACATAGGGTATATGTGTATCCTGACATTCCTGTCTAGACAGTAAAGCCTGATGGCAGGAAAGGTTCTAATTCCAGCCTAACCTGGGGACAGAATTAAAGACTCTTCTGTTGTCATGTGCAGTGTCATCCAGCTCTGCAAGCAAATCGTGCTATACATTTTAGCTTTAAGTGGTGATAATTTTGCTTGGTAGTCTCTTGCCTGTAAATTGCGTTGTAATTTAAGCTTCATTTTATTTTTTTCTTAAAAATTTACAGCTGCCAAAGAGACACAAATCCTTGAAAAGGAGAGAAAAGCAAAACTGCAGTACGAAAAACAGTTAGAAGAAAGGCAGAGAAAGCTAAAAGAACAGAAGCAGAAAGAGGAACAACGGAGAGCAGCAGTAGAAGAAAAGAGAAAACAAAAAATAGAGGAGGAAAAGGTACTGTGCATCGAAGTTCTGTAGTTCTAAAGAAACTCCTACATTGTTTTCCTACATTACCATGCTCTGAAGTGGTGTGAAATAGAAAGCTATGGAAATGGTGAATGTATTAGAACATAAAAATATTTTTCACATCTGTCCAGAGGGCTATATAGGCACATGTCCTCCTTCCCCATCCTGGGCTTAACTTTAACTATAGCCAAGGCACTCTGGACTTTGGGAGCTGTGGTTGCTGTTTGGCCACTGGTTATTTTTCACATGAACCAAAACCCTACCCCATATTCTTAGATTTCTAGATTCCTTTTGGTACACTGTGTAGATTCTGTTTGTAAGTCAGTGTGGGTGACAGGTCTTAGGCTTACTCTTAAATCCATGTCTTGCTTCCTCGGAGCCCTACTGTGGCCTGAGCTTTGGCCTCACATTCTTTCAGTTCTTCTGGGTTACAATTTGTTGCTGTATATTGAGTGGTTGATAATGTCTGTGTAGTTACCATTTGCTGGTTTGACCTATGTATTGACTGTTCTTACTTGACTCTTTGCCTTTGCTTTGGCTGCACGTGGACCAGCAGAGTTGCAGAGCTCGTTGCAAATTGATAGAAGCTGAAAGCAGAAATGAATACATGAAGTTATGCCATCCCTTTTGAAGAGTAGGTCTGCTGGTGCATATTAAATGTGATGCAAGTTCTAAAGGGTTCATTTCCAGGGTGTCAGCAGTAAAGGCATGACACGCACGTGTGCTTTCATAAGCAAGTTGTAAGAACTTACTGGAGGTCATTGATGAAGGGCCTGTAAGCCTGGCTCGGTGTTCACTTGGAGTCCAGCCATTGTTACATAGTTCTAGCAATACATTTTTTACCTTTTTTAACTGGCAGTATTCTGCAGTGGTGTTTGGTTATCTGTAATCGGCTTCTGGGTGTGCTCAGATTGATATTCCATTTGAACTTCATGGCATAGTTTACATTGCTGAAGAATAAGCAGAAATGTCTGGGAGGGCCTCAGCTGCAGCCCAGTGCAGTGTCATCTCTTTAAGCCACTACTTTAAGCAAAAAAGCATCCTTTATGCTTCAAGAGGTGTTACCCTTAAGCCATTTATTCATGTAATTTTGAGGATGGTGGATATGTTTTAAGTGGCCACCAGCGTGAATAATAAAGGAAGACAAGGACTAGCTGATGTTTGAATGGTTTTAACTTGGTCCCTGGAGGAAGACGGCCTTGTACATAGAGAGTTATGCATGAAAAATCTGGCAGGTGGGAAGATAGTGTGCACTTGACCTGTAAACCTTGCTTTCATCCAGAAAGTCAAAACAAATCTTGACTTTGGTACTCTGACACTAGAAAATAAACACTTATAAAGAAGCTAAGCTATCTTAGGGTGATATTTGCCAGCAAGATACCATCTGCAACTATAAATGTAGTAGATAGAAGTGCATGAAAAAATACAGTCTCCAACATTATTGTTCAGTACTTCAGCCAAGTCTGATTTAGTTAATCATCTTCCTTAGATGAAGTAGAAGCAACACAAGAGCAAATACTGTACAAAAAGAAGTGGTTCTTTGCCTAAGAGAGTCTTGAAGACAAGTAGCATGGCTCGGATTGAGATACCTGCCTTCTCACAGTTAATTATTCTGCACAGCTGTGCAACTTACTGTGTTGATGTCTTGAGCTGATAACTGATTTTCTGGTGTTTGTAAAGTGAAGCCCATGTCTTTATGACTTTGAAGAAACACTGCACTGCAGATACCTCCATGGAAATGTCATCTAGAGATTACATCATGTCTGGGTACTTTGGCACCTTAGGTAAACTGTAGTTCAGGTTTCTTTACCAGAGGGGAAGCCAAGATTGATATTTCAAACAAAAACTTTTTAATTTTATCTATTGTTGGAGAACAGAATCCTTCCTCCCTTTCTTCCAAGTTTACTTTGTCAGTTGTATACACTGTGACCTCTCTAGTTTGTGTTGTGAAATGGTGTTGAAAGAAGGTGAAAGTCTTGTGTCCTCAGGAGGGAGAAATGTTTGGATAATGAGTCCCCTTGGTATCTTACTGCGATGGATCAGCAGTAAATACTGCTTCAGAAGTTCGCTTGGGATATGGCTATTGCAGAAGAGAAATCTGTTGTTGACACGTGTATGGAAACCTGGCTGAAAGAGTCCAGCATGGTTACAGTTCATCTTTATACACTAGGGCTAACATTCCCCCATTAGCAGTTACTAGTCTTGGAGACAGAAGAAAAAGGTTCTTTCAGTCCTTTTTTGTCCTGTCAACAGCAGTTGCTTAGGTCTGGAGTTGATTGGTCTTTTTTGCAGTTTTGCCTTCATATCTTGCTATTTCTGGTTTCATCATATCTCTGTTAAGACTTGGGTCAGTGTTTGTATAGTTCTCTAAAAATACAAATAACCTTATACTTGGTATTTTATAATGGAGACTTTTTATCACCTTATGGAAATAACTTAAGAATATAAACAGATTAAAGGGTAAGCAATTATTTTTGCTCAGTTTGGGGTTCATCCCTATTTAGAAAATAAGTCGTGCTGTTTACTGACTAGGAAATCCATTTGGTGGCTATTTTAAGTAAAGAGTAGAATAGATTATCTGTGCTTTAGCTCAGCCTAATCATGTTTGCAGTGTTTTAAAACTAGTAATTGCCCTTAACATTCTTTGCATGATAGTTTTTGTAACAAAAGCTTGTTATCGGGCTATATAGGTAAAAGAGCTTTTAAATCATACTGGGAAAAATAACTGTATTTTGTCTTTGAGCATAGCTGTGCTTTATAGTTACAAGCCTCACAGAGATGTTGTGTGATGATAGGAGCGGTATGAAGCAGTTCTGCATCGTACCTTGGAACGCAGTCAGCGACTGGAAACACGACAGAAGAGATGGTCATGGGGGGGATCTGTAACTCCAGATTCAGAGAGCAAAACAGGTAAGTAGCACCTTTCCTAGCGTGGCTAAAATCACATAATATTATGTGTGAACACCGGCAGGTGCAGCACTATTCATAGGAACCTGGGCATCCTTTCCTATCTTGGATCTTACAACAGGATCTACAGGTAGCTCTTGGGGAAAGAATCATATCTGTATTTGCCCTGAAACACTGCTCAGACTTAGAGCTGTTTTTGACTTTGGGAAGAGCTAGAGAGAAGGCACGTGGGAAACACAGCACCTGGCAGTATTGCACTGCCAACCCCCGACCATCAGATAAGGGGAATGGTAATGTGTAATGTTAAAATAATCTTGAGTCCCTCAATGCAGTACATGCAAGAGTGTGCTAAGACTGATGATAAACAGAACAAAAGAACCAGTTGTTCTGTAATATTACATCTAAAATGCTTTAAACACACCCTTAGATTCACAGAATGCTAACTGATTATTTGAACGACCAGTAATGGGTAAGGAGATGGCAGCGGGCAGTGTCTGAGCTTTTCAGAGAATAGGTTCTGTTCTAGATTAGGTGATGCATTTTAACACTCTTTAATTTGAGCTCAGATTGTTTCTTATTTCACACAATTAACTGTTTCTGCTTGTAAATTTTCTGAAATCAGACTGGCAAGTCAGGATTGCAGTGGAAGGGATCTTTTCATGCACTACCTAACTGGAAGACCCTGCCAATAAGTAACATAAGTTATTGTCCAGGAATAAAATAAAACAAAAAAAAGCTTCAATTCAGCCTATCTTCTGAATTGGTGGAATTCTTCCAAGTGTGTTTTAATACAGTCTTCTTGTGTCAGCTTGAGTGTTGATTTTTAAGTGTTTTATTTATAACGTGTTTCAAAGTGCTTTGATTTAAATTATCATTATGATATCCAGCTTCCCCATTTTTTGTTAACTTGCATTGTTTGCTATTTGACCTTGTGACTTAGCTTAAAAACCTTCTTCTTCTACAGAACAACAGACCACAGATGAAGGTGGAACTGGTGGTATTGATTTCTGAAATGTTCTTTTTCTGTTGTTTCACACTCACTGCTAACCTTTTATACTTGAGTTCTTGTTTCTCTGAGACTAAGGAAAACCAGCTTCTTACAGATTTTTTCCTGAATCTCGGCCAGCTGTGCAACAAATGTGATCCCTAAGTAGAAAGCAGCCCCCTATGTTTTTAAGTATCCTTCCCAGCTAATTAAACTTCAGCTTAAGCCATGGCATCCTGAGGGAATTTCCAGGGAAAGGATGTGTGTGCATTAGGGTTTTTGGAGATTACTGCATACAGCATGGGGGAGGAGAAGAGGAATTCTTAGTGGCATGTATTTGAGTATAAATTACTTCAGTAGTCTAAGCTGCTTTTTGTTTTTTTAAGAGCAATTTTGAACCCTTTCATTGTTTCCTAATTTGCAGAAAGTACATGGTAGGGCTTGGTTTGTTTTCTTGTTGCTTTGTTTTACCAGCAATTGGAGTAACATTTGCAAAATCAAATGATATTTTGCTGAAACTTTGGGAAAGGAAATGGGTCCTTTGTGCAGTTTGATACTTTTTCCATGAAGAGTTTTGCAAAATCAGATCTGTTCAATTATCTAAACATAAATCTATATATTAAATGTGTTTTCGTTGGATTTCTGGCACTTTCCAGTGCACGGACCAAGCCATTCACACAGAAATTTGGATCACTGATATATTTGTCAAGGCTATGCGTTTAATAAGCAAAATTATTTCTTGTAGCTAGTTTAAGATGATGGCTCTCAGCTGAGACCCAGCTAAATCTGAATTCTGAAAATCTGTGCATGCTCGCAGCATTCCTAATTCAATACAGCTGTCTCGTAATGCAGACAGTATGAGACTTGAAAATGCAATGAAAGTCTGACTGAGCATGATTTAACTACTGTGGCTTATTCTGGCAAAGCAGCAGAAGCACACATGTTTTATTTAACGTTTCTCTTCCCTTTCTCTGCACAGCAGGAATCCATAATTTTCTCCAGAATTGGCCAGTCTGACTGGATTGGTTTACCTGTTTAACGTGTTCCTTGGATACGTATATAAATCCAATTACTGTATTCCACATTACCAAATGTCATTTAACCTTTAAACTAGGAAATCACATTTGCCATACATGTTTAGGAAAGCACTATTTTTTTTCTTTCCCATTCTTTTCTACTTTATCTAATTTTAAAGCTAAACTTTATAACAAACATAAAATAGCATTCTTTGCTCTCTCCTAATTTATGTGAGGAAATGAGTCCTGTCTGTCCTTTTGACAGTGGTGGAAGATCTTCAGTGCTGCTGAAGCATACTAAAAATAAAGTGATTTCCAACAAACCTGCTCCTGATGTAAAAGTAGGTGCCTAAGCTGTACCTTACACATCGTAAAGGAACGAGGAGGAGCAGAGAAGTTCAGCTGCAGTAGGTCAATTTGATTAACTTGGCACAAATTTTGAAAAAATTGCCTGCAGAGATAAACAGATAATGCAGTGTTTGACTAAGGCAGCCATACATCCACACTGCTTTAAATTTGTGTTTGATTTTATGCTGAGGTTTCGAACGTACCACTGTCTTACCTAGGGTGGATAATGTGGAACACAATTGGATTTATGCTTCTGGTATTTATTCCCATTTCAGGATCATTCTTAGCTTTTTGTCTTTCTGGGAGTACCTCACTTAATTGTTATTTAAAATCTACCCAAACCATGTAGGATGCCCAAGCCACCTTTCTAAAAAAATCTTTATTTGTTCTCTTTCACCTTGTATTTGTGTAATTGCTGGGGAGACAACCATTACCTTTAATTTTTCACTCAGAAAGATGTCACCATAGGAGCTCTGCTACATTATGTCATTGTGGCTGAGTGCACCTTGTCTAGCAGAACATCTAGAGCAAGTTTCAATATTATTTCAAATATTATTTTTCCACCATCAATTTCTGTGGCAGATTTGGGATTAAAGGCTCCATTTCTTAAAATGAAAACGATGGGTGAACAGATTTCAAATATTCTTTACATTATTTTAGGACTAAAGGCTTTCTTGCCTGCTGTATTGCTGTGCAGAAAAATATAGATGTGTTCTATTAAAAAAGATGAGACACATTCTTCCATGAACTGGCTGTGTCAACAGTAATATTTAGGAACATTGGCTGGTAAAGCAGCATTTGTGGATGATAGAGGTAATGTGCTCTGGAAGGTAAACCCCGTGTAATGGAAAATTTCACCAACTATCAACCATTTTACGTAGTAACGTACAGAGTGTGATTCATTGAGACTGCACCAAGTACCCTGCTGATGGCTTGAGATTTAAAAACTGATGAAAGCCCCGGAGACAAATGTTACATTGATGACATTGCTGTCAGTGCTGAGATGAAACACGCAGGGTGTGAGTCTGCCAGGAGAAGTGGCAAGGCTGTGTAATAAAGCATCCTTGATGACAGAGTCCTTGTCAGTGAGGGAGGTTTAGTGGTGACTGCTAAGCAAAACTGGATGTTCAGGTGGAGATGTGCTATTAGAACAGAAATTGGGCTGCCATGGTCTCTCCTTTCTAAATAAAGAGCTTCCTTGTCCTAGTAGAACTTTGGAAGGAAGTGAGAGACGAATGATCTTATTGTATTTAGCCTAATTTTATCCAACCTCAGCTAGGGAGTGCTGCAGCACCTTCTCTCAGTGAAGCTCGATGGGAAGCTGATATTGAAAGCTGCTCTCTCTCTTAATGATTTTCTCAGGATACTGTATTTCCCAGCTCCTGACCTTATTGCAAGCCTTGCTGCATGGCAGTCACATGCTACGTGCAGCAGGCTTTGCTGCTACAGTTTGCTTTCCCCCTTCCATTAAAAAGTACGGCTGTTTGGTATCACATGGGATTTGTGCTGTATGCTTCTTCCATTTCAAATCCCCCCATGTTAAGTACTCTGACTTTCCCCCCAAAATACAGAAGATATTCAAGATATTTTTTTCAAAAGGTATTTTGTAAACACCTATGTAGCCAGACTGACTTGCTTAAGAATATGCTATCTGTCTTCTGAAGCTTTTTTTCCCTAGTGAAATGTCCAAAGCTTTAAAGTTTGCAGAAGCTGTCCTGTGGGTGAGGTAGGGACATAGTTGAGGCCATCTGATCACATATTTGCAAATAGATTGATAAAAAAATGCATTGACTTCCTAAGATCTTAGGCAGTTAGTGCAGGCTAAAATTCTCTGGAAAAAGAAAACTCAAATTCTATATGAATACCCTTTACCAGTTAGATTTTTTTATGTCAAGACATCAGTTGAGATATTGGCTCATGCTCTCACCACTGCTCTCTTTTCCTCTGAAAAACAGAGACTGATGTTGGGGGTTTTTTTGTCTGAACAGTCATATTTAGCCTGTACTTTTTTCTTTTGAATCTTCTAGTAGACCTTTCATCCCTAATCTCTTCACTGAACAGCACATCCCACCTCCAGAACTTGTAAACTTACTGGGAAAGAATTACTTTGTTCAGTGTAGTTTTTCTCAAGGCAGGATTTCATTTTTTGCCTTCTGGGTCTCAGTAGGTGATAGAACAAATCTCAGATTTCATGCAAGCGCTGAAGTCCTGATTTGAATGAAGAGAAATTGGTATGAAGCATCTCCACGGTGTTTGGAGGCTTTAGACTCACTCACTTGAGTTCAGGCAGAAGCCAGGCTTTCTTTTCCAAAGCAAACACTAGAGGGTAGTCTTCACCTTTGAAAAAACCCAAAGAACATGAATTGTGAGTTTCCTAATTTTCATACAGAAAACCTCTCGGAGCTAATTGAGTTATTGCAGTACTCAGGTTTCATTCATAAAATGCCATTTATTTTTTTTCTGTTACGTTGGGAAAGTCTCCACTAAGCTCAGATCTTCCTTTCTTAACTAGATTCAGTAGATCCCCCTCTCTCCTCTTACCCCATGGGGACTTTGCTCTTGTTCACTGTGGCAGGTGCTTGATGCTTTTGTAGCTTCTGCTCTGAACTCTGGGTTTCAGTTGACATGGTTTTGCAGGAGGTCCTCCCTAGCTCAGGGAGCCTGGGTTGGGGACATGTGTCAGAAGTACAGTGCAGAGGCAGGGCTGTCCATAGGGAATCCTTATGTCCTGGCTTTTGCTTGAGGAGCTGCTGTAGCATGCTGGCCAAAGGGAAAAGATGATCCCTCTGCGGTGAGCAGTGCTGCTTTTGCCTTGGGTGCTTATGCACTAATGAGTTTGCATTAATCATCTTTGCTGTCCAACAAAATGATTATTTTTGTTTCATGTATAGAATTTCTTGTGTTTATTATGCTAGTCTGCATTACTTTGTGTGCATTACTGTGTTCTGCTTGTGGAGTTTTCATAGCAACACGTATGTGCTTTCCCAAGGCTTTCATGCTCTGGAGTAGTGTTCATCCTGAAAGTACATTGCTCAAAATTAAAAAGCAGGTAATTCCTCAAAAAGCATTAAACTTGAAATTCGGCAATGTGAGGTGTGATTTTTATGTGTGTGTATATGTCTGTGTGTACACACATAGAAAAAAAACAATTGGTGCCTCTTTTGGAAATTTTTTTCAGAAGAATTGCAAAATTGATAGGGAACATGAACTCAAGGACTAGCTTTTAGGGGAAAACTGGAAATTTCTAAAATAGTTACAGCAACCTTTGGGAAGTAATTTCCCAGAAATGGGAATGCTTTCTTGCTTTTCCTGGGGACTTGCTTTATTCCTCAAAAAGCATTTTTGTTTTGTTAACTAGTGATTGAAAAACTACACACCTATGTGGAAAGAACAGACAAAGTACTGATTTTTCAGATTTTGTTGTTAACTTTCTCTGTCTCACCTGTCTGGTAACAACACACAACTCAATAGCTTTTGTCTGTACATACTAGGAGCACAGAGTTTAAAAGTCACTTGTTTGCATACGTGTGCATAAAACCCTGGCAGGACTCCACTAAAGTAAATGCAGTTTCTGTGCCTGTTACAACTGGTGCTAATTGTAGCAAAAAAAAAAGAATTTCTGTTTCTCATTAAGCAAAACTGGAAATAACTTTCAGGATGTAATACTGCCAAAGTCAGCACTCCCCAACATATGGAGGGTTCATCGTCAGGTAGGAAGATGAATTCTAAAGTAAGCCCTTCTTTACACAGCCAGCAAGCAGCCCACCTCCACAGCAGCCATCAGACAGACAGAGGCTGTCATGAGCAAACGGCTGTCATCGTCTGCAGCGCTTTTAAACGCCTCTGATCGAAGTAAGTGTGTGTGTGTGCCTGGTGGTAGCAGGTGTGCTGCTTGGCTGGGGAGGAGGCAGGAGGTGAAATGATGCCCCTCTTCCTCCCTTGCTGTGTATCTTCATGTTTTGATCTCAAATGCATTTCATGCGATTTGTTAATCCAGCTTGACTGTTCAGGGCTTTGACTCAGGTGATGTGATCTCTGTTAGAGGAGAAGAGGAACGGTAAAAATTGCTGCTTTTTTAAACTTCTATTTCTGTAATTGTTTTACTACAGTCAAATCTTGGTGAATGATTGATTCACAAATCATTCCACATCATCTTGACGGGTTTGCATGTCTTTAAATCACACCCTAAAATTTCAGCAAAATAGAAATAGTACAAATATGTTTGCCTTGTTCTGTTAGATAGCTTCAGTCATCTGATTGCCTGTGGGAAAGAAAAAAATCAACTGAGTTTTGATGTCTTTCTGTTGTGCCAGTCCTGCACTCTACAAACACACACTTTCTTTTTAATATTAGGATTCTGCTTTAACCAAATAGAGAAAGATGCATGAAAACCCCTGACACTTGTGGAAGAAGATTTGTTTTGTTTTGTTTTGACCTGGAGTTTTAGCATGATTGCAGCAATAGAGTGCAGCTCTGAAACTGTTTCCTAGCCCAATAAATTAGTGTGATCTTGATACTAATACTCAAAATTATACATTTCTTAAACTGTTTGTGCACACCACTGCTTGCAAGCATTCTGGGTTATTTACTGTGCCAGTGACTATATATATATGTAAGAAGCCTGGAAGCCAACTATTTCTTTAATTTTACTATTTTAAGGGTTTCTGAGATTGTTTGCACTCTAGAGATGGTCTGCCAATTTTTGTGGCTTCCAGTCTCATTTTAAATTGCGACTTTGGGATGGATGAAGCTCCTCACTGCACTGTGTTATGTTTAAAATAAGCACCACGCAACAGGGATGTAAAGAATAAGATAAATCTCTGGGTTTCCCACTCTGGTAAACCTGTGAGTCTCCTCTCTGCCTCCTCCTCTGCCCCATCCCGATACATTCTGTAAATTATGGCAATCTGCCTTCTCAAAGAAAAAATAAATATGAAACATAAGGAATTGTCCTAGTCTACTACTTCAGAAGAATAAAAATTATTTGCATGAGCACATATCGGCTTGTTTTAGCCTGAGATTTCCTTGTGAGGAATCTTCCCAGTGTTTCATAGGAACCTGCCTGTATTCCAACTGTGTTTTTTGTCCAAAATGATGAAAAGTATTAATAAGCTAAGAGCTGTTTAGTAGGAAAACAAGTTCAGCTAGGTCGTTACTGCAGTGTTGTGTCAGTCTGCAATCTTTGCTCAAATGAGCTGTGCTGGAAGAATCCCTGACGTGGACACAGCTAACAGTGATTTTGCTGGTTTGTGTTGGAAGGTGATGCAGCAGAAAAACTTGTACTTACACACCGTATGCCTGGTAGGAGAATCAGTGAATATATCTACACTGGCATAGCTGCAGGGGCTCTGAGTCACTGGAGACTGCTTGTGATTTAAGGTGATGCTTTATATATATGTGTCTGCAGGGTTCAGCTCTGACTATGAGTCAGAAGCAGGGCTGTAAAGTACAAATTAAGCCACTAACAAAGAAAGTCACTAATTATCAAATAATTGGGATTGCTTTCAAGCTTAGTCATACCTTGAAATCCTTTGTGAATCCTTGTTAGCTTTAGAGAAGAAATTCTCAGGTGGCCTGAAACACAAGGAATTTGGACAGGACTGGTGCATGTGATCAGGATGTAGAGGTCAACTGACTGGTTTGTATTGCCACAGCAAGCTAGAGCAATTCTGTGCTCTTGATCTGGCACTTGAGAAGAAACGGCTGTGTGGTAAAAGATGGCTAAATCCAGAGGGCAGAAGATGCACTCGCAGAATTAACCAGATTGCTTCTGCCACATGTGCATGCCTGGGAAGGAGCAGAATATGGAAATGAGAGGAAGATGCTTGTCTCTGGATCAGTGGAGTATTTAATCAGCTGTGTTCTGTGTTAATTCTGAGCCTGAGCTCGCTCTTACTGGTACAGAATGGAAGCAATGGCCTTTTAAAGTTATTTACTTACTTTAAAAGGCATACAAGGGTGGCCACTGTAGATCAAACAAGTCTGTTGAAACTGGCATCCTACTGCTATGATCAATAACATACAGGAATATCAGAAATAATGCTTTATACAGAGTAATTCTTCCCTGATCCAGTTTTCCTGCTTCTGAAGGATTCATACTATAAAGTGATTTAATTACTCTTCTGTGTCTTAGGGAAGTGGGGCAGGTGCTGGACTTCTGGCCTTTTCCACATAATTAATCCATGTGCTTTCACTTCCAGGTACCGCAAAGAGAAGTTCCTCATTAAACAGACTGAATAACAAAGTTCCTCTACATTCTCAGCAGTCAGCTCTCAAAGGTTCGCAGGTGGAACAGAAAGGTGCTAGAAACCAGTTTGTTTTGAGAAGTGAGAGGCAGTAAATGGCATATTTGAAGTTGACTTTAAGCCATGTCCCTGCTTTCACTGCTGTGCATGTGGGCTATGCAGTGTGGCATAAATAACATTATCTGCATTGCAGTGCCAGATGTTAGGAAACTGTGTCTATAAACCAGCCTTAGTCCTCTGAAAAGTGGAAGGGTGGGGGGAGTGTAGACAAATGGGAGCCAAACTATTTATCTCATGAAAAAGTAGTGCTTCACAATGATAGATCAGTGGTTTTAGCTGATTTCTTGGCATAAGCAAAGCATGGGAATGGCAGTTTAGAAAATCATATATATATTCATCTTGTTAAAATAATCTTCCTTACGCTTGGTCTCTAGGAGGAACAGAAAAGAAGAGGAGCACATCTTTGAGTAGAATGAGTAGTAAACCCCAGTCCTCTCCAGAACTAGAAAAAGTGAAAAAGGAAGAAAAACCAGGTGGTTGTTTCAAAAAGCTGATTATTTCTTTCTAAAGCCACATGTAGTAAAGTTTGGATAGTCTTCCTTTCCCTAGTTTTCTTGCTTCTTAAATTTTTAGGACTTTCTAATGGCTTTTTAGTTACCCAGTGGTAAAGATGAACTTGTAAATGGTAAAGATTAAATTTCTCCCTTTGGACAAAAAAGAAATCCTGTAAGAAGGACTTTGACTTTGTAAAATGGCACTGTAAGTAGATAGCAAAATGTCTCTCAGCTTGAGAGACTTGTTTGAAAGCTGGTAGGGCTAAATGTAGGAGAGTGAAAATGTCACTGCACTGATATGTTAACTTCTTAGTTAAATCTTACTTTGCTTTTTAAGCTCTCTTTCATTCAGTTTAAAAGCAACATCTCTGTTCCTGCTCCTCACCTAAACTCTGTGCATGCAAATGAAGGAGGAAACCTGTTCTCACTTCAGTCTCTCTTGGTCTGTGTATTCCCCACTAGGTTACAAATATGTCTCTTCTAGGAACTCTTCCTAAAGCTGAAGACTAGCAACTTCTCTAACATGTTTTTCCCTTTGAGTTAACAGTTCTTAAACTTCCCTTTCTAGCAACTATTGCCAACAGTGGAAATGATATTCTGCTTCAGAATCTTTCCTATATGGGAGGGTGACAGCTGCTATCCGTGTGAATTTGTATGTGCAGGTGATGCCTGACGATAACCATTTGCTTTGACTCACAAGTCTTCTGTTTATTGTGTCAAAATACAGTTCTGAAGAGCTGAGTCAAAAGCTTTTCATGCTTTGACTTCAGCAGTCATCTCTGTTGTGTGCATGCCAGTCTTTGCACAGTGAAATGATTAGTATTAAGCAAGCCGAGGACAAGAAGTGCAGCATAAGAGATGGCAGTGTTTAACTCTTCTGTGCTTTTAGTTTGGATTTCCCTCTTCATGACTTCTGTATTTTTCTGCCGATACAATGCTCACAAACTGCCTTTGCTTTGTACTGCTTGTCTTTTTCATTATATGATTTCATGTTGGATCCTTTTTGATTTGTTCCCATCGTTTAGCTCGTCGCTCCCAGCTCAGTCCTCTGGACAGTAGCGTAATCAGTCGCCTCCTCGCCCCCACACAGGCCTCCTTAGCTAGGAGTAAAAGTGCTGCTACATTATCGGCTGATGGACAAGATCCCTCAGGTAACAGGAGGGCAGCAAAGCCTGAAAGTTGCTCCTCAAGCAAGAACTTACATGATAGTTGCTAACTGTGCTACACTTAAGTATGAATCAGATAGTTGATATATGGTTATGTATAATATTACTTATCCAGTGCTTTCTTTGGTCAGTAATAACCAATTCATATGCTACGTTGCATGTTTACTTTACAAAACCACAGAGTAATACTGGCTTTTAAACTCCAGTGCCAGCTTACTTGCTCTGCAGAGAGCCAGATGCTGGTGTTCATTTTGGGTTTTGTGTTTTTGTTTTAACTGACAGAGATGTGCATTTGGGTGAACCCTCAAATGAACCTGAGACACTGGTCAGAGAACAGTGCTAGGAAATGAAAGAAAAAACCCAAACAAACATACTTTCAAAGGAGGCTGAAAGGAATAAGTGCAAAAGCTAAATTTCTTTAGGTGGAGAAATCTTGTAGGAATGTGACAAAGGGGTTAACTTCACGTTAAGTACAGGGAGCCCTGAGCTGGCTTCACTGAGGCTGATTGTAGAAATAGAGGCATACCAGAAGAAGATATTGTAGAGTAACACTGGCTGGCTCAAGCAGTCTCATATTGGTCCAGACTGAGCAGATAAGCCCACACTGTGGCTCAATTTAGTACTAGTGCAGGAATCTCTGCATCGTGGGCAAACTCTAGCTGCATCCCACGTGTCTTATAATTGTTATTCATTATAAGAATGCCCCAGTAAATGCATATCTGGAACCAATGTGGAGTCCTTTCTCCTCTCTTACCTTACAACTTGCATTCCTAGTTTTCTTGTTTCCTCTTAAGTATGTTCTTCCATCTTTATTTTTTATCTTATGCCACTTAACTTGGTCGTTGTTGGTAATGGTGACATTCCTACATTGCTCCCCTTGTGTGAAAATAGTTTTTACTTTTTTGGTTTGTAGTCAGTGGTCATATTTTTGCACATCTATCTATGTGCCACTTTTATTTTACCATGAATACTTTAATTCATGTCATGTGGGGAAATACCATCTTCTTCACTGATACTGACAGCATGTGGCTTATTCACTATTGCTGAATTAAAGATAACTTTTTCATTTTTGTCAGTTTACTTAAAGGTACTTTCTTGGTTTCAGTAGAAACGTACCTTTGCTTTAGCATAAACTATGCACAAACAGGATGCAGTTCTCCTTGCACAAATGCTGCAAATATAAAAATAAAATGTATTTTCCATGAAGTTACAAAATGAAGTGCTGGCATCTGTCACAGTTTATTCAGACTATAGAAGAATTTCAGAAGTAGATTTTCACATGTGAGTATGCTTACCCCACCTATGATTATGTTAGTCAAAAAAGTAATTAGAAGATAAAATCTCTTTCAGTATCTTATGTGTTAAGAGATTGACACTTGAGGTAGGAAGGTATTTTAGTTTAACAGTGGACCTTTTTCTCTTGATAGGTTTCTTTTACACCACCTATTTTGATTTTTTTAATGTGGACAGAAGGCACACATACATAGTTATAAAGAGGTCAGAGAGGGAAAGTAGGATAAAATAATGTTGCACAAATGCTTATTTTACAAAAGAAGTTTGTAAAGTAATGCTTAGACTCCTAATGTAATGCTGCTTTGTGACTACTCTTGGAAAAGAAGGAAGATTTCCTCCTTGACTATGGGGGGAAACGTGCTTAAAATTTGAATCTGTCATGAAGAACTTGCAAAGAAAGATGCTAAGCCATTAAAACTGAAGTATTTGTGATTAGATGTAGCTTGACTAAAACTAAAGTAACACTGGTGTACTGCAAATTTGGATGTTGTTTGGAAAAGCATTTTATTTTTATCTACTCCAAACTGCTGCTTTCAAAGTGGTTTTATTCTTGGTGCTGTTGCTTCCAAAGTACTCATCGTGTGGTGGTGGTGTCTGTGTCTGTAACCCATTGCAATGTGCACTGCCTGTGGTGTTTCTCTGTACAGTTTCTAACACACACAATCTTTCTTTCTCTCTTTCTCCCTCTTCTTTTTCTCCCATTCTTATGCTGTGCACTTGCTTCTCGTTTTGTCTTGTCAAATTCCTAACTTTTATAGAATCTCACCTCTGTCCTCGTTCAGCTTCAGCCAGTTCCATCAATTCCCCAGTCCCAACTCCTAAAGTGCCTGTGCGCAGTCGTAGCATCGACAGATTGAAGTCCTCTGTATCTTCATCTGATGCGAGTTCACCAGATTCAACCCAGGTTTGTTGAAGATCCACAGGAATTAGGTTTGTATTAATTGGGGGGGTTTGGATCAGCTCAGGATGGGATCTGTTTCAACAGTTTTCATGCTTATTGAAATGCTCAATAGCATTTGCTCAAAAACAAATTGGGATTTTATCATCCTTGATCTCTCTGGTATCTTAAAGGCATGCTGTTTCCTGCTTATGGCTCCTAGAGTATAATTTAGGTAACAGATTGAGACTGGGTCTATGTTTTGGAACATAAAGGAAATGTAAAGTTGATCTTGTTGGGAAGCTGTATGTTTGTTGTGGTAGCAGCTCCTCTGTAAAGTATTCTAGAGAGTAAGCATTATTTTGTTTTTATCTTCTTAGAAATCAGAAACAGAAAAACCATCCCCAGGTTCTGGTTCGAGACGCCCTCCCTCACCACCTGTGTCTGCCCATAGAAGATCCCCTTCTCCTGCTAACTTGGTGAAGCGTCCTCCATCGCCTTCTGCAGTTAGGTATGCATCCAGGTCAAACACCTCCTTTTATTTAGAAGAAAATGAAGGCTTCTCCCTGCCTCAGACAGCTCTGCTGCTAGCATTTGCATGACCTACGCTGTGTCATGTTTATATACATAAGGACTTTGCTTTTGATCTGATTTCTCTTTTTCACAGTAGGGATGCAGCCCTTACTTGAACCTTTGTCTCCTTTGTGCAGACAAAATACACCCTGGTTTTCTCTACAGTCTGTGCACTAAAACCAACAGGGACCATGCGAGTATCTGAACAAGCTGATCTGCCTGTATTTTTGTAGCGAGTTTCTTGGATTGGAATCAAAGGGTTCATCCTTGATGTGGAGGAAATGGAGGTCTGGGCTAGCAGACCTGTTTTGATGTTAGCCCACAGGTAGTGAGTCCAGGTGCCCAGGTGTATTTTAGAATCCTGTATTTGAGTTTTATAAGGAAGGCACCAATAGTTTGTGTGTGGATTTGTTTTTAAAAGTGAGGTACGTAATGTGAAGCAACCAAAGTAGACTGCTGTCCTCAGTTGCATGTTTGAGGTTTTCAGTGTTATGCCTGAAAAATATTCTGTGTTTCAACAGGCAAAAGACTCGCCCAGCTTCACCCAGCATGTCAAAGCAAAGGCCACCATCTCCTACTCCACTCTCTAAACCAGCACCCATCCAACGTCCGCCTCTCACACCAGGTGTTATGAACATTACCAAAAAGAAAACTGAAGCAGAGAGCAAACCAAAGGAGAAGAACACGGAAGGAACAGGACAAGAACAAGGTGCTTCTTCACCAGCCTTGGACAGGGATGCAGTAGCAGCTAGCACAAAGACCAAAGAAGGTGAGTGTTTCACAGGGACTGACAGGCTCTCGTTCAAGACATTTCGAGTGTGTGCTAGGACTGGTGAAATAATTTGTTCATGAGGCAGACCACTGGAGGGTAGGGCATTTTAAGGCCTTAATCTCTACAAAGAAGCTGTTCGTTGTTGATTATTTATGCAATAATTTACGTGGTACGACTTTTGGGTCTGGATTTCAGGACAGTAGTCAGTTTATTTGATTTGGCAACTAAAATCCAGCTTTCAGTATTATTTTTTTGTACTGTAATTTAAAGAGCAGCAAAAATCCTGTTTGCCTCTTGGACTTCAGGCACACTAGCTGAGAGATCTACTAGCTTAGGTTTGCCAAGTCAATAGTTAAGCTTGCTTGTTTAGAGACCTGCATGGAGGAAGAAATTGGCTATTGGTGCATCACAGTCTGAGAACCACCTTTAACAAAGCTAGAAGGCTGCCTCAGTCTTGATTATAGTGAATGTATAATCATTACTGCTTCAGGAAAAAGCGGTCAGTTCACGGGTCACACTGAGAAATTATCTTGGTAGATTAAAGAGAGCCATATACCAGATAAGCAATTAGTCTCCTAGTCTTCGTCATCATGCCAAGTAAGCACAGCCTCTGTCCCTCTTACCGGAAGAACATCATCTGCCATCTGCAGAACAGAATCTTGGAGAGCCTTCTGGTGAGGTCTGGCAGGCCTTCTCTGTCTAGAAGGACTTAGGGGAGACTTAACAGGAACAGGAGGGATCTCTGGAGTTTGAACTACAGCCAGTGGGCAGTACTGAGGGTGAAAATCCTTCAGACACAAGGTAAGTGGGACATACACTTGCTGCACGTTACTGCATGTACAGTTCCTGTTCTGCATTCCTCAGCTGCTGCAGTTGTCTGTGATTTCCGAAGCTCTTCCTGACACCACGTAATGTTGGATGTGAAATAGTATTAGTTGGCTGAATAATAATATTTCCTCTTCAGGGTCACGTGCGTTCAGTTTTATTAGAAAAAAGTTAAATGTATTTCATAAAGCAGTATTTTTCTTCAGTTTTCTTTGGAGTGTTTTTAAGTGTTATAAACATGTCTTTTTAGAAGTATGTTTTTAAGTACTATGGTAATTGGAGACTGTCTTTATCATATGGAATATGGCTGGATCAGTGTAATTATTTTTTCGGTGAGTTATTATTTCAGTGTCAGTGAGGTATTGTGGCTCTTGCATCTCTTTAGGACCTGTGGGCATTCAGATACGGGGTATACCTGGTGAGTGATGGGCACTGGTCGAACAGATAGTGGGTCAAATCTCATCTCACAGTGTCAGCATCTCTTAATTTAAAGTTACCAGGGCTTTTTAACAGCAGTTTCTTTTAACCTTTGCAGAATCAGGTAGCAAAACAGTAGCAGGGACCACCACAGCTGAAGAAGCTGCTAAAATCTTGGCAGAGAAGAGACGTCTAGCACGGGAGCAAAGAGAGCGTGAAGACCAAGAAAGAATTCAGAGACAGGAAGAGGAAAGGTAACAACTCAGGAGAAGGAAGGGATGCTTTCAGTGGTGGGGTATGGCTGGAGTGGTCACAGCTGTGTATGTTTCCTAAGCATTCTTTTAAGATCCTGTAAATCTTAATGCAGTTCCTGAAGCAGAGACAGGCACTAGCACCATTTGAGATGGGACAGGTTGCTGTCCACATCATTACCCTATATCTCACTATATATATAACATCCCCATGCAAGTCACTGCTGCTTTTTCCTTCCAGTCACCACTGGTGCTTTTATTTCAAAACTAGAATGTGCTTTCTACACCATCTGTATTTGTTTTGTTGTCTTGAAATAGTCAACCTCTCTATTAAACTTCCCTTTAATGAACTCAAGCAGTGGGTTGATGTTACATTAAATCTCACATTAGTGATCCTAAATCTGGATCAGAAATGCTGTGGCCAAGTAATTCTAAGTGATAAATTAATGAACATTTGGTTCACTGCATAGAAGTTGTTAAAAATAAATTATTAACTTTGTGCTTACTAACATTATTTCAGATCAGGGGTCACCTGTCTGTGCTTCTGTGAACATTGCAGAACATGAGATTTTGTTCATTTTCACTCCTGGGTATAAAGGTGTTACAAACCTGCTACAGATGTTTTATCAGAAATACAATGTCATCAGATCTTTTGTGTGTCTGCATGGTTTGGCAGTGTACACGTCCAGTATATCAGGAATTTGGACTATAGAAGCAACAGTCTTTTAGAAAATCCAACTAAATTTATGTTTGACAATGCATGAAAGCTTCGTTCATGTCGTGGGTGCAGGTGGTATTTATTAAATAGTTGCCACTTAATCCAGTTTTCAAACAAACATTCCATTATTGGAGCAACCTGCCTTGTCATTGACTTTATCAGCGAAGAACATTTATTTACTTGCAGATAGGTTCTTCCAGGTTACTCTGCTTTTTCCTTTGACAGATCTGGATAATGGCATTTGTAAATTCACACCTGCACAGTTACTCTGTGATTGGATAACTTAGAACTTTCTTGCTTTCCTAGACTGTCTCATGCATGCACACTTCTAAAGAAACAAATACCCAGTTGCTAATCTGTATCTTGGAAACACTAGAATCAGGAAAGAAGAAATGGCCAAGAGAGCTATTGAGGAAAAAGCACAACGGGAGGAGGAGCTTCGCCAACAGGAGGAAGAAAAGAGACTGGTTCATGAAGAGCAACAAAGACAAGCTGAGGAGGAGAGGATCCGCCGAGAACAGGAAGAGCAGGAAAAACTTGCAGAACTTCAACACCAGGTCTGCTTATCCATAGATTCCAACTGTGCTCCTCATGCAAGCTGCTGACGTTTTCCAGAGGGTTGTCTATTTTGTTGCACAGAGTGTTTTTGACACATGTCAGGAATGATGTAAAGCAGAGTTCGTCCTGTCTGAGATGGATTTGAGAATGTCTTAAAGTCATTTCCTTGCTCTAGTCTATGTGGGGGTTTTTTCAGCATCTGATAAATTGAGGCGTGGGGCAGAAGCAGATTATGTTTTATTAGCCATCTGGGATGCTATTTTGCCTGTGTAAAATATTTATCCTGAGCCCACGTTACCCGCTTACTGCTATGGATTATAAGGAGGTGATTTGTCTGGAAAGTCATCTGGCTTGCTCTGATTCCTTTAAGAGAAAGATTGGTCGTGTTTCCAAGTCTGCTTTTCCAGTCTCCCACAGCTAATACCTGCATACCTTTACAAAGGCATCCGCCTAACTGAGGGGAGCTGTTCTGCAAAGTGAACTTTCTTTAAATGAGATTCATTTTGAAAGTTAAAGCTGTTTTATAATGAACTTCTTTGTGTTTGAAGAGCTGTATCTTAGGGATATCATTGACATGTGTCTGAGTGCTTCTTTACAAGCTTATTTAAGTTCATAACAATTATTCAGTGTTTACTGTGCTTCTGTCTTCTTTCCAGTCATACTGGAAAAGATTTTCTAGTGGAGAAGGAACAGAAGATGCTCAGCACCAAGTATCTTGGTAGTAATACCTGACTGCCAAGATTTTCAGGTTAACTTTGCCATATTTGGAATTTAATTGGTGTCTTGTTACTTTATAAATTATCCTTCCTAGACAGATCTTCAACCTGAAGTGTAGTTTGCACACTGGGTAGCTCAACAACATCCAGAACATTTGCATAATCACAATATAGCCATGCACATCATTTTCAGATCAGTTTCTCAGTATCATAGTAATATATTTCATGTCAGTAGCTGGGTAATTGGCATTTCTCTGCAATGTATGGTAATATTAAATAGTGATTGTCTGATGTTCCTGTCTGTGTTGATCTAGAATCTCTCTAACAGCTCTGCTTTTGACTCTTGGGAGTGAGTTGTGCACCGAGTGTTCTCTTTGTTTTATTTTCAGAAGGAAGAAGCTGAAGCAAAAGCTCAAGAAGAGGCTGAAAGACAGCGGCTGGAAAGGGAGAGAATTATGCAGCAAAATATGCAGGAAAGGCTTGAAAGAAAAAAGGTATGGTGTTTGGAAAGCTGAGAAGTTTCTCAGCCTAAATCAGTAGTTGAGGTGTTAAACTCAATAGGCAGAGTCTCAGATTCATTTAAATACTAGTGTGTTCTTTAAAAAAAGCCAACTCTGGCTTGTGAACTTTAAAAATGGTGAAAAAAGTAGTAAATTTCTGAAATAGGAAAATATAATATGATGAAAATTTAATGCTGAAATATAAAGCTCTGTATGTCATTGTAAATATTTTCCCTGTTTTAACAGCGAATTGAAGAAATCATGAAGAGAACACGAAAATCTGATCAAAATGAATCCAAGGTACTTGTTTGGATCTATATAATAGGCCCTTCCCAGAGAGGGCTTTGCCTCGGGCCCTGTCTTCCTCTGTTACCCTTGCACAAACTGACTTCCACATGAAGTGCAAAGTTCTGGTGCACCAGAATAATTTTCAGTAGCTTCCCAATGCACACATTCTTCTGCTTTGCTTGTTCTGAGTCAAAGTCTTTGATGTTTTTTGTTGAAGGCACATAGAAACAATATGATCTGGTGTTACAGATTGGTTTTAAAAAATGGTTACTAATGGATTTGATTTTTTAAAAAACTGTATGCATTATGCTGGGCCTGTTTTTCCCCAGAAAACTTAAATTCCTGGCTTCATCTGTTTGCTTAAAGCAAATCTTAGATGCCCCTTGGGTTGCTACAGTAAACTGGATGTATTTTTGTTAATGTAGTAACCTAAGGTTTGCAGTAACTTATGCATGATTTATTGAGGAGTCATACTCTGAACATTCAAAGACCCAACTCTTTATATAACTGAAAATAAATATTTAGCACACACCTTGGGAAAATGAGAGGGAAGGAACTCAGAAATAGTTCATAGGTGGGAGATGGAAGTAAGTCCCACACATTCCTTTACAGCTCTGGCTCAGCAGAGCATGTGTTGGACTGGTGTGGCCATACTGCTGAGCACAGAGTAGTCCTGCAAGGGAGCTGGAATTGAACTTTTTGGGAAACACTAGATTGTAGTAAGTTTTTCTGAATATTACTCTGGCAATTCAGTTGCAGAATGAAGGGAAGTCTGGCTCAGAGGCTATCGAGGGAGAGGATATTGAAGAGGAGGAAGAGTTGGGTCTTGAGAAGACTGATGAACCAGGTAAGGAAATATGATGAGTCAGGTCTAAGTGGCAGTCAGTGTCTCAGTGGTGTTTAAGCATTGTTAAAAGTGTCAGTCACTTAATAACACTGTGATGGGCTGAGACATGAGTTCCCAGAACTGCAGGGAGACTCGCTGCTTAAACAAGAGAGTGGATCACTGCCTGTTCCACACCACAGGAGACAGTCAAAAGTATTAAATACAAAAAGTATTTGAGAGTGAAATGCAGGCAGCATGCTTTCATTTCACAAGTGTATTCTTAAATTCAAAAATAAATTTCACATTGTTACAGGCAGCTTGTCTACAGGGGAATTACTCTGTCAGAGCCAAGTGCTTCAGGTTTTGGCTAGGAATGGTCGTTCTGGCACTTGCATTTTATTCATTTAGAATAGCAGTTCTGTTACTGAAGCTCTTTTTATTATTTC
>VZRW01008389.1:371083-406127 GCA_013398125.1 Aegotheles bennettii
AGCTGAATGGTGTTGACTTACCCCAGGAGGGCGAGGCAGAGGGTTGTTTAGAGACCGCACATAGCTTGATCTCTACAGAATCTGAGGAACAAGATGTGTCAGAGTTGAAGGCCAGTGAAGTATTTATGAATGGAGGCGATTTGAAAAGTGATGTTGGGTCTCTACTTGTTACTGAATTAAAGGATTCCAGGTGAGTCTGTGTAGGTGGCTGCTTTACCATCAGAGCACTGACGTGGCACACAGGACGTCCCTCCCTAGGTGTAAATTAAATCTGTGCTGTATGTAGCATTGCATCAAATCCTGCACCCCAGTGGCTTTGTGGGATTTCTCTGACTTGTTCCAGGCGTGTGGTGTGTGCATGCTGTCAGTTTACTGCTTCACACAGAAGCAGTTAGTTCAGGGTAATTGTTTGCTTAGATGGCACCGTGTTAACAGTACTGGCTTTGCTGAGAAGTCAGACATGTGGCCAGAAACGTGGCAGTGTTACTCATAAAGAGCAGCATTGACTTGGAATTGGCTGGCAGTTGTTCTCATTAACAAAATGTGAACCAAGAGGGAGGGGGACAGCACTGAAAAGGAAGAATAACCTACAGAAAGCTCTAGAACAGATTCAGTTGCACTGTACCACCAGATACAACATACCTCCTTAATATTCCCTTAATAGGAATTTTTTTTTTAGTATTTCAAATTTTATCTTTTTGAACATAAAGCATTTCCATTTACTACTGAAAAATCTGTCCTCAGATGCCTGTTCCATTTCCTCATCTAAATGTTAATGATTTAGAAATGACATTGTCAACTCTTTTTAAAGTGATGATAAATTAATTTTATTTCTCTAGTGATGGAGTATAAAGACTTTTTCATGATTTTCTTAAGAATGAATGAAGATTGATCACTGTGATTTAGGTTTAGATTTTGAATCTGTTTGAAGTCTTGTGAGGCTCGGTTTTGTTTTAAAAGTCTTAAATTAAGAAAAAAGGAAGAATGAGTGCCCCTAAGATAGGGTTTAATGATACAGAGCTTGTTTAAACAACAATTGTTGTTTCTTCTATCAAGTTTCTGGAGCAAGACCTTACCTGAGAGCTATCAGCATAGTAAAAAGTGGGAATGTGTTGGCAATTCATTCTTCCCTGTTGGCTCTTGGAGGGGAGTTCCTGTGTGGTAGCTGGAGGAGCTTGTCTGCGAATGCTTTTGGGAATATTCTGTGCTTTGCAAAGTATGCAGGCTGCTAATTGGCTCCCCTGTAACGAATCTAAAAATTAAATATCCAGAAATTGTAATGCAAGTATCCATTCTTTTTTTTCTAGCCATCCTGCAAAAGAAATGGTTATGGATGACTCGGTGAAGTTGGGTGTTAATGAAGCTGATCATACAATTGGACTTAGTCAGAATCTTAATGGGCAATCTGGTTCGTGGACTTTTGAGGAGTTTATTGACATTGGAGTACATTCCAAGTCAACCAAACTGAGCTCGGACAGCATCTCTGCTGGTAACTGTGATCAAAACTTGAATGACGCTGCTACAGTACCTTCTAGTCCCAAATTGGCTTTGGCTTTTGAGGAAGATGGTGCAGTGAATTCATTGACCAAACCTATAGATGCTTCATCAGGTAATCCAAGCTGATTTCCCCCTATCTGTCTCTTCCTCTGGCTAGGTATTTTAGTTTCTCGCATTTTACTCTCCTTGCCTTAACTTCAGCTTCTTATTTCAAGGCACTTTTTCTGATGTGTAGACCAGAGGGAAAGCTCTTTCTTTAGTGCTTGTAACTTGCATTCTGTCAAAAGGAGTCACCAACTGATGCCTTTTTAAGGACTTGCTCTAGGCAGCAGCTAAGGCCCAACATTAAGACTCTTCCAAAGACACAGCTGAGCCCCTGTGAAGCTCCAACCAGCACTCAAGCCCATCTGTTGTACTTCTAGGCTTCTTCTAAGATGTCTTAAATGGCACATGTTACTTTTGAAGATACTAACAGTTTAAAAGGTGTCTGATGTAACTCTACAGACGAGACCTCTCCATTCCTAGGCATGTTCTGTAACTTTTTGATGCTGACCTGCATGGTCTTACAAGGTCTCTTCAATCTCTGGCAAGGTATTAGCTGTCCTCTCTGCTTACTGTAGAATAGTCTTTCACTTCTTTGAAGGGTGTAACATCAGCCTTAAATTCCACAAATGGTTGTGTTACATTTTGGGAGGAGTAATAAAGCTGTACACGCAATATTCTGAGTTTTCTGAAAGAGGTAGGGCTGCGTCTGAAGCCACACGTACTTGAGAAGCTAAACCCTGATGCAGTACAGCATCGTGCATCAGAGAGGCTTCAGGGAGCTCATTTATGTAAGACTGAACCTCTCTGGTGTTGGAGCTAAACCCCAAATGGGTACTCACAGCAGGAGATCTCTTTCCATGAGATAAATGACTGCGTGAACAGTTGAAATGAACGGTAGTGGAACAAACAAGACTTGCTATCCACATTTCCTTAAAATGATGTGTAGCACTTTTTTTTATTAAAGTGTAGCACTTTTCTAGACTGAACTGTTTCCTGAGTCTCCTCTGTCACTCTGCGTCTTGTGAATTTTAGCCCCATGGACACAGCCTTACTGAGACTTTCCCTGAGGCCACGACAAAGTGGGCCGTGGGAAGAGAAGGATTTAATGTGATGCTGCTGATCACATTTTGTTCTGGTCAGACTGATTTTTAGTGAAGAAAGTGTTGCCTTTTAATTTTGAACTTGAAACTGTTCAGACATAATATGGTTTAAGTATTACATACGTAACTTTGAAAACTAGTATTAGGATATAAAAAGAGAACAGCTACTGCACTGGTTTGGGACTGTAAGCAACAGAGTGATTCTGTGCTCACTCCCTGGATGTAGCCTCTGGCAGTGATGGCAGTCACATGTGGCATACACACAGTTACAGTGGTTAAATGTTTTCTTCTCTTTGGACAGAACTGTGAACACTAGAGACCTGGAAATAATCTGATTGCACTTCAGTAATCCAGTGTTTTATCAAGTACCGAAGGCCTTGTTTTGAAAAGCTGCTTGTTTACCTTTGTCCACCTTCAAGTTTGCAAAAAAGACACCAGGGGAGGGGTGACAACCTTCCAGATTTGCACCTTGAAACATTTCAGGGAAACTAGTCTGCTGATACTCCTTTTCCATTAGTTTAGCTAATTGTTAGGTAAGATTTCCTTGTTCAAATATCACTTGTTTCCCTTTTTTAGACTTTGCAATAAGCTGTTTGAGTCTTTTTTTTAATTTCCATATCAGTGTCATGTACAGCAGCGTGCCACTGAAGGCTCCCCACTTAGCTACTGGACAGATTTTGCATATTCCTAAAATGGCACTTGATGAAATAAGACTCATTCAGTGTATGTTAAGGCTCAACTCCCTTTGTGATGTTCTAGAAAAACAGTTACTTGTTGGTTCGTGTGCTATTTAAAAACACAAAATTGAATATCTTTCAATTTTGAATGGAGAAGAAAAACTTATTTTCTAACATGAAAAAGTGGTGGTTTCAAAATGCAGTGTTGTACCTTCACTAATGAGTTTTAATCTATTGGCGAACCTCAAAACATTTTACAGCATATGCACTAATGTCTTACAGAATTGATGAGTACCTAGATGTGTCTGTCATAGTGCAGTTTAACATGTCATGCTTTTACAAATGTTTTCCTTTTGAATTACTTATTTATCTACATTCATGGAAGTATTATTTTATTGTGTACATAACAGTATTAGACCACTGAAGTCATGTTTTGTTCATGTTAATTATTCTAAGTGTTCCTGTTCTAGTTTTGTAACAGTGGCTGCAAGCTGCATATATATTTCCCTTCCCCTAAAGCTTGCATTAAGTAATCTATTTAACCTAAACTTGCCTGCTTTATACAGCATGAAGAGGTGAACTAAGCATCTTCTGAAAATTGTTACTAAAAGTAATAATGCAGTCATGTTCTTATGCCTCCTGTAACAAATATACTGGATGAGTGATTCCTGTAAAGAATGGCTGTCTCAAACCCTGCTATAAACCATTGGCTGATACTTCATTCACATGAATCATCCAGATGGCAGCTGTGTTTTTAGTGGTTAAATGCAAATGGTTTTGTTGGAACTAAATGTGTTCTTTCCTCGACATTGCAGTTACGATAGGAAACCCTCAGCCTTCTTTCTCTCACTGTTTGCTATTCAGAATATGGTAGAACTGTTTTAGCCTTTAGAGCAGTGCCTTAGGTAAAAAGAAAAATGTATTTTTGTATGCTCACTGTTTCATTCTGGCAGAGACAATCATTCTAACAGAGAAAGATGCCGATATTTTTTCTGTGCTGATATTATTTGTTGAATGGTGTTATACAGCTCTGTGTAAATACGTGCGCGCTGTTAAATAAACTTTGCAGTTGAACAATGCTTTATTTCTGTAATACTAAACATTACCTTACTAGGAGTCTCCAACCCCTGGCTCTGCTGACCTGCCTTGAGATGCACTCTGCTGCTGCTCTGACTGCTCCACACGGCAGCGTCCCAGAACTCGAAGCCTCTTTGGCAGTTGAGTTTGTGTGGTTGGAAGGTATTTGTACTAACACCTTCAGCTCTGGCTGTATTTGTGTGTGCTGATGGTGTGTCCATCACTGTTGAGTTCTTTAACTTAATTTTCACTCTGAGCCTTTGCTTTTTACTTGTAGCACCAGCATCTGTATGTTCTAACCACGAGTCTAACAGTGCTCCATGGCCACAGTGGAGCTGTGGTGTGAAGAATACAGCAAGATGCTGCCTTTTGTTTTTCCTTCGAGGGTTCTTTGTCTCTGGTAACAGAAGGGAATGACTAGAGCAGCATCCAGTTGCTACATATTTGTGTGGTGTCAACCACTGCTGTGGAAAAAAAAAGCCTTCAGCCAGCATTCAGGTTGCTGAGGGGTAAAGACAGATGTGTGTATGTGTGGAGACAGTTGCTATACACATGTTCTCCAAAGGGTTTGTTCACACAGGCTGTTCTTGGCAGATGGTCCAGTGTCAGTTACACATTTAAAAATTAATTAGCTTATGGAAATTGTTGCTTTGGTCCTCATAGTTAAGGATGCTGTGGCAGAACAGCTGACTCCACTCTGCCAGTATCAATGTATTAGACTTGATTTCGGTAGCTCAGCCATAAGAGGTGTCAATCGTGTAAGATGGCAAAACAATAAAACAATTTCCCACACTGTAGGACTCCAGGCAGGCACTAGTCTCGTTTTTATTAAACCATAAAACATATACTGACATGATAGGAGAGCTGTTGTTGTCTGGGCTATTTTTAAGGCACTTCTAACTGCACATGTGGATTATGGTGTAGTTGAAAGGTTTACTACTTGTTAATGGCTTAATAATTGTGTATAGACAGCCTCGTTTAAACAACGATGTAAAAAAAGCTGACGAGCAAAACTTTCAGGCCAACCATGCAGAAATCAAGACTAAAACAAGTCTATGGAAACTTAACTAAAGCTAAATCATATTGCCAAAACATTGTTATATGTAAGATGAAGCCATTCTATAGCTGTGCTGGAATTTGGTGTGGTAAGCTAAGGTATTTATTACTGAGCTGCTATTACTCATGTGATGTATGTACTGTACCTGTACTTGTAAAAGCATAATAATGGGCCTCTCTTATCCTGTCTGCAATCTTTGCATCTCTGTTTGGGAGGTGCAGGCCTTGTCAAGAACCACTTCATTTAAGTACCAAGCTTAAATATATAGCAGACAAGCTTAAAACTAGTTTTGTTTTAGTTTAAGCCACACACAGATTATGTAGTACGTGGATTTCAACTGCTAAAGCTGAGGGCGTTTCAAGCCTTTATGCTAAGAGTTACTTGGAAGCAAAGTTAGATTTTTGCAATGCTACACGTTTTTGCACTGCAGGAGCTTCAAAAGTCAAACCCTTTAGTTTTTATACTAAAATGGAAAAAGGTTAGAATTCTTAACATGCAAAAACCTGCTCCATTACCAGGACTGTTTTGGAAAGCAGGGCTCTAAAATCCATTTTACAGCAGTTGCTGTCTGCTCCTTACAGTCGTTTGGGACACTCAGCACAGTAAATTTTTCCATTATGGCAAACAAAGCGCTTGTTGGCCAGAGCACGGGCACACTTTGTGCATTTGAAACAGTAATCGTGCCAGGATTCATCTTCGTAGTTAACCACACTGGTTCCTCTTCCAAATCCTGCTAGGAGAGAACACAATTATAGGACGGCGATAGTAGCTTTTCCCGTGGCTGGGTTAGTCCCCCAAACAGCAGATCCCCTTCTGACTGCCTCCTGTGCTGCCAGTGTCTTGCAGGCCATGTTTGTGTGCCTAAAATGCTGTCCAGAATTGGAACTGAACCGCAGTGCCTGCTGCTCAGTATTTCTGCCCTTAGAGAAAGAGGCAGCTTAGCCATACAGCTTGTGTGGCTCGGCTCTGTGCTAACCCTTTTCCCTCAGATCCCTTCTCCAGGAAACAAGCAAGCTGAAGGAAAGGTCAAGATGTAGAGCAAGGAGAGGTTGGGCTTAACACCCAACCTGGTTGTTATGGGCTCACATCCATGCTCTAAACTGCAGACTGGGATGCAGGTCCCACGGGACTGGCAGGACAGTGCCCCACATTTAAGGGCTGAGCTTTGTGATCCAGTAACTGCTGTGTAAAACACATCAGAAGTGAAGCAAGTGTCACTTTAGGGCACTAAAACATTGCTCTGTTTAGACATAATGTTCCCAGACTAAGATACGGGTGGGAACAGTTCTAGTTGGGGAAGGTTTGAGGGAGGTAAATTTGAGGCATGCAAAGGGTAAAGAGCTCAGTTACTAACTCAGACTCCAGCCAGCCAGAGCATGTGGCTTATTGTTAGATCACATGTAAATTGCTGGGATTCTGATACTAGACCTGCTCCTGGGGTTAGCAGCCCATGCCTGAGCTGTGTGGCTTTGGGGATCACCATTCTGACCTTAAGCACCCACTGCCCTCAAGCTGCATTTAAGCCAACATACCTGTGATGGGATTCTTGCAGCCAGCACACTTCTTGGCGACACACTCCTTGTAGCAGTCAACACAGTAAAACTCATCCTCCACAGCTGTGAAGCGCTTCCCTCCCAGTTGCTTCTTGCAGTTGGAGCAGATGAAACACTCCGAGTGCCAAGGCTTTTCCTGGTAAGTGAGGCCTCCAGAAGTGATGGGCTAGGGAGCAGAGCAGAGGAGATGTGTCTCAGAATTGATAGGGAGGAGGAGAGGTGATGCAGGCATGAGGTATAGGGTAGGAGGGCTTTGTCAGGGAGGTCTCTTAAGAGTTTTAATTAAATAGTGCAGCACACTTGAGTTCCTCTGAAATCCTGTGTGCCTGGAGCTTTTGTAATAGTTTGTTTTACCTGCAGCAACTCGAATTCTACACTAATCAGTTGCAGAACAGCTATTTTATAAAATACTGTTTTACTGCTTGAATGCACACTATCTACTGGAGAGCTTAAACCATCCCCAAAGCAAGTGCAAGTGCTGCCCACTCGGTTTCAACAGAGTTGCTATCAGATAACCCTACAGCCCCAGCTCAGACACTGATGTGCAAGCACCATTAGGTCTTACATTATTAAGCCACCAGCTGCTTGCACCAGTATATCAAGGAAGGAACATAAGCCTTGGTACAGCTTTGGCACAATGTGTCTACTGGTTTACTCTCCTAGCTTCCAAAAGACATGTGAGGCCTAGTTCTGGCCACTGCCTTTGCAGAGTGCAAGGACTTACATTCTTGCATTTAGCACAGGTCTTGGCAAACTTATGCTCGTGGCAGGAAACACAGTAGAAGTCATCACCCTTGGGGAAGAAGCTCCCAGATCCAATCACTTGCTTGCACTGGCTGCAAGTGAAACAGTCCTTGTGCCAGACCATCTTCTTGTACTCAACGTTTTGGTCTCCTACAACAGACAGAAAGAACTGGTTATGTCGGATTTCAGGCTCGTGACAAACTCCCTCCCCTGAGCAATGTAACATACCTGGAGGCAAGACCTGTCCATACCTATGCCCAGGATTTAATTGCAATGAAGACAAGGGATGAGTTGTTAATGTCTGTATCTGACTTCTAGATTTTTCTTAAAATATTTGTCAGACAGGCTCCTGAGCCTTTCTGAGAAGACAACCTTGAGTTACAAGAGCAAAGCTGTGGTAGAAATGGTTTAAGACTAACTACTAGGGTGAACTATCCACACGAGGGTTAACTGCAAAGCAGCCTTTTAACACACACGTAAATGAAATGGACAGGTGAGAGCAACAGTCAAAACCTGCACCATTTTGTGGTGCTCCAGCCTTCCACTGTGCTGCCCATGCCCCAAACTGCAGCCTCCACAGCTTGAAAAACCACCATGGGTTTGCCCTAGAGCAGAACTTGGCAGTTGTACCCCATCACTGGCACCAGTACCTGCAATAATATGCTTGAAGCAGCCCTTACACCTGGGTGCATCCTCAGTGGCAGTGCAGTTGCTACACCAAACCTTGTTGTTCTCCCTTAGCATGAAGGGCTCATTGACCAAGGACGTGTAGCACTTGAAGCAGCGGAAGCAGTTGTCATGCCAGTAACGGTTCTTGAAATGCAGCTCCTGGAAGGAACAGAAATGGAGCGAACAATGAGCCCTCAGCTCTTGCTGGGCAGCCCTAAAACCAAGCCACTGGCTCATCAGCCTTGGCAGTAAGGGACAGATTCCCCAGTTCCCAACAGTGTCTGCATCCAGTGGTTGGAGGTGCAGCTCCTCTGCAAGCAGTTAAGGGAAGGACATTTAACCAAACTCACTGACACAATCACATTCACTTTGGACTTTCAGGGTAGCAGAAGATGCTTCAAACCAACAGCTTTAAGATTTGAAATTCCCCAAGTGTGAGCTTCTCTGGTTGTCATGTTCCCTCTAGTTCAGGTGTATGTTAGTATTGCCACAAACATGAAACAACATTTGACAAACTGACAGAACTCAGACCCTGGGTTATTGAGTGATCTGGCCAGAAGATGAGTTTTTTGCAAGTCCTGTGCAGGCTGGGTTACCTACAGCGCTCTCTTCAGGACAATTCAGCATTTGCAGCAGTTCACGTGGCTGAATCTGGGTCCTGAAATTGGCTCCTGTGCAAAAGCAGCCTGTGGGGAGCATCCCTACTGCAGTGCCCCAGAGCCTCCGGCTTCTTCCCAAGGAGCACGTGGCCCATCAGCCGGGGGCTCACAAGACAACTTGTTTTCACACAGAAGCTCACAAATGGACCAGAGCCAGGAAAAGCAATGGAAGGGTTACCAACATCTGCCTGTCATCTTCTCATCACGCATTTAACTGCCAGCACTCACCTTGGAGTCAGCTCCAATGGGTTTCTTGCATTCAATGCAGGTGTTGGCACAGATCTTATCGAAGCACTTGACACAGCAGTGACGTCCCTCCTTCTGCACATACTTCTTGCCTTGCAGAGGGTCACGGCAGTAGTAGCAGTCAAAGCGCTCCGACATGGTGCCCACGGTGTAACTGCCAGGCCCTGCAAGGGGACAGAGGGGGAAGTTAAAGCACTGAAGCCCTGGTAACTGCTCCAGCTTCTTGGGTCTGTGCAAATAAGGATGAGGAAGGTGGCTCAGCAATGAGCATGTGGTGGTGTCACACTCCTCAAAGGGCTTGGTGGTAGAGAAAGCAGTTTCAGTGCCAGCACTGATAGGGCAGTTTTCCTACCAGGCAGGTCAGTGGTGTGTAAAACACAACAGCTCTCTACCAACTGCACTGGCATCTTCCAGGTGCCTCCAGCTTTGCCTTTATGGTCTGGGTTAGGCTGCTGAACCATCACACTCAGGGGGCTGGGTACAGTAGACACCCTGGGTTGGGTTACAGCAGTCACAAAACTCACACCTGCTGAAGAAGGCAGCTTGGATGTCCCCTCCCGGGTCACGAATTGCCGTTTAGGACACAGAGAGAAATAACCATGAAGCTCCAGAAGAATGCAGGCTAGGGGGTAAGGCCATGGTGGGCCAACTCCTGGCTGTGCTGTGGAGCTGGGTGAGGGCAGGGGCTGCCCTGCCTGCTGGCAGCAATGCATTGGCCACACAAACATTTTCTGATCCCTTAACAGCCAGCCAAGGTACAAACGCCAGACTTCTGCCTACAGGGAGGCAGGACAGGCTCTGGCCAAGCACAAACCATGGCTCTCAGCCTCCAGGGGTCTGACGCACTGCGAGCACAGTGCTGCAGTTTGCTCGCCCTGGGAGCACAGTCGCTGGTGAGGAGTCCCACACCAGCCTTTCCCCATCATCTTCTCAAGAGGGAGGATACTGGTCTGTTGTATTTCCCTATTTCATGTCAAGCAATGGTAATGAGACCTGATCAAGTGCTGAGAGCCATTTACTTCCTTAGGGCCAGGTCCTGGCCAAGGCCCCTCATCATTTGTGCACAGAAATCCTTGCCAACCACGAGCAGAGCAGAATAGTTTCCATGTTTCCAGCCTAAGCCCACAGCCAGCTGCAGCTCTCCAAGGCCTTTTGTGCTGGATAGTTGTGCAGCTTCCAGCTGCCTCTTTTCATAGGGCCTTCGCATATAAAGTCACGGGGGAAAGAAGAAAACAAGAAACAAGAAAAGATCTCCCCACATGTAAAGAAACATCTTCAGGTCATGGCAGCAGGGCTCTGCCAAGCATGGTGTTGCACCACGGCCAGGGAGCTGGCACTTCAGCAGGTGTGATGGCTCCAACCAGAGCATTTTCCACTCTGGTTGGAGGTGCACAGCCATGCTTTCTCCCCAGCCTGCACACCCAGTCTCAGCCTCTCAGACCACCTCTGTTCAGAGCTCCCTCCATCTCCCTACACCCTTCCCCAGAGGAAGCCAGCAGCACTCTTGTGAGGGCTGCAAGAGCTCTGGCAGGGTCTCACAGACAGTGCAGTCCCAGGAACGCAGCTGCCCCTGCCACCCATGTCCCCACCACCCCAGCACTGCAGGGACGTGTCCCCTGCACACCAACAGCCTGGGGTGCAGCCATGAACTTCCCACACCACCATAACCGGACGGGAGGCACGGCTGGAGAGGGGCTGCCAAAAGGAGAGGTAATTATTCCTTTCCTGCAGGAGCAGGAAAGGGAGAAGGACACACCCTCTGCCCGTAAATTGCTGCTGCTTCCTCCATCACGTAGCCTCACCTCGGACCACCCCACCAGACCCTGGGGTTTTGGGGCTGCTTTGCTGCCTGACAGGGCTCAATGTTCCAGCCGTGCTGCTCCAAGTGCACCTCACATCAAACCCAACAGGTCCTGACCAGGGCACAGCCCGGTCCGGCCAGCCCCAGCACTGCAGCACCAAGTGAGGGGTGGCTGCTGCCTTCACCATCTCCTCTGCAACCCAATTTCTTTTTCTGTGACAGTAACAAGCAGCTCTGACACAGCCAGGTGCAAAGCCCGAGGAGGTGCCTGCCTGCAAATGAACATTTCAGGACTGCCCTTCTGCCCCATCTCCAGGCTCAGGAAGCTGCTGGATGGGCAGCAGAAGGTGCTGTGGGCATTGGTCATGAAGGAGCCAGCTTTCTCCAGTACCATCTGGAAGCCAAGGACACAGGAGACGGGACTCACACTGTTACTTTGCAGATTTTAAAATCCAAGAGTCACCTCACTGCCTCCTCTTGGTCACCCTTTTGGTAACTTCAGGCCAGAACAAGATGGGGCATTTCTCTTCCAGAAAGCAAGATAGATAGTCCTGGAGAGGAGCATCGTCCAGCAGAGGTGGGGACCAGGTTCACACCCTTCCCCTTCCCCTAAAACGTTCAGAAGCAGGCTGGAGGCCCAGCTGGCAGGAACTGACTCCATGGGGACCGAGGTCTGGAAGCGCTGCCTTGCCAAGGTCATGTCCTGCTGACAACCACGCCAAGGGTTGTGTTTGTACCGGTTCAAGTAAATGAAACAAATAAACAGCTGGGAAATGTGGAAACTATGTGAGCCCCAGCCAGCTCTGCAGAGCTTTATCAAGCGAGTTTAATTTAGAAGAAATGCAATTGCACAGAGTCCAGGGCAAATGGCATCGAAACGTTCCTGATCTCAGGTTTAGGGACACTTTCAACCCGAACACGTAATGGTGAACATATGGCTCAAGGAGTAACATAATCCTGTGTTCCCCTGCAACACATCATCTGCTAACGTGAGAAACACATTTATCACAGCAGCTCCGGAGCTCCACAATTAACACTGGGCCCGGCAGCCCTGGGAGCTGGGCTCTACCTGCAGACATGCCACTTTCTGCCTACCTTCTGGAATCTCACGGACCAAAAAGCCCCTCTCAAACATAGGCAAGGGCATGAATTTGCTTTCAGCTGTTCCAGGAGCTCTCTGCCCTCAGCAGTATCATCCCTGACCTAGGCCCAGGGCACCTCTGTCCCCTTGCCTGCAATGAAGATGCATTGACCACACTGTCCCAGGTGATGTGCTGGATGCTCATGGTCTGTGCTCACCCATGCCACACTGAGAGCCCACCTCAGCCAGCCCATCTCCTGCAACCCTCCAACAGGAGCAGCCCACCCAGGGGCTGGTGCCCTAGAGTCCCCAGTAGCAGCTGTGCTGGGACCACTACATCATTTTCCCCAGAGTGCAGCAAATGTCCACGCAGACTTAGAAGCTGCTGCCCTGGGGAAAGAGCATTTAGTATCCTACTGCTGCTCCCCTAAGCTGTCCTGCCCCCTCCCACAGAAGGCAGACAGAACAGGTATTTGTTGTGTTCTGAATAAACAAACAAACAAACTCAAAATCCATCTTCTAGAGCCTGGTTGGCAGCAGGTTATGAGTTTGGAGATGTTGATCTCCTTAATAACCTGTTCACCCTCCAGCTGCACCACTTGCCCACAGCTTAGCTTTCCAGAGCTCCCAGGTGTTTTAACCCTGGCCTGTCTTTGCTGTCTGGAAAATAGGCAAGTCACAAAACTAAGGACACACTGGAGCCACGAATCCTCCTCGCTCTGCATTGGGACCTTTATTTCGGTGCACACAGCATCTCTTCCCCATGCACACAACACAGCAGGGATCCACAGGGATCCGCACGGGTGGCAGAACCGTGCTGCAGCAATGCAAAACTCAGTGCTCAGGGTAAGCACCCAGAATAATCACTAACACCATAAATGCTGCTCCTTCATGCTCCATTTCACAGCAGTGTGCTTAAAACCACAGCAATACACAGGAGTGTTCTCACTGGGGAGTTGTTTGAAGGTGGTTTGTGTGGCTGTAGGCTTACAACAGGCTCCGAGCTGACAGCCTGGTCAAGGGTCTCCTGCTCAACCCCAGGAGAATTGTGTGCCCTGAGGACACACATTGATCCAAACCCCACTTCAGCTTGGCTCTGGGGCCACAGGAGGGGATTTAGAAAACAGAGGAAAAGCGTGGACAGACAGGAACTACTGTCCAGGTCAGGCTGACGTCCATGTGGAAGGGATGTTCTACCAGAGAAGCCGGTGAGAAGAGAGAGCGCAGGCTGCCTGGGAGGTGTAAGTGCAGTAAATGCCCATCCTTACAGCCTACAGGACACTCAGTAAAAATAAGAGCTGAAGAAAAACGCAGCAATACTTCCAGAAACCAACCTCACTTTAAGCAAGGTGTCCCTCTCCCACCGACCCTGGCAGGGTGCTGTCTAAATGTGGCTCCCTAATGGATTTGGCTACAGCTTGAGGGCAGCTGGCCAGACCAGTGGCCTTCTCGAGTGTCAGGGTATTTGGCACAAAGACCCACTGGAATTCAACCCCAACGTTTACCTGACCACAGGGGTGCCAGATAGCCACTTGTCCCCAGAGAGCATCTACTGCTTTTCAAAAGCAGCCACCCAGCCCTAGGACAACCATGCCTTCCACCTTCCAAATAAAGATGTCAAATGCTTGGGTTCCACCAGCTTCCACACACCTCAAGCCACATCAACACCATGCTGTGGAGCAGGCACAGGGCTGTCCCAGGCAGTGGTCAGGGCTACATCTGCATGGCAAGCTTTGTGATGGAAAGGGCTTGAGTGCCACCCCACAAAAGCTACTGCATTAACACAATCCCATGCCTCTCCCTTGAGTTCCTGTCTCCCATCGCCCCTGGGCTGGTTCCTCCCAGTTCAGCCAAGCTATATGCAGCATGGTGATGGTTTGCACGGCAAATGAAACAAGCACTCAGCAAAGGGAGCTGAAGCATAGCTGATAAGCAAAGCACTTAGCACAGGATATGTGTTAATGTCCCTGGGGGATCTGTTTAAATGTGATAAACCACCAAGCAAGAGCTTGAAGTGTGGTCTCTAAAAACAACCAGGGAAACTGTACTTAAACCTTAGGGACTATTCTGCCACTTAGGAAACAAGATGAGCCTGAAGGTGTTAACCCTCTGCCCTACACACAGCAACATGGAAGTTTAACCCTCTGCCCCTACGCATAGCAACAGGGAAGAAAAGAGCAATTGCTTTTTGACTCTCCATCAGTTTTATTTTTCTCAGCAGACTGAGCACACACAGTCCCTGTCCCGCCAGGCTACACCTGCCTGTTTCAGCTCAGGATCTGGCATCCCCTGCTCTGTCACCTGAGTTACTTATTCTCAGCATTCCTCCATGCAATGTCGCGTGGGTTGCTATAAATACTAGGGAATACCCTTAAAAGAAGGGTCCTGTTAATCCAAAATGCAAAGTAATGCTTGAGACTGCACCTTCACCATCACGCTGCCCTGGACAACAAAGGAAGAAAGAAACCACTTGCAGGTCATTTCTGCTGGGGGAACTGGCAGTGACGAGTGGAGAGCTGTGCTCTACCATTGCCAGGCTGGGGCACGTGCAAGTCTCACTCTCTATAACTCAAAAATTAATCTGTTGATAACATGGAGTCTTCTTTATTTAGAACGAGAACGGCTCCAAGTTCCTCAGGCAGTTGCCAAAAACATTCCCTGCGGTTCTATTGCCACCATGTCTGAGCACATCCCAATCAGCATTAAATCTTCACAGTTCCCCAGGGAAGCAGGGACGTGCTATCAAGAAACACACAGCTCCAGCCCTGCAAACACTTCCCCCCAGGGCTCGTGTCTGCGCTTAACACAGGCTCAGCTGAGGCTGACAGGGCTCCCTGTGCACAGCACCATCACCTGGAGCAGGGCTGAGCACTTAGGCAGGGTCTGAGCAGTGAAGTCCAAACCTTTGAAAATTAACCAGATCAGCTGAAGCAAGAGAGACCTGTTCAGTGGCTAACTCACCCTGTGACTGTCTTAAGCTTTAAACTTTCAGACTCCTTAAATACGTTCCCAGCTATGCATGGATCTGCCCCCACCTCTGTGGCTGGACACCCTGCTCATGCCCAGGTAGCCCCAAAAGCCTTCTCCCCCTGAGGCAGGCACTAGAGTACCCCCACTGCACCTGTCCCAGAGAGCAGGACTCCCTGTGGGGTGCAGGAATGGATACTGAGCTGTAACTTGTTGATGGCAGCACTCCAACCACAGCATCTGCTCAGAAGGCACTTCAGCATTCTATGACAGCACAACATCAAATCCATGGGTCCTTGCCCCAGAGAACACCCCCCTGAGGAGGATGAGAAAGAAAAGAAAGACACAGCTGGAAGTACAATGAAAAGATACTACAGCATGTCAGTCTTGTGGGCTGGAGTTAAAAATAAATGTCTTCTTGCATTTTAATTGAATGGATTACTCTCTTTAAACACCTTTGACATGTTTAAAAATGATACCACAGAAGTCAGAATTACTCAGAAAGGCAGCTTGTGTAATACACATCTGCATCACACAAGCAAATCCTGAGCAGTTGCATGCCATGCAAGAAGCCTCGTGCTTCTGCCTTGTCCTGGAAGGCTGAGCATGGAGTTGGACAGCACGCTGTGACTTTTCTCCTCAGTTTTGAAGAGGCTCTATGTTGCCAACAAAGTCTCATGAGCACCACTGTTCCCAGGGTCCTGACGTGTGGCAGCTCAGTTTGATGCCCACGAGAGCTGTGCCCCAAACTTGACACCCTCTCTCCAGCAGGCACACCCCCCCTTGAGCTGTGTCTCATCAAGAGATGCAATGGTCCTGCCACTGTGCATTGGGGTTTGAGGCTCTAAATACATTCTGGACACACAGAGACATCGTTAGCTGCTAAGAATCAGATAAGCTTCTAAAAATCCCAAAGAGCTTTTGATGGGTCTGTAATCAGAGGGCTAGGGGAGATTAGTCACGGGTGGGAAAACACAATCACCTGCATGGCACAGGGGACATGCAGAACACGCTCTCAAGATTCCTGCCACTGTTAATGGGAAGAAAAAGTTAACTTTCTTATAAGCACAAACCTCCCACCAGAGCAGAGCAAACCACCTGGGCTGACGTGCTGGGCTTCTGCACGCTCCTCTCTGCCATGGGTTTCCCCTGCTCGCTGTGTGACTGCCATAGCAGGCAGGGCAGCATCCCCCATTTTCACTTGGTCTTCCTCAAACAACAGCAGAGCCCCAGCCTTCCCACAGCAGCGATACAAAAGCACTCACCACCCAATGCATTTCACCAGACAGCTGAGGCTACCACCACCACTGTGCTCCTGGTGCTGGTCCCCCCCAGCCACCACCAGTTACAGCTGCAGATTGCTGAGGCTTCACATCACATTCAAAAGTTATTTTACTGGTGCAAGAGCCTGTTAGCAAAACCTTCCTCCCCATTTCATGCTCAGGGCTTCTCCCACACCACCTGGCAGCATGTCCACTTTACCTGTGTGCCTGTGGAAAGCCATGATTAGCAGCCCAGAGTCACCACCAGCCCCTTAGGTACCAGGTCACAGTCTCTTGGCCGACTAGGAGCTGCCCCGTTTGATAACATACATTTAAATGGAGGCTATTAATACGGACAGGACTCCTACCAGATGTCCACTCCCCTCCCCGGAGATCACAACCTTAATCCCCCTTGAAAATTCTTACCATTTTAGGTGATCCGAGGGAGAAGAATAGGATCCAGAGACCTCTAGGTCTCTGTAGGCAACATGTAAATACCTGCCCAGCTACTCAGCACCCAAATTAGTCCCAAAGGCAGAGTGCTCCTCAGGAACTTGACCCCATGCTAGTACTATTTGGCCTTGGCTTTAAAGCTAGATTGTGTCTCATAACAGACCTGAGCTAAATTACAGACTCAACATCAACTCTGCACCGCCGTTGCTGAAGGGCAGAGGTGGATCACAGCCCCACGGGGGCCAAAAGGGCTGTGGTCCCAGGAACCAGCAAGGGGCTCTCCCCTGGCTGCAAGGACCATAAATGCAATGGCTTATACTCCTGGGGACCCAACTGAGAGCCCACAGAAGTAACAAGATACCTCCACAGGGGAAGTTAGACTTGCCTTCAAAATGAGGGTCTGCCAATAAAGCTACCATACCTGGTCCTCCTCCAGCTTTTACCCTAAGGAAGCTCAAGGCATCAACCATACAAAGTGAGCAAGTCCCTGAACAGCAGCACTTAGAAAGCCAGGTTTCATGATCAAGGGGCTTCTCTAATGTCTAACACTATGGCTGGGCCTGTTCCCCAGCATATGGCTTAGAGAGAGCACTGGCTCATGTCTCTGTCCTCTTTATTCAGGTGTCCATGAAACCCCCTGGAAGACCTCAGCTCCACAGCTCCAACCAGCCTACTTCCACCCAAGTCTCAACAGGGAGTGAAGGGAGCTCTGGTTCAGGGCTTGGTCCCACGGGGACACAGAGGCTGTGCCAGCTCCACGGCCTCGTGCTTGCTCCAGGTTATGAATCGGTGGCAGCGCACACCCAGGGACGGGGGCCAGGGACACCCAGCTGCTAATCCTGCCTTGACATTGACTCACTCACTGCATGGCCGTGGGAAAGTCAGTTAACCTCCCTGACAGCCACTGGGAAGAGCCAATGTTTATCATTCCTTCCACGGAGCCCATCACAGTGGTGTCTGGCCTCCAAAGAGCAATCGGCATCATCAGCCTGAGTGACTACAGCCAGGAACTGGGAACATCCCCGAGAGCTCCTTGACCACACACGAGCAGCAGGACATGCACAGCCTCCAGCCCCAGCACTGGGTTTGGTGACTCCTTGGGCCTTCACACCCATCTTGGGGCCCCCAGGTAGCACACGTGCAAGGTCAGCATCTCAGTATCTCCAACATAGCCTGCAAAAGGCCAGTCTTGACAAAAGACTCCCAAAAGAGCACAGCATGGATCCACTCGTGTGGCAGATTGAGGCTGGGGAATGTGCTAAAATACAAGCACACTGAAACACTTTGGCTGGGAAAAACCCGACGTTATCCTGCCCCAGCTCATCTATAAACTCAAGCAAATTGTTTGCATAATTCAGATAGCAACAGGAACCCTAACAAGCGGCATTTTCCTGTGCTAATCTTGCTCCATGCAGCGCAATATTTACAGACATGAGTTCATTTTTGGCAATGCACACAGAGTTTGCACCATTAACCATTCTCATTCCTTTCTAGCTCCCTACACAAAGCGCTGGCACCCTCCCACCCAGCAGTCATTTCCTATTTCCCCCAGAATATCCTCCTGTTTCCATTAGAAAGAGCAACCTTTGCTCCCTGTCCCAGAAGGCAGGGCAGCATTGCTGTGCAATGGCAGCAGCTGCCACCTCTCAGCCCAGAGGTGGCTGCGATTCAGCAGCAGTTTGATGGCATCGCAGAGGCACGTGGAGAGCACGGGTGGACACGTGGCCATCAGAAAGCTTCACGGGCACAGATGCATGTGTATTTGCAGCATGACAACAGGCACGGGCTAGAGGAGGTGGGAGAAGGAAAGCTTGGCCAAAAACCAGGAGGACAACCCAGCCCTGCTAATGCCCATGAAGCTTCACCATGGAACTCCCTGGAGCAGAATTTCATGGCATAGGTTACTCTACAAAGCCTCCAGCGATCCCCCAGAAGAGTCTGTAATAAAAAGGCAATTTTGTTTGAATTTGTGGCCTCCTAGGACAGGCCAGGGAACAATCCTTGCTGAGAGAACAGGGCTGAGCTTGGTTTCTTGGCTGGTTTTAGCCATATGACCTTGGGGGATTCCCATCTCTTCACCAAGCCCCTCTTCATCCCCACAAGCCCAGGTGATCAAACACACCAAGGTATAGCACAATGCTGAGGGATACCACTGTCCTGTGAAACATGGCAGGGAGCAGAAGCCTCCAGGAAGGAAAGGGTGCACCAAAAATGAGGTGTGCCTGACCTGTCTGAGCCTTTCTCTGCTAGCCAGGAACCACACATCCATGGGTCCCAGTAAGAGAGCTACAAACAAGTTGGTGGGCACACAGCAGGGCATGCGAGCTAAGTTTTTCACGTGTTTTAACATGAAACCTGTCCTGTAGGTTTTCAGGACTCCAGGAAGCTGGTGTGGACACACTGACCCCACCACACAGGTACAACTGCAAAGCAGCATGGCTGGGACATAGTGTCATCCGCTTGGATAGACAAGTGATTCACATTGTGCTTTCCAGAGTATTTTCCTGCCCTAACAGTCCTGCCAGAAAAAGGTCTGGGCATCTCAGCTTGCTCACATATCCTGCTGTCACTCAACGGGCAGCAAGTCCTAAATAGAGCCGGTATAACCCAGGCATGGATGAACTATTAGTCACCATCATCAAAGAAAGAAGCAGGCAGCAGTAAATAAGAGCAGGAGGGGAGCACCTGTCCACCTCCTAGGGTAACTCTGTACCTCCTGCTTCCATAGACACTGCTCAGCAATGCTGCACAGAAGAGCTCAGTAGCCATTCCCTGGGCTTCCCATAAAACAGGAGCCCCACATTGCTCCCTGCCCTTCCCGTCACGCGGGCGGGCACCGGGCTCACTCCATGCTCTCACTCCAGCTGGAGGTGGCTGCTGTGATGGCACTGGACCGGCACGGTCCCATCAGCCAGGGCTGCACTGGGCAGTGAGGGGTTACACTCCACATCCAGGTTTGGTCCCACTCACCACCTGAACAAAACTTCTCTCTTTTCAAGTAACAGCATGGCAGATTGAGGGGTTTTTTAATTTTAAATCTATTTTGTGTTGCACACAACGTGTGTTGTCCCACAGCAGAGAGCACACTCCTTCTGCCCAACTTATTGTAGACCCCAACTAAACATCCCTTGGCTCTTCTGAGGTAGAAGCTAAACAAAATATTTTTTAAAAAACCTTTTTTTTTTCCAGTACAAAGAGTTTGCAGGAAGCTGAAAGGAGTTGGGCTTTAGAGGAGAGCATACAAACAGCTCTCTCCAAGAAAGAGCCACGTCTGCACTTTGCTGGTCAGTCAGAGAGATGGAGGAGGCAGCAGCCTCACTGCCCGGGAATGCTCGACAGGCTTGGGATCCAGGATTGACACCTGGGGCTGACCCAGCCCTCCAAGCACTCAGCATCCTATGCACTTCCAGCTCCCAGCACTGGCTGCATGCTGGTGAAAGGCACTGCAGAACAGTGTCTGCAGACCACCCAGAGAGGGCTGCTGAGGGTCCCTGCTCCCCCTCCAGCCCGGGACCCTGCATGCCACCCATGGTCACACCTGAACCAAACTGGGGAGTTTCCACCCAGCCTTTTCAAACTGCGGAGCAACAACAGATCAGCTCAAAATGGACAGTTTTAAAAGTANAAAGTAGTAGAAGTACCACAAAAACGCTTCAGAAGAGGCAAAACCTGGCTCAGATACCCCCTTCTGCACACACAGCCATGCCTCTGCACCCTCAAAGCATCCTGCAGGCACTCACATGAAGACAGAGAAACTCTGGTTCACACGGGATGTGCCCTCCTCCAGAGCAAAGCCACTCAGGACATCACAGAGGGTATGAAGGTACCAGCCATGAGGCAAGCCCCATGCCCTCAGGCAACCAGCTCAGAGGGGATGGTGGAGAAGGAAAGCATGTGGTGAAGGCTGAACTCCATCCCACGGCTGGGTCAGATCTGTGTGCTGAGCCTTTCAGGGCCAGGGGAAGCTTCTAGGATCACTTGTGGAGGTAAGGAAGGATAGAGGAACTGGGAATAAACTTAGCAGGCAGGCACAGACTGGGTGACTCTCCATGAACTCAGATACCATATGAGTAGAACAAAAGGGGGAAATGAAGAAGGATAAGAAGAGAGGAAAAAAATAAGGATGAGGGTGTAGTAACAGACAGGAAAGAATGGCCAAGTGATAGCAGAGCTGGAAATAAAGCATCTGAAAAATAGCAAAACTGGGAAGAGATATAAACCGGGTTTCTCCCATCTGCCTCCATCCACAGGCTGGACTGTTTCCAGGACTGTTCCCACTGCAGCTCCAAATTTATTTCCCTGCTGCCATCTGCTCTGCGGCTCCCCTCTGCACAGCTCCCGACTGGCACTTCTCCCCATCACCTGTTGCTGACATGGCAGACCTCTGGCTGCTACTGAAAGCCAAGTGACACCAAGGCTTGGCGGAGAACATCTGTGCATAAATCAAGAGCTGCTTTGTAGACCCAAGGCTTTGTTCAGCTCCTGTCCCCCCTCCTGGCTATGTCAGGCTAGGGGAACAGAAGCCACAGCGTGGTGGGGTGAAGGCACCATACAGACCCATGGCAGCACCACCAGGACATGCAGGCTCCACAGAGAACTAGGGTGAGAAGAGACTGCAGAAGGATCAGGTGCTACACAGGAGTGGGTTCGAATCAGCTGCACCAAGAAAATCCAGTTCCTCCTATGCCTGCTCCCTCTCCCCATGGCTCTTTGTTATGTTACAGAGAAGACACTAAGTCTTCCAGCAGCAAGGATGCTGAATGCCCACTGTGGTCCCTACAGTTAGATTTAGACATTCACTGCAAGCTCAAAAGGGACAGTCAGTCCCCAAAGGCTGCAGACTTTTATATGTATATATATAAAATCTCTTAGAAAGACAAATGTATTCATCTTAAATGCACTAGTTCAAACACTGCCCATGTTTCTCTTTCCAGCTCTGTCTCCCACACCCTTCTGCCTGGACTGGGTCTGCAGAGGGGAGCTGAATGTGCAGGCAGCAGGCTGGGAGGCTCTGCTGGCTGCCCACAACCCCGTCGCACAAACTGCAAGGTGGAAATGACAGGTCTGACTGTGCCTGGACATCAGCCAACCCTAAGGAGGCACAAAGACTTCCTTTGCTCCTCTTGGGAGAAAGATCTACATATACTGCCAAGATTGGTCTGATTCAGATGCCTTGTAAGAGCATCAAGCCTATAATTGGGCTAAAAAGCCTCAAACACAGCATGATGAGGTGAGACACCTCTCAGTTACCAGCAGCACTTCCCCCAGGGCTGATGTGGTCCTCAGAGGAGCCTTCCCTGATGCCAAGCAAGCAGTACCACATCTCAGTTACTCCCCAAGTTACTACCCCAAAACTTCACACTTAGGGCAGCAGAGCTCCTTAGGGCAACCTTGGCCAACTGCAGGGGTCTTTCTTAGTTCAAGTTGAGATGCAGTCACATGGAGAAGGAATGACTGTTGGAGTCAAATATGAGGCAAAGGTTTGCCAGTCATGGCTTTCCCCTGGCTTTAGAGCTGAAAAAAGTATCTGAAGTCCCCGTCAAATAAATACCACACTGATCCCAGCCAGGCAGCAGGGCCAATGTTTTCCAGGAAAGATGAGGTCTGATGAACACTCACAGCAATATAATCCTCCCATACCCACACAATAAATGCTCGTATCAGAGCTTCACCAAGTCGTTAGTGAGGCATCATTGAAATAGTATTTCACAACCTCCATTACACTCCCTGTGCTCCTAATTGCTTTCAATTACTTCTCAGAGGCACAGCAGCTGGTGTGCCATGCTCTCCCCCAGTGAAGTTAACCAGCCCACTGTGGAGAGCACAGAAGGAAGTTCAACTATTAGGCTGCATCACTGCTTGAAAGCTGGGTCATTCACCTTCCCTGGAAACCTACCCACTACCAGTCAGAAATTAGCAGCTACCCAGACATCAGCTGTAACACACGTGCTCTCCAGCATCCCCCAGATGGGTTTCCAGTAGCTCTGCCATCCTCCTGTGTTCATTCAACAGAACCTGGCAGCATGAAGGACTTGCAAGGCGGGCACTGCAGGCTATGCCCAAGCTCTTCTTCCAAAGGCTGGGAATGTTTTTGGTGTAATGTTTTCTAGCAAAATATGTTCCCAGGAAGCTGCTGAGCAGGTGGTTCAGCAGAGCTCCTTCCTCTGCCCCCACAGAGGAAACCCCACACAAGCCAAAACCCCACACAAGTGGTGCTCTGCAAGACCAAGGAGCCTTGGTGTTTCTCCTTAAACAGCTTTGTTTTCAGAGGAGAAGAAAGGGCTGTTTGTGGGTGCACTGCAGTTCTGGCAAAACATCCTCCAGAAATTCAGCACACAGGAGACACTGAGGTCAGAAAACTTCAGCTCAGGTGGTTAGAGATGGGTAAAGCAAATGCTTCTCAGAAGAGGGCTGGCCAGAAGCATCCTGCCTGGCTATGGGTGAAGGCAGGCCACCACTTCAATGAGGACATGCTCTTCTGAGCATTGGCATTCCAGTTGGGAATACTTCCTGGCATCCAGCACACCATCAAAGCACTGCCCCAACTTGGCACAGGCCCCAGGGCTGTGCCCTGAGCACTGATTTAGAGCTGACAGGAGCCAGCCCTGGCATATGGGTTTAGCAGGACCACCAGCCCATTACCCCAGGCAGGGGACAGTCCCCTCGAGCAAAGATTAGCATTTGGCTATCTGCACCACTGGCTGTTAGACAGCACTGGTGGCTGAAAGGACCAGATCCCCCTTGATAAATGGCCATTTTAAAAATAACCTTTCCCAAAGCCCCACAGTGCTTAATCCTGTGTCTGTCTCGGCTCCAGGAGCCAAAGGAGATCAGCTTGCAGGGCTGACTGGTATTTTTGGGCACTCTGACTAATTGTCAGGACACATGCTGAGCATTCTTTACAAGGAAAAACAAAGCTGCAAAGTCCCCTCCAGTGAGGTTTGCGGGGTTGGATTAGTCACAAAAGTTATTCTCAGAAACTTCTGGAGATGAAACCAAACCCTCCCAAAGCAGCTTCAGATAAGCATGTTTGAAAATGGGGGAAGGGGTCAACTTCCTCGGCCCCTAGTACTTACAACGAAGGCTCAGCCAGGCTGGGACACATGGCACCACCACCACCAAGGGCAGAAGTGAAAACCTTTCACCTTGGAGTGGCTTCAAATTCACAACTGCTTTTTTGGCACCACATCACACTGGCTGTGCCAGGGAATGTGCTCCAGGACAAGCCAAGGAGAAGACACCCATCAGAGGAGGGTGAGGAGGCTCACAAGAACCTACTCACTTGTAAGATGGAGCCATGGTGCAGCCTCCTAAGACACCTTGCTCTGGTCCTGCATTATCACACATTTCATCTGCTGAAACAGATGCCATTTAACTTTCCCCTTTGCCCAAGCCACTATTCATGTTAACATTTTGCCAATCAGCCCACCAAGCCTCTCGTTAGAGCCATTCATTTAATGGCCACACATCACACTGCTCAGCCAGGCTCTTTGCCTCTCTCCTTTTGCAGGGAAGTTGGTGCCCTTCCCAGGCTAGGAGACCACTTGCACTGATCCTGCTCAACTTGCCTTGACTGCCCTTTCCCAAACTGTCTTCCAAGAGATGAAGGACTTGGGCAAAACCAGAGAAGTCAGCCAGACATCCAGGAAAGCCTGGAGCCCTGATAAAGAACTATTTTGCCAGCCATATCCCTCTTCCTCACTGCAGACTCAGGAGCAAGGGACGCCCAGGTCAGCAACTCCAGAGCCTCAATGCACTGCAGCCAAGTGTGAAGTCCTCCTCCTGTCTGCCCCGAGAGCAGCAGACATTGGCTGGTTCTCTCAAGTTCATTTACCCCTTCTCAAAAAAATATATAAATATTTACAAAGAAACCTGATCTGGGGTTTTGGGTTGTAGTTCCTTGCTGCTTCTCCTCCCAAGGGCATCTTCCACCAATCAAAGCACCTCAACAGCTCCTTGTATGCCAGTTTCTCTACGCTTACGAGGACAGCAAACAAAGCACCTGTGTGCAACATCTCCACAACACCCTGGGACACAGCAGCCCACATTTCCCCACTGCCATGCAAGTCCTGGGTATGCTCTGCCTTTCAGTCCAGAACGCATTTTGATGCTTTGAGCCCCACTGCTGTCTCACCCTGTGCCACCTGCCCATGCATTTGTGCTTTCTCCTTTCCCTGGTGTACATCAAACCTTGCTCTTTTCATTCAGCAGAGACACTACATCAAAAGCACACACATCTCAGAGCTTTCTGAAGTCTCCACCAGCACTTTCTGCCCATTTCCCTCCCCTGCCCCGAGCTGCACAGCAATTTCCACTGAGGATAAGTGTTGTCAATTCAATTTCTAGTAACGACATTAAAATGTATGAGCCATCTCTCTGGAGTCAGGGATAATGTTTTCAAAGTGCCTGTGTGATACAGGAATGAAAAATTCATTTTTCATAAAGTGATAAGGATCCCAGGTCTCCCTGGAAATCATGTCCGATCAGAGCTGGGCAAAGTCTACACTAAAAAGCATTCTCCATGGGGTCAGTTAAAAATAAAAAAGAGAGCAAATACCTTTAAATCTTTTGTTAGAGTTCAGATTCAATTTCAGCCAAAGCCAGGGAACGGTGCTCAGCCCATGGGCAGGAGCCCAGCCCTGGTTTGCAGCATCCCAGCTGAGCGTCCTCATCTGCAGGATGGAGGCTGTTCCAGAGGTGGGGAGCAGGGGAATTCTCCTCCCCACAACACCCTCCCACTCCAGTTTTTGGGTAGCCAAACGAAATTTCAATTGCTTTTGTGTCTTTGGAAATACTCACATCAGTAGACTAATGCTTGGCAAGAGCCAGTTCAGCCCAGAGCACTATGGAAAAGCAAGGTTATTTAAGCTGCTACATTTAATTTACCTCCCACTTGCTGAACCAGCAAATACCTTCACCCCCCCACCTCCACAGGGTCAGGCCAGGGGCAAGAGGAGGTCCCCTCTGCTCTCCCATGCTCCCACTGAGGGTCTCATAGCAGCACTGCACGTTGCAGCATTTTTACCCTGCAAGCAATAGGCCAGGTCTATGGGCTGCCACGTTTATTAAACACAAACCTTGGAATAAGAAAAATAAGCTACTTAGAAGAGTGCTTGACTTTAAACACAGAAATAAACCAACTGGAGTTGGTACAGCCACTTATGTGTTTGATTAAGCCATCCTCTGCTCTATAGCTGGATCCAGGCCCAAAAAAATGATTTTGTTTTCTTTTTCAAGTAGCAGTGAGACAGTAAATTCAGGAACAACGAGTAACACAGTCTGCAAAGAGAAACAGCCCTCCTCAATACAATTGCTGCTGGCTGTCACCCTACTGTCCAAATCAAACTGCTAGAGGATCAGCTCCATGTGACAAAAAAGCAGTGCTAATTGCACACAAGTGCCAGAGAAAACTGTCAAAAAGCTAAAGCAGATGTGAAACAGTGGCTGGCTTTCTTTTAAAAACAGCTTGTGTGTGGCCACAATTGCATGAGAGCCCACAAGCACCCCTGTCCCACTGGGAATGCTGCAGGACAATGGGGCTACCAAATCATCGAGGACTTCTCCTGCAATAGCAAGGACTCTGCTGTCCCTTTCATAAAGGCACACCTCTTGGGCCAAATTGTCCTCTCAGCTGTGCTAGACCAAGCTGGTAGCAAGCCTTGCCTGCTGTTGAGCAAGGTCAGACTTGGTCTTGGCCAAGTCCAAGGTCTGTAAAGCACAGCAGTTTTTAGTTGCTCAGAGACAGCCAAAAGCAAACACACCTTGATCCCAAGTAGGTGAAACAGTGGGGTAGGTACACACTGCTGGGGGAGGACATGGGGAAGAGAGACATCGCAGACCTGCAGGGGTTCCTGTCCCACCCCCAGGCACTAACACGCACTGCCCCACCCCACAGAAAAGAAGTGACACAAAGGAAAATCAAACCATCACACACAAATAATCCAGGTGGATGTTAGAAGTGCCATGCCTCATCCCCAAGGAGCTGCTGAAAGCAAAAGACAAAATGCCACGGTGGCATTTGCAGGTTTGTGAGCTGCATGCCAGCTCAGTTCAGAGCAGCATGGGGGACACAGTGGCCAGGGCACAGGGCTGTGCTACCCAGCAGGGTCACAGAGGCTCCAAACCAGTTGGGATGGCCCAGCACTGCCAGCTATAAAAGGCAGAGGTGTGCAGGTGAGCCCACGCCTCTTCCACCCAAATCTCACTTAGTTATAACTCATCACATTAAAATCACCTCATTTCAAGTGCAAACCTCCTCCAGCTACTGGGGTTTCATTAAGCCCTTCCCTAGCACTGCTGGTGGAAGCACTGGGAGCTGTGACAGAGCTGCCTGTGATGCTGAGGAACTTGGTCATGTCACCAAAGCATTCCCCATGGGGCTCCAGCTGGAAGGAGCTGGAAGAAATCCATCCACAGGCCTGGAAGGGACTTGCAAGAACACAGATTGCTCCACGCCTGTAAAATTATAATGAAAGACTTCCAAAATACAAAAATACCCCTGCTGAAACCAATGCCCTTTTTATAGATGCAACCCTCATGCCTTGCTCCAGAAAGCCATGAGGTTAATCCATAAAAACATTGCGGTTTTGCACCATGTCAGTAGGTTCATGGGTTATATTTCAGGGGCTCAGCTTTTGTTTGCATTTGCCCTGTTCATAAACGTTATCTGTTTCCAGTCACTGGTGACTCTGTCTTGAAAGATTCAGTGAAATCCATCAGTGGGCCTCTGGTAAGTGGTTTTATGCATTGATCAAGACAGCTGCCAGGTGATAATGCTGATGTATTTCTACAGTATTTCATGCAATGGGGAGCAAAAAACAAGGAAAAGGAGCAGCAGTGACCACTGCCACACCTAGTGCAGAGGGACAGGCACTGCTTCCTCCTACAGATTGTTTAGTTAAAAATTGTATTTCTTCAGAAAATATGAATTCATTGAATGCAAGTACATCTGGGAACATGTCCACCTTAGCAGAGAAAGGTGCAGGGTGCTGTCAGAGCCCTATCTGGAGCACCAAAGAAACCCAGTGCAGCACAACCTCCTTGTCCTGCTGTTGTGACTGGCATGGCCAGCAGAGAGAGATCCATCTCCAACCTCCATCAGCCAGGTCTCAGCCATCCTTCTGCTTGCAGCAGCTGCTTCCACACTGCCTGCTGTATCCTGGCAGGAGGTGACTCCAGTGGCTGTCCAAACACAGGTTCTCCTCACACCTAGTGCTGCTTATTCCCAAAAACAACTGCAAGGGTGGACAGAGAAAGCTGCCAGACATTGCCACTGGCATCAGCCCTTCAAAAGTCAAGTCCTGCTCTACTTAAACTGGGGAACTCCAGGGTGAAGTAATGGCAGAGCCCAAATTTTGAAGCTCCTGCCCCAGGTATGTTGCAGAAGAGTTTTGAGATTTTCCCAAGTCCTCCAGCCCCTGGAGCAGCAGCAGGGGAGAGGGTCTGCCTGTCAGATCCACTTATCTAACCAGCTGTTCAAAACTAGCCCTTATCTACAAGTCAAGCATCTCAGTTTTTCCCACCATCCTTGGGAAGATGGTGGGACAGGAAGAGGTTTCCAAGATAGGGGAGATGGCAGAGGAGGCCACCTCTGCAGCACCTTAACACACCCCCAGTGCTTCCCAGCCCATGGCCCAACAAGATTGTCATCACCACACTGCCAGGAACTGTAAAAGCTGGGGCTCAACAACCAGCCCTGCTCACCACCCCCTGCACAATCCCATTTACAAGGCAAAAGCTCTCTGGCAAAATAGCTCATACAACACCCAAATGTCAGTGGAGTAGACAGTGTTACTGGTGCTGGCTCCCTTTCCATCTGGCTGCTCCAGCTCAGGCACCGGCGCTGCTCAGAGGATGAGCTCATCCCTATTTCAGATTGAACTTGCACTTGGCAATCCCCCTGGTAACCAAAACAAATTACTCATTGGTTTATAACAGATTTATTGGTTGTTTGTTTCAGTGTCTAGTGAAGTACACAGAGAGCTTCACCACATTGTAGCACCAACACAGCCCGGGGTCTGAGGGGACGGTATTTACAGCCATTGCTATGGAGATGGGTTGCACTAGCACTGGGGTTGAGAGGGAAATCTGATTTCAGGCCTGACCCCAGTGACATGAGACTAAGAAAAGGAGGTGTGAGGCACAGCCTTTGCTCACACACACCGCAGGTGATCCTGCATGGCACCCTCCTGCCATCCCAGACACCAGACAGGTGTGATAGCCTCCTGCAGCACATCAGAGTAACCAGGAAGATGCTGTTTGGAATCCTCTCCAGCCAGAAATACAAACATCTTTCCCTGAAGCAGGTATTGCAAGGGTCTGACAGCAGCATACCCACTGACACCAGCCATCAGCAGCCTCATTTCACATGTCAGGACCATGAGGACACAGGGCAGTTATAGGACTTGCTGCCTGTTTATGCTCTTGGGCAGGAATTTCCTCCAGTTCATCATCACATGCATCAGCACAAAGGGCACCAATAAGTTAGGGAAGCAGAACTAACCCCAGGGTATTTGCATGCTCTGATCTTCAACCTGTAGAGTGCTTGAAAGAGAACACCAGTGCCCACTCTTCTGTCACACCTAGACCAGACCCAAGATACAGCTCAGAAGTTGCCCAAATGGCCAGTTAAATTTAACAAAGAGTTTGGGTTTCTTTTTACTGAATGTGTTTTTGCAAGAAAGAAAAACTCTACCCTGACCACCCCAATTCAGCAAGCTGAAATGTTGGTCAATACATGTAACCCATGGCTAAACCCCCAGTCCAGCCTTCTGAAGTGAAAGGAGGCAGGTTGTGTGCCCCACTCACTGCAAGGAACCCATCCCACCACACAGATGGATCCAGAGTCAAAGTTCCCACCTTCAGCTAAAATGGTGTTAATGGTGTAAGAGAGAAGGGAACATTATGGCAAGAGGTGGATGACATGTTCATGCATCCAACAAAGCAAATCCAGACAGAACGAAACAGATTTGCAGCCCCACTGAGCACCTTTGTCCTGCTGGGAGGTGAACATGGGCTGCTCTCCCACCCTGCTCCCATGCTGCCACCTGGGCTGCTTCCAGCAGCAGCACTGAAATCCTTCATACATCAAGTGGCAATTACCTGGCAGGCTGTCCCAGAGGGGAAGCGTGGCTGGCTTTCAGTCGGCAGAGCAAGGGTAGATAGGAAACAGTATTTGCATGTGTTGAGTGAAATATATAGCTCTGTGTATTTTTAAAGTCAGATGAGACCAGAGAGAGAGAGATTCTTGCACCCTGAACTGCTCATTACTGCCTCTCCCACAGTACTATCAGAAGCAAGACCAGGTCAAGGCAACGCCTAGAGATCACCAGGGAATTTTAAAGTGGAAGCAAATCAGTAGGAATTACTCAGATTTCTGAATAAGAACCACACCCCCCCTGTGCTTCTGGAGGTGCTGCCTGCGTTTGCATTCCCTTGAACCACCGACTGTCCCGCGGTTAATGCTGTGCCAAAGAGCAGGATCTGGTGCCAGGCCTTCAGAATGCTTTCAGGATCCTAACCCTGCCTCTGTTCATCTGAACAAATGTCAGCCAGAACGACTCATCCAGCCTGCCCACCGGATTAGGTAAGTCATGCCAGAAAAATCTCGGTAGGACCCAGCAGCAGTGTGAGTTCATACAGCTGCCCCAGGGCTGCACATCTTCTGGGATGTCTTTAAAACATCTACAGGGGATTTTAAAGAGCTCTCTGCTGTGTCAGTTCAATGAGAAGAGAGGCAAACCGAGAGGCAACCAACAGCAGAAAAGGCTCAAGGGTCCAAAAACGAGACGATAAGACAGAAGCTGGAAAGGTAGGCAGGCAGTGCCTCAGAAGAACCTTTGTGCCAATGTTTATTATAGAAAAGAGCAGATAAGAAAGGCAGCCGATGGTAACAACTGCCAGGGGCAGCCAGTCCCAAGTTAAACAAACAGCAAATGCCTTGCAAGTAGCCTGCCAAGTCAGAATGGTTCCCACAACTTGGGGCATTTCTTTAAAAGAAAGTACATTATTTTCCCCCACCCCAGCATCCCATCAGAAGTGGGGGAGCTATATTTAGGGTGCTTTCATAGTTACTCCTAAAGGGACCTTTGGTCAGAGACCACTGGAAGCACATGAAAACTGAATATTCCCAAATGAAGGTGTGAGGGAAGAGCTGGGAGCCAATTCCATGCAGGAAAGCCAACCAGCAACCACTGAGGGCTGGACCAGCCATGGGTTTAGTGTGATGGACCACTTCTGTTTTTCTTAGCAAAGGAAGAAAGGCACGTCCAGCACACTGGTTCATAAGACAGAGTTTTGGAGTGGATTTTTCAATGTCTCTGGCCAAGCAAAATAGTGGAGAACAATTCTTGCTTTGCCAGAATCTCCAAGTCCTCTGCTGCTCAGACACTGCTGTAACACAAGAACCCTCACATACTGGGGCAGCTGCTTCAGCATTAAAGCTAGTTTGAAGTAAAATAGGTGGGTTATAGATCACTGTACTCACTGTGCCTCCCACCAGGGCTCCCCCTGCACACCTAGCACGTGCAATTGCTTGTCAACAGCCATCTCCCAAACCCATCATCTCAGTAGTTAGACACAACTGGAGCCAGCCTTCATTCGATTTGAAGCTCCCCCGTCTCAAAGCATCACAAAGCATGAAGGTCTCTGGTGTCTTGAAGACAAGTGGGAGGATTTTCCATGACAAGAAGCTTTTATTTATTTTTTAAGCTAATTTCTTCTGTTCTTCCTCCCCATCCACATCAGCAGAGACATCAGAACAGACTTATTTCACTGTAGCTCAGGTAACTGGCTCTGAAATGTTTTAGTCCAAATCATTAAATCTCAAGCTATTCCTGTCAGGCAGCCTCCTGTGAGGTTGGTTTTGGTCTCCTCTTTTCCACTCTGCTCTGGTTTCCCCTTTCCAGGGGTGGAAGTAGATCGGAAACAAGTGCTTGTTCCCAGCAGAAACATTTTTTTCCTGCTCTTCATTAGAGGTCTGGGTGACAACTGGTATTGTGCATTTGATCCCAACACACCACAAATGCGGCACTACTTTTAATCCCTCACCATTAACGGCTGCTGACTGCCAAACAGCCAGCCCTGCCAAGCAGGAGGAGGAGGAGAGATACATCCCAAATTACATCAATCACTAGGGACACCTCAAGAAACAAAAAAAAAAAAGATCAGGCGCATCTGTGGAAGGAGTGGGTCTTCTGAAAACCCCAATCTGAGATCAAGAGGGTTTGAATTTCCTATTTACAAAAATAACGCAGCTCTGTAACAGCATCCAAACCAAAATTGTAACTCTGCCTGGAAGTTTCCAGTCAGACACAGTGAAATAGCAGCCTTTCCACTCCAGGCTGCAGCTCCGTCACTGTCAGGAACCCTGTCCTGGCTCTGCAATCTTTTCCAGGGCACTCTTTAATTTAGACTTTTTTTGAGCGCTTCCTCAGGACCCTGTCTGTCCCATTCCAGTGTGGCTGTAACACAATCCTTGCCCTGCTTTCAAACAGCTCCAAAGCCCCACATGGCATTTTAGCCCTGTCCTGCCACAGGACATAAACCCGATTCACCATCTCTTCAGAGGGTGATGAAAAAGCTGGAGAAGCACAAGAGCATCCATCCATCCATCCATCCATCCCCCAGGCAACACTGTGCTCTCTTGCTCTGACAGAAGGAATTCACTCTGGCAGCATCCTTGGCACCACACACCCCCCCTGAATCATTCCAAAAGCATCAAGGGTCAACTTCATCTTGCAGGGATGCACAGGGAGGGTGAACGCTACCCCACTAAGAAGCCTTCTTTGAGGCTTTCCACATACCAGCTTGGAGCAGAGCAAAACCTTCACTGGAAATACTTCAAGCAGCAAAATTATTCAATCTCTGGTAGGAGCCTTTTGGCTCCAGGCCTGGGGAGGGTGAGCATGTGGTATGCACAGCACCTGCATCCTCTGGGACTGAGGGTAGGAAGCTGGGACAGGGTTCTGTTTTCCTGCCACCCATCCCCTCTTTGCACCCGTGACTCTTGGGGTGTCCTGCACAGGGACAGGAGTTGGACACAATGATCCTGGATGGTCCCTTCCAACTCAGCATGTTCTATGATTCTATGACCCTGCCGGCTCTGTGGAGCTCAGCAGCACCCTCCCAGCACGCAGACCTCATCTTAGCCCAACTTTGTGACCGCCTCTAGAAACTGCAGGACTACTTCCCTGCACCAAGCAACTCGTAATCCTTCTTTAAGAGATTTTATTCCACCAATTTAAACATCGTTTCAGAGCCCAAGTTTCCACAGTATTTTTGCGGAGCCTGCAGGCTCCCTTTGGACACAGGCAGAGGGTTAGCAGGGAGAAAGGCTCAGCACAGCCCAGCCTCATCACTGCAGAAACCAGCTCTGGGCTGCCCATCTACAAAAAGCCCCAGCCAAAGCACATCAGGGAGTCAAAACACTCCAGGTTTTATCCTGTCTCTGAACCCCAGGGATGCCCCAGTGCCTTTGGTCCTGCACCCAGCCAAATGACCGCAGAGTTTTTACTGGACTAAGGGATAAAAGAACTGAAGCCAGAATATATGGCACAGTCCTTCCAAAACCACGCTGCAGAAGTGCAAGCATGCGTTTATCTAAATAGCTTTTAATCCTTTAGAGTCCTAGTGTCTCAAGAGCCATCTGCTTAAAGCCCCTCTCCAAATCTGGCTATCTAAATGAAACATGAGGTCTCTTTCTTCCTCCCACACTTCCTCTGCCAAGATCAGACATGAAACGACTGAGCTCAGACATTTCTGCTTTGTTACTCTCCCTGTCTGCATCTTGCATAATAGAGAAACAAAAAAAAGAAGAGATACCAATGAATCGAGCTAAAGTGGTTTGACTTACAGTGCATTCTTTATTATAAAATCACAGGTCAGGCTGGGAAGGTTTATTGTCTAGGCATTATTTCCATTACCTTTTCAAGCAAAAAGCGACTGAGCAAACTTTGCTGCGAGGCTCACCTTGCTGCATTAACACCACAGAGACTTCAGGTCTAAGCAACACCACAAAAAGGAAAAAGTTCTAAACACTGGCTGGACTGGATCATCAGCAAAGATCAGAGGAGTTTTCCAATGTTCTTTAAGGAATTGACACTTAAATCCCCCCAGTGCATCCCCTAGGAGGGGGGAATAAACTCAAAAGGACATGATTCACACAGGCTGCTGCTGAGGGGACACTGCTATTCCTAGCTCGTATCATTAGTTTTCTCCACTGAAGCACTGGAATTTCCAGCCATGTCGCAGCTCCCACCCAGTGCTGGAAGCTGGATGTGGTGACAGCAGGTGCGTGTTTCCAAGGTGGAGATGGGCAGGCGATGCCAGATGCGGTACCCAAACTGCACCAAAGGAGCACAGGTGTCCACCAGCATACACAAAGCAGAGAAATGGCCATGGGATATCCTAGAACAGGGAACTATCCTCTTTTCACAGAGGTATTACACAAAAGGAAGCAAATTGTTTCTTGGGGTCGAGTCAGGCAGTTATTTAAAGCTTTTGTTATATCCTAGTGCAATGGGTGTAGACTGTAAGACATATTCACTGGATATGGGCTTAGATCAGAGATACAGCACATCCTACAGCATCATTCCCCTATTCATGGACATGAACAGGGCCTGACAGGGCTCCCACCAGCTGCTTCGTACCATACGTCTGGATTTTCCATTCATGGTACAGTTCCATGGAAAGGCTGCTTCCGAAATAACGGCCAGCCAAGACGGGCTGAAGAGTGTTTATTTCCAAGTGTTTGAGTACCCTAAACGTTGTCTCCTTTTGAACTGCTGCCATTATTTACATCCAGGCAGAGAATTATACCAGCATACGTGGAGGCAAGCCATTATTCACAGCAGGGATTAACTTCTCCTGTTAGAAACACCTCAAGAGCCCAATCCTACAGACCTCCCCCAGCCAAAGCCCCCTGAGAGCAGTACGAGTCAGAAATCAGCTGTAAAGCCCCAGCCCTGAACTGGTTCCTCAGGGCCACAGCCCAAAATCTGAGCAATTCACTTTCTTTTGCACTGAGCTCTTGGCGGGGTTTTTGCACTTGTGGCGTTAGCTCCAAAACACATAACCCACATTTTTCTAGCAGGTATAAATCAAGAACGAATTTTTATATACTGAGACCTTTAAGGAGAAATTAAGAACTTGTTTGTA
>VZRW01008389.1:406158-442421 GCA_013398125.1 Aegotheles bennettii
CTTTTATCATTAAAAAAAAAGAGTTTAAATTTTAGAGCCATATTTGGTTGCTCAATCAGCTATTTGCTTTGCATGTAATGGCTTAAGAATTTAATCAGTTTCCTTTCAGAAGTTTCGTTGTTTTCTAAAAACACTCTTCCTCTCAAAACAAGGTAAAAGAGTAATTGGTGGGTGAATTGTTTTAATAATTTTTTCCCCTTTCATGTGCTAGAGTTCAGTGGTTTAAAAAGCAGCCACATCCATCTCTAAAGCACAGACCAGCTCCTGCTTGCACAATACAAACCAGACCAGAGTCACGCACATTAACTTCTCTTTTGCCTAGTTGCTAAAGAAAAGATTGATGATGGAAACACCCATCTTGCAAACACATGGGCAGTAGTTTCACTCATTCAAGTGATTCCACAAATCTAGCTAGGTACAGGGGTGCAGTATTTGTATAAAGGTGTTTTTATTCACATGGGGACAGCTGCGAGTGTGGCTCATCAGAAACTCTGCAACTGCCTGGTATGTCACAATACAGAAAGAGGAAGATGTGATAATTATTAGGTAAAGGCTTACATTTCCATATTCCTCAATTCTGTTACTGCCAGCCTGCTCCCACGATTCAGGGGTTGTCAGTCCTCACTTTCTGAGGGCATCACCCTGCCTGAGAGCCCATGGGACAGCCACTGCTTCAGCTGTTTCCTCCCCAGCTGTCATTAAAAGGCTCAGGCAGGCACATCTGATCACCTGCCTAGGAAACACCCAGCTGACAGCTCTTACACAGCTCCGTGACACTGCAAACACTCCCGAAACACCCACTCGGCTGGGAAGCAAAGAGAGAAGATATATTTATACCCCGGTGGCTGCCTGGAGCTTCAAAGCCACCACCTCCCAGGAGGTGATGCGTGTATCAGAGAACGAGGATGCAAGAGAAATCAGAAGCAAGAATTTAGATAAATCCCACCCCCAAACCACTGCATAAACCAGAGGCACTTTCAGAGGTTAACTCGGCGACCCATGAAAGAATTGCTCGCTAGAAAGAGTGTTTTAGAAGCCCGTTCTAGACTCGCAGGCTCCCCACGCCCCCCAGCCCTGCTCTCACCAACCCTCCCCCCGCAGAGAAAAGGCGCAGCACAAGCCCCGAAATGCGGAGGTCTGCGGGGCACGGGATGCTGAAACGCTCCGTGCCCGGCTCAGCGAGAGGGTGCTCGGGAGGGAGAGCCAGAGGCGGGTGCTTACGGGCTGCCGGGGAGCTGCTGCCGGGAGCGGGGCCGGGCCGGGCTCCGCGCCTGGGTGCGGGACGGGTGCGGGAGCGCTCCGGACCAGGGCAGCGCGGCCGGGCCGGGGTGTCCAGCTGGCGGGACAGCCGCTGCTTTACCACTTATAGCAGGGAGGCACATTGCGGAAAAAAATAAAAAAATAAAGAATTATCCCAGCCAATAGCACCGTTCCTGCCCGGGGAGCGGCTGGAGGGGGAGGGCAGCCCGCTCCTCCCAGGGCCCCGCACCGGCCGGGGGGAGCACCCAGCCAGCGACGGCACCTCGCCAGCATGGACATTCCCCGCGTCCCCACGACACCAAGGTGCTGCTGCTGGCACCCATGGGACCAGGCTGAGCACAGCCCTGCTGCCCCCAAAGCGTTCGGGTCGTGCCCCCAGGCTTCACACATAAGGAAAATGTGACACAGGACCTTTGGTGCCAGCCTCCCTCCCTGCCCAAGCTGCCCCCCTCTCAAAGCTGAAGCTTCTCCTGGCAGCTCTGTTGCAGTGTGTGTCACCTGCAAGTTCACAGACAGTTTCCAGGACAGAAAACGAGCAGAAGAGATGTGTTTCAAGTGAGCAGCCTGCAGGGAAGGAGGAACCCAGCTGAAGAGAGCAAAGCAGAAAGGACGCCCAAAGAGGAGCATCTTCTTCAAAGCAGGCATGAGAGAAAGTACTACCAGGTAGCAAGTCATTCCTATTTTAAAACAAACCTGCCCATCTGTACTGCACCACAGCAGACAAAACTGATAAATTCATGTTTGCTTTCTTTCCCCCCTCCTTTCTCCATCCCTTATCCTTTTTTTAATCTACTCTTATGTTTCCCAAGTTTGTCCTACTTTCTTTCACGTTCTGTTATTGGATATGTGGTCCAGCAAGCTAGCTTGTTTTTTAACAGGAGGTGCTTGGGTTGGAGCTCTTGCACTACAAATAGGCTTTTGTGGTGCCTTGGAGAGCCACAGAGCTTCTGAGTAAAGGCTGAGCACCCTGGTGGGTTTGCTGGATACACCACTGGTATCCCTGGAGAGCGGATCGTCGTAGTTGGGCATGGGAGTTTATGTTTGTTCAGTAAAACAAAACAAACATTGTGTAAGAGCAAACACTTTCTCTACAAAAGCATTCGTATTTACAAAAGCATCTGTATTCCTGTATTTCTCTATTCTTTCAACAGGTAAGACCCACAGATTCTTCCAGCACCACATCGGCCATATTAACAACATTCCTAGCAGGACTGCAACATTGGGGTTGCCCTGAGGTTCAAGGCTCAGATTGTCACCACTTGCCAAGAACAACCTCAGGCATGCATAAAATACAGGCGTGAAACACCAACGTTATTTATCATTATGGACTGAAGTTTACATTTGATTTTCAAAGGAATCCAAATACCCATTTCTAGCTTGTTTTTCCAACAGCTCTCCCAACGAGCATAAAACTTATTTATTGTCAACAAGAGCTTTTCTCTAGTGGCTGTTTGGTCCATCAGACCAACAAGAACATTAGCAAAAGCCCCCTGCCCCCAAGGTATGATGTTGCTTACATGTTTGAAGCTGCAGAGCCCTGAGACTCATGAGAAATTGCAGAGATTAAGATCCCTCACGGATGGGACATTCAGACAGAACATTTCCAATTAGACAAACCAAGCTGAGAGCTCCAGGAGAAACCAGAGCTCTGGAGTGTGGGGATATAAAGACAAACTAGGTATTGCACAGCTGTAGGAATATGTCACCACGGGCAAGTTACTCTGCAGCCACCTCCTGCAGAGTTTCTTCCTTCAAAGGAAGAAGCCTTCCCACTTCTGGCCACGAACAGAAGTAGGAGGACACAAGAGTAGCAAGGGCCCTGCTCCAGGAGCACCTGTACCAGTGAAGCTTAGTTAATGCCCCTTCACCAGAGACCAGTCATTGCCCCTGCCACCACATGAGTATTTGGGGACTGACCCTGCACCTTTGCAGATGCATCTTGGAAGATCACAACCACTTTATGCATCCTGGAGGAGTGTGCTGGTAACCAAACAAGCCTGACAACAGGTACCTGCAACCCACCAGCAGTGTAAATGACAGATCAGGCTGCTCTCAGGATCTTCTGCCTCTTACTTAAAATATTAGATGCCTTCCACAAAGAATAGAAACTAGAGATTTCATTGCCAAATCCCAAACGCCAGCCACCATCAAAACCAACCCTGAGGCAGTATGTCTGTCAGCCTAATAGAGTAAAATAAATAACAAACTGAGGTATTTAACGAGCCTCTCACTGATTGCAGCAGAGCAAGCTGTTCTTTGAGTGATGCATTGCTCCTGTTGGACTACAGCTCATGGCCTGATCCTACATTTACTGCATCCTCCAGATCCCCTTTGGCTTCCCCGGCAGCCCCACAGGCACAGTGTCACACCCAGAAAGAAGCAGCAGAATAAAGGTCTGCAGAGGCGCCTGGCACAGGGGAGAACTCTACCCCACCTTCAATATTGCTGCTCCTGGCAGCGAGTGAGTGTTTGCAGGAGGAGACCTTAAATCTGCAGGCTTAAAATGACCAGTATACCTGACAGAGAAGAATTTAAGTACTCTTAACCTCGTACATATCACAACAGCAGCTTTATTCTGTTTGGAAAAGAAGAGATGATTTAGAGAGCAAGGATAACACTCAACTAGAGTCAAGGAAAAGGCACTCGAGCACTGCCACATTACAGATGCAATATAGTGCTATAAAAATCTCTGCCAAAGCATTAGATTAAACAAGAATAAACTGCGAGAATGACACAACTCATTTCAAAGGACTGAGACAACTCTGAGTCAACCCCATGCTATCACCATTGCTTGCTAAGGAATATAATCAGTTACTGCACGCATTGATTTTTGGCAAACACAATCAATTAAAAAAATAAAAGGATTCCAATGGTCCAATACATCCTTGACTAGTTATCCAAACAAAATGAACTATGAGCAGAAGCACTTAAAACCCAGTCGGTTGAATTACTCACTCAAATCTAACTGCTAGGAAACTTTATTTGGAAGTGGTGGAGCTCATGGAGCTGCGCAGGCAGGCTGCCCTACAGCCAGGAGCTCTGCAAGAAACCCCACGGAGCAGGACACTACCCAAAAGGAAGGGCTCACCTCAGAGCAGGGGCTCGTCCACACCGGCGAGGAGATGTGTTCTGCATCATCCTTTGGGTCTCCATGCTGTTTCCATTCTGCAGCCATGGACAGGAGGGAAATCTTCCACACCAAGGGGCCTGTTTTAGCAAGCTGATGCTCGATGGAAGGAAGCCACGTGCATTTTGGGGTGAATCCATGCAGAATGCCATGCACACACCCTTGGGTGAGTTTGGCTGTCCTCATGGTTTCCGTGTGCCAGGCTGGGACTGAGGTGATGCAGATCACCCACACGTGGTGTCCCCAGGCCAGGCCCACAGTGCTATCTGCCACTCCACATGAGGGGACAGAGCTGCCCCACTCACCTATCCTCTGTGGGACCACACAGCAGCTCTCCATACCAACAGGAGCGACCTCCCCACACGAGCCCTTGGGAGCCCTCCCAGTCTCTTCTCCCAGAATGCAGGGTCTGTACCTCAGCCCTTCCCCTCAGCTGCTCCCCCTCACTCCTCAGCTCCAGGTGAGAGCAGTTACCACATCCCCTCATTAACCCCCTCCAGACCGGCCTCCTTTCTCACAAGCAACACTGCCCCTTCATCCAAAACAGCCAGGGAAGGCTCCTTCTTCCTTCCAGCACTGCAGCCTGAGGGACACAGCCATGCTGGGGACAAGTCACCATTGCAAACCCTGTCACCTCCCCATCCACACCAGCTCCCTGAGGTCACTGCCCCATTATGTGCCTAATTGACAGACTTATTCTGTACGAACACAACCACCTCCTTCCCACCAGCCTCCAAGAGTGGGAAGGCTTCCCAGTGGAGCACCGCACGCACTGGGTGCTCCCATGCTGCTCCTGCACCACCTATTTGATTGTCCATGACTCCATATGGGAGCCGGAGTCATGCCCTGTTTTGGGCCAGCTGCTTTCCCCCTGACATATAAAGCATCCATGGCCTATGCAGGGCTGCTGGATCAAAAGCTGAAAGCAGAAGAGTTGTGTTGGAAAGCTGATCCCTCAAGGCCCCGGGGATGGCTTGTTCCTCAAGCCATCCCCTGGCTTCTCCAAAGGCAGTTTTTAGCCCCAGATACACCAGTGGAGACACAGTGTCCTGCAGTGAGGCGATTCAAGAGAAAAGGAGGGGCAGGGAAACAAAAAAGAAAAACACATAAATACAGCAGTTTCCAACCCTCTGAACCATCCCACCATTTTGTTGCTGTGGGGAATATCTTGTGGCCAAATTAAACCCCCACCCTGCAGGCAGCTGAGCTGCAGCTGAGCCTCACCTGTGACTGGCTAATTACCTTGTAGGACATTAGCAGGGGCTCTGGGCAGGCAAAGTAATGGAAAAGCTGAAACATTTCGGAGTCATTCCTCTCGGGGAGCAAGTAAGGGTGGGGCTCTGGGGTTTTTTATAAAGGAGTGGTTAAAACATCAGTGATGTAAACCCTTTTTCCACGGAGTTTAAACACATGACGTGCTACTTTCCAAGTTGATGGAGTGAGGGCATTGCAACCTGTTGGCCACGTACCCAGGGATGCTGTGACCCTTGGTGGGGAGCAGCTGGGCAGCACCTCTGCGCGAAACAGGGGTCAGTCACCTCTCTGTCTTTGCATCTGCTGCAATTCTTCCTACCAGTGTGGCTTGGAAGTCAGGCATGTGCATGGGAGGGAGGGATTAAATTGCTGCTGAGGAGCATCAGTGGATTCATCTTCCTCAGTGGTTGTGCAAACCAGCAAAGGACAAAGTAGGAAGTTCTGAATTCAGTGAACAAACTGGTAATACACAAAAAAAGGGCTGTGATTGTATTGGGTGACACACATAAAACTACTCAGCTTTCCACTATCTAGTGTCAAAATATGTCTGCAGCATAGCCCTACAATACCATCAGCAAACCTGTACCAAAGGATCAAAAGAGATTTCCAAGAACTGGGTGATCACCTGCTGAAAGGCCACTATCCAATAAACCCGTGAGTAATTACAGTGACCGCATTATTCAAGGCATCGCCGCTACTCAGATTTTCCTGAGTGACACCAGAATCCTCTCACTGAGAGAGGATCCAGCTAGAGATTGTTCTCACCTTTAAAAAGCAACTGCAGAGATGGCTCAGCTATCAGATTAAGAGTAGCAGCCGTGTCAGCCTGCTAGGTGTCCTTTGGCAAAGGCCAAAATGCTTCTCCCAGTACAAGTTGCTCCTCTTGTGCGTGGAAAATTACAAAGGTGGCTCCTGTTTATAAAAGATGATGCACCAGGGCCCCACACAAATGGACCCATCTGTTGACTCTCTGGCCCCAGCAAGGCTACGTTTTGAACAGGCAACAGAAATGAAGGTTTCCAACTGTCTTTCCAGCAACAATATAAGTTTTCAAGGAATGTTGGCGGTGGTCACAGCTATTTATCTGCAGCCTGCAGGGGGCTGTTCAAACACACCAGGTTTTCTGCCAAGTGTTGGACTTGAGTTTTTCTGCTCCATGGTCATTTGAATCTCAGCATTTCCATCCACATTCATGCGCTGGGTCCTGGTGTCGTTTCTGCTGCCTGCTGGATCACAGGCAGGGGGTGGGAGCAGCAGGCAGCTTGCTGCCGCAGGCACAGCACCACCGGGGCACACACCCATGGGACATGGTAGCCCTGTGAGCATGCACACCTCTGCCTCTCCATCCTCACACACCAGCCTCATCTGGTCTCATGGTTTGTGTAAAACCTGTCTAATCCTGAGCAGAGCTCACAAACTGAAACAGGAGGAGTAGTCTGGGCAAACAACTACTTTTGCTTCTGCAGAACTACTACTATGACCGAAATTTTTCAGCCACCGCCTGCTGAAGTTAAGTGAGTTTCCATTGACTTCAACAACTGCTGGATCACCATTTGCTTAAGTGTTTCCAGACTTTGGCCCTTCCAGCAAACACCTTGGCCAGCCGTTAAACAATAACTGAAATCCATCAAATATTTGAGTATTTGCATAAGCAAAACAGATAAAATTTGAGACGAGGTTTGGTTCTTGGTCTTTATCTGTTGATCAGCTTGGTCTTTATCAGTTATCAGTTACTGGGTGGGTACATATCCAGAAAGATTTAACAAAGGATATTAATAATAGCAATGAGGTAAAGCAATAGTAATATTAGGCTTTATTTTCAACAGAGCAAAGAAATTTGTGATAGTGTGTGCTATGGACACCTGAAACATGTTTATCTTTATCTTACTGTACGTAATTACTCTAACAGTGGCTTGTTTGGTTGGTTTTTTGGTGTCAGGCTCATTAGGAGTTTCATGTCCCAGATTTGAAAAGATGGCTTCCAGACATCAGACTGGAAAGGAGCCACTTGTCCAAGGACATGGATGTGATCTGTCCCAGAGGCTGGAGCTGAACTCCAGTCCAGCTCACCAGACCCTAGTGCCTCTGGCTAAATCAGAATCAAGTCTTCTTGTACATAAATGTGATGGGAATCAGTTCCTACTCAGGCCCATGCTGATGATAACACAGAGAAACCAGGTCACACCTTTCTGCCTTTGCATTTTCCTTGTGTCCAACAGCACTGGCTATATGAGCATGGCCACTTCTTCTGTCAGATCAATGTTCCCTTGGCTAAAAAACCTTGTATTAAAATTACAACGCTATTGACAGAAGGCTTAGTCACAAATAAGGTGGGGTATTTATTCCCTATGCCAAACGATTTTTTTATTCCCAAGTCAAACAAATCAAGTGAACAGTATCCCCTTAAACTATATGCTTCATAGGTAGGCAAAAAGTAAATCTCTGTGTGCTTCTCAAAGGCTTTGTTTCACAAACAACAACAAAAAAAGGAATAGCCGTGGGAAAACTGCAAACCGTTTGGCACTAAGGAAATCATGAAAGCAATTTCCTGAGCTCAGTGTGCTGAAGGAGCTGCAGTAAGTATCTGTCAGGCAGTTTTCTCTACCAAAAGCTTTTAGACACGATACCCAGCTCTGGGGGAGATTGGTCTGTGCTGGACTTCTGCTCTCCTTCCAGTTCAGATGGGGTTTTCAACTGATTTAGTTCAGCTGGCACAACAGAAGCATGGGTGTGTTTTCTTTGGTTTAAACCAAGTTTTCTGGGAACCATCTCTTATGTGAAATGCAGAGAGCTCACTTCTTTGCTGAATTCTGCTGAAGAAAAGTGATTTAAAGATGCTTTGAAGTCAAAGCCGAAAAGGACCCAAGAGAAAGATCTCAGATACATACACGGATATGGAGAAGCTGCCTTCCTGCCACTTCCAAACTGAAATAAATATCTTCAGTAAAAACAGATCATGATTTTTTTCCCTTGGCTGCTCAAGCAAGGGTTGGGAACAGAAGAAGAAACTGAATCAACAGCAGGGAAAAATATTTTACATTAAAGACTCTGGATCTGAGGAAGAACATGCGAGTTATGCAGAGGCTGTTCAGATTCTGATGAGCAAGCCTCTCTCAGGAGAGCAACACGCTGCAGCGAGGGGTGACAGAGCTATCCCCTGAGAGGAGAAGGGCTCTGGATGCTGTGCTGTCACTTCCCACCTCCTTCACGCACACCTGGTCAGTGAAAAAAGCTGATAGACCAACTTTTGGGGGTCATCAATGCCTCCTGCCCCCTTCCCAGAGCCGCTGGCTGGGATGCAGGTGCTGGGTGGGTGCAGTGGGTGCTGTTGTGATGTTGGCACCACAGCCAGAACCAGCTCTTGCAGCCGAAACAAGTCGATCAGTGCCCTGCATGCTGCCAGGCTGGTCCTGGTGCCTCAGAGACGTGCCTCAGCAGTGCCCCTGGCCCCCTTCTGAGAGGCTTCTGTCCCTTGAGCAACCCTGAGAGTGTCCTTGGCAACTCGGAACCACAAACATCAAGAGGCAGGAGCCAAGAGGGACAAGCCAAACACGAAACCTGGTAACTGGGCTATAAATATTTACACTCTGTGCCTCAGCTTTACTCATTCTGCTGCATCAGGAGCACAGCCAACCACAGAAGTCCAGGTATTAACTGTCCTGCTTGTTGTGGTTCAAGATTTCCAGCCAGACCATAATCCCCACCGTCTCAGTGTCCCGGGTCAGATCCACTCCCGGGGAGGCCAATGGATGCTCCTCTTCCTCTAGCCTGAGGTGTCAATGCATCCTGCTCGGATTTTGGTGGACCTGCAGCATTAGATTTGCCCACTATGCCCTGGATCAGCAGAGCCTTGCAGCCAAGCCAGCTCAGTGAGAACACAACCTCTCCAGTGCCATCTGGGCATGACCCCCCGCTGGGCTGTCCTCCTTAGGGCGGTGGGATTCAGCCTGACAAGCATTGCTGAGGCTCAGTGCTGCCTATGGCATCCCAAATTAAATATCTATAAAGCCATGATGATCCATTTTTTCCAGGGAATTTTTTACTCAACCCCTACACCCTTGTCACGAGTGCCACCAGCCTGTTATCAGCTTCGTCAGTGGAGCACAGACAGTTTCCAGCTGAAGCAACAAGCGGCTGATGGAGCTGAGTTTAGGCACGAAACTGTGCCAGACGGCACTGGCTTCTCTAGCAGGACAATAGCATTCAGCCCTTTAAGGCATCTGACCCAGAGCTAAGGCATTTTATCGACAGTAAATATCTCAGCAACAAAGCTCCAGCTGGTGAACCAGCCCGTGCAGAGCAGAAACGAAGTCACGAGGGAAATTAATTTGCCTTTTATAACAATTTGATCAGTCTCACGTGAGCAGCGGACACAGCTCTGAAGTCCCAGGGTGGAAAACAGAACCTGGACACACCTTGTGCATGTGAAGCATGGTGTCACTTGACCTGCTTCATCAGAGGAATCCTTCATTTTGCACCTGGAAAAATGGACACCTGCTGCAGCTAGCACGGGGGAGAGGAGGAGGTTCGTGGGTTGCAGAACATTTACTCCTACCAACACTGGAGGGGACAATAGCTCCTCTTGCTGCCTTTGGAAAAGGAACAGAGCAGGAGCTAGCTGTGGGCTGTGGACAGCAGGCCACAGAAACAGGGAGGAGGAGGAAGGGGAAGAAAGTCCTTGGCAGAAGGATCAGGCAGAATTCAGGATACAGAAGTCCCTTACAAACAGAAAGGGCTCAGTGGTAGCTGCTGGGTACCTGCACGTCTTGGCTGTCATTTAGCATTTCTTACAGGAGGAGGAAGGGCAAAAGAAAATACTTCTGCTGCTGTCTCAGCCTGGGCACGTTTACATTGCAAAATGCTTTGCTGCTCGGCCGGGTGGGATTTTCCTATGCACAAAGCATCCTTTGCACCCTGGTGCCTCCCCAGCTCTGCGCAGCACCCGTGTGGGTAGGCTGGAATAAGTAACCTTGCTGCTGTGGGCAGAAGAGCTGCCACGCTGCTGAAAGCTGCCACTTTTTATCTTTGTCCACATTCCTGAGAGCTTATGCATGCAGGAAAGGGAGCAATGTTCACACATATCCTTAGAAGTAGCTATGACCACACTATTCTGCGAAACACGCGGGGTTAGGAGATTGCAACCATATATGGACTCCTTGGGCCTGGAGCACCGCTGGCACCCCTGGAGCAGGACAGCTGGTGGAATTTCCTATGAAAGGCCAATTAATAAAGACCAAGTCCTTTTGTATATACACATGTCTAAATATTGGACAACAAATTCAAGGCTCTGCTAGCCCAGAGTTCTGAACCTCACAGAGTCTCCTGCAGTCATTAAAGGATCTTGTAGCCTCTGACCCAGGCTCTAAGTGCCCACCATGGACTGTAAGGGCTGGAGTAAGGGCAAGTATCAAGATGGGCTGTGCAAGGGCTGTGTGTGCCACAGTAACACACTCCAGAGTCCCTGTTCCCAAACTCCATTCTGAGAGCAGACCTTTGCACACCTTTGGTACCACCCTGCAACACCCAGTGGTGATCATTCCAGGCTGGAATTCTGCTTTCCCTAGGTTTGGGCTCTCCAGTCACAGCCTCACTCCTGGCATCTCACTTCTGGAGTGGCCAACCCACTCGAGCTGGATGGTGCATAAAGCATGGCAAAAATGGCAGGGGGTGGAGAGGGTCTCTGGAGCAGGGGTGGGCTGGCAGCGTCTGCACTGCCTGGACCTGCAGGGACATGGTGGTGATGGACAATTAGTGTCCTTTCCAATATTGCCATCTAGAGGACCCAGCAAGGACAAGAGCTCCTTCCAGGACACGAGGAGCTAAGGAAGAACAATCAAAAGGCTGCTTTTTTTTCAAGTTTACTTCACACAAAAAGGCTTCCCCAGCATGACATGGAGATGGAAAGCCAAGTGCACAGGACTGCCCCTGCCTTGGGCATGAGAATACAGGATTGATCTAAAAACAGGCCTATGATTTTTTGAGGCTGTAGATACCTGGCATTGGCCCACTTCCCAGTGCTTTACCAAACCCCACGTGAACATGGCCAGGTGTTCCGATATCTTGACTTAAAGCTGTCCCTCATCAGCTCAAATTGAACTGAACTAATAAAATTTGGACTATCCAGCAAGTAGCGGCTCTATACACCTACCTGCAGTTGGAAGCCTGCCTCCTGCTATGCAGGGATCTGCCTTGTCCCTTCTTCCAGTGCCTCTGAACAGCCCTATCCAAGATCTTCTCTGCATGGCTAAAGCCATTTGCTGGTTCATGGACCGTGAGCCCATCTCAGAGGATGCCTGCATGCATTGGGCAGGGCAAGTGCAGCCCAGCTCATCCTGGCTATGCTCTGGACACTGATAACAGCCCTCACCAATGGTGACCCCGAGGGCCTGACTCATACCATATTTCAAGAAGGCAATTCATTTGTAAGGGGTGTGCTGCACTTCTTTCGAGGGTTTGTGAGGGTAGAGCTGCCAAAAGGTGTTTGTTCAATCGCTAAACCACGTCCTTGTTTGCTTTAGTTACGCGCCCGAGTACGACCCAAGCCTGGCTGGAGGGTGTGTGTACAGCAGGATTAGCAGTGTTTATTCTGATTGTCAGGATCTTGAGGTGTGAGAGCATTATTTCATACGAAGAACATGAACACCGTTGTCTCCTGTCCTCCTCCTGTGACTTCAGTAGCACGTGCCACCCACGACCAGGGTGACGCTGGACAACCCCTTCTTGCTTGCAGACTCAGGGTACTTCTGTAAGGCAGTCAAGGCTTTGGCAAAGCACAAGAGCTCAGGCCTCACCACCTCACACAAGGACCACAGTCCCTTGGAGAAGCAGAACAGACATCCCCCTGGCTGGCCACTGCTACAGATGGGAGATGAGTGCGTTTAACGAGGCTTCAGGGTCTGTGCTCCCCAGCAATACAGAGCTGTGAAGAATTTATCTTTACACCATTCAAAAGGTGAAGGTTGTCCTTTGTGAATCAAAACTCTCAGAACCAGATTCCTGAAGTTTCTGAGATGCGCTCTCTATTGAGGGATTGTAAAGCAGTTGAACAAAAAGCCTCTTCTGCTGCTCCGACAGCACACAGCACCAAAAAAGGGTACAGATGGGAGATGCAGGGTGGAATGGCCTCTGAAGGACAGCAGAGCAGCTGCAAATTCAACAAAAACACTGGAAAAGAAAAAAAAATGGGAAAAAGCCCATGAAGGCTCAGGAGCTTCACTTTTACAAACCCCCCATAGTGATGCCCCTTGTACGGGTCCACCCACCACCCCAGGACTGTCCCAGCTGGGTTCTGCTGCTTGCAGAGGAGCCCAGGAGCTGTGGTGGCTTTAGTAGACATCAGCATCTCTCCACTCTCCAAAGCCTGTTCCCACAGGCAGGATGGCCCCTCTAGCCCACGGGCTTCAGCATCTGCATCCACGGCTGCTGCCTTACCTGCTGGCCAAAGGCTGTGAAGAAACTGTGCCGAGAAGGTGACGTGACACATTGTCACTTTGCTACAGATTTATTCCATGTGAATTAATGAAACGGTACACACAATTCCAGGAAAAAAAAACTTTTATAGGCCCATAATCCTTCTTTCACAGTACAACGCAACAGTAAAGGATTTAGTCAGTGTAAACAGAAGGTCCAATAGTGATCATCAGCTATCACAGATCAGCTGCACAAACACCACAACTACGGAGTTAATGCCATTACCACACAAACTGACAGTACTAGTACAGATCATAACTTTACCTACAATGCTTTTTCATGTGCAAAAACCATGAAAATTCAATTTACAGAAGAAGGGCACCTTCTCTAAATCTTCATGGGAGCTGTAAACTGCCTCCTCGGGGCTGTCCTATCTATTTGGCAAAAGGTTTCGGGGCCTGATTCTCCAAGGTACCCTTAACTTCATCTGCAGCACGCGAGCCATGAGGGCTCTGCATTGGAGAACCAGGCACTGGTGTATTCTCTGCTGCAGCAGGATGAAGAAAATCATCAGTTGAGGATGAATCTGAGTCAATTACTCTTGAATCTCAGCTTAGATTCATTCATTCACAAGACTATTCAAAACAGTCCTGGTTATATTATTAGGTATGGATCATAAGAGTTCACGGGTAACCCATAAAATCATCACTTGTTAACTTTTTTTATTTAACCTACTAGCTGAACTGTCACTGGCGTCAAAAGCTGAGGCCCATGGTAATGTGTTGGCAAGGTTAAAGAGAGTGGATAAATTATTGAAGTCAAAGGATCAGAGAAAGAGAGGAATGCTCCCAAGGCTACAGTAAAACGTTATGCTGTGCCCGTCTCAGTGCTGGGCTGCAGATCTGCACCTCAGCTGGGGATTGCCTGGGAGGGAGCTCTGCACTGCCCTGGTGCTGTGCACCAGTGCAGGGCTGTGCCAGGGGGACCACGGGCTTCCAGGGGCAGCAGAACCATCCTGCACCTCCGCCTGCACCACCGCCAGCTTCGTAAATTGAAATCATAGTCAGATTATACAGGAAAAAACAAGAGGTAATTATTTATCATACCTCTTCAAAAAGGCAAAACAAACGAGAACGGGATGCAGAAGTGACGCAGTAAACCTAAAGTCAACAGGTACCTACCTTTTTTTTTTTTCTCCTTTTTTTTGTTTTTTTAAACACATGAAGTTAAGTTACAGACATCATATAAAACGCACACTTTATGGAATTCCTGCATAGCAGGAAACAAAGAGGCTAGCGCTAATCCAACAGCTATGTTAACAGCAAGACTGCCATTTACTGGTGCAAGGAAGATGCCCTATCTAAATATAAACAGAGCCTTACCCCCCTTCTAGAGGAGTCCTATGGCAACACTTAACACATTTTGTTCAGAAGGAAAAAGCAAGCGTTTTCTTGGGGATAAACCGCCAAAATAATTATAGTTTCACATCCGTAAATTTAAGGCAATGTTACTTAGACCTGAGAAAATGAAAAAAATAAAAGTGTAAATTTATTTTCTCAACTATACACATACACTCAAAATTTCAGTTTTTCCTGTCTCCTCCAACTCTCAGGTGGTGCTGGGGAAAACAGCCGTGGGGACACTGCTCTGAGGCCTCAGGGTTGGATCCTGAGAGATGCAGAGTTTGTTCCAAGGAAAGCTAATGGGAGCTGTGAGTGCTCGGACTCACCCAGCTCTTTTTCATATATTCTCTTTTTAAACACCTCTGTTAAAGCCCTCTGGAGAGGGTTAACTCCAGAACGGGCCTGTAGTGCACCAGTAACCCCAGAAGGTTTGTATAGCAAAACTGCAGCTAAAATAGACAATAAAATTACGTACAGTAAATTTCTGTGATTCCCCCCTTTCAGGAGAAAAAGAAGGATGCCAGGGTTAACAATTCCACTGCACCTTTAGCCATTCTTGTAACTACAGAGTAAATCCTTTAACACTAGTGTGAAATCGCAAATTGTTCTGTGCTCTTCCTCTGAAAATAAAAATTAAAATTAAAAAAGAAAACGAAACAAAACAACAACAAAAAAAATCAACTCGCAAACATTTCTCATTAAATTGCAAGAGACATGAGAGAGATGGGGTGGGGATTACAGACACAGAGCATGCCAAGGAGTTATTAAACAAAGTGCAATGGTTTTTGAATATACAGGAGGACGGACGGACAACTCCCCTTCAGTACCACCCAGATGCTCAACACCTCTGGAGAGGTCCGGAGGTACCGTGTCAATCTATAGCTGTAAAGCTTGTGCTCGAGGCTGGCCAGGCTCCACGGCCCCATGTGCAACTGCAGGAGCTCTGCACATCTCAGCTACGTCCATGACTGCAGGAGAAGGGATTTGCTCGCACAAAAGACACGGTCGCTTCCCAAACGTGAAATTTAGTTGCCAGTTGAGGATCTGATGGCTGGTTCTAGAAAGCTGCTTGAGCCACAACTGAAAGACGGACTCAGCCCTAAAATCTGTGCATGCTTGGTGTGGTTTCTGTGGGATCACCTCCTTCTAATAACACGACTACAGACACAAACCATCCCTCCCTCCTGCTCCCATCTGAGCAGCCCGACACCCAACAGCTTTGGCCAGTGCCTGCTGTCAGCCCGCTGAAGCAGGGCTTGGGCAGAGGGTCACTAAGAAGCAGAAAGTCTCCAGGTCCCAGCTCAGGTTCCCACAAAAAGAATGAGTTTATCACTGGCCGCTGCCTGGTGAGAGGGTCTGTGGACAGATTTTTTGCTGATATTTAAAATGTGACTATCCAAAGTTCAGAGACCAAAAAAAAAACCCAAAAACCAATCCTCATCTGAATAGAAAGCGATTTCCACTGCTCGTCAGCACCTCCCTATCCTCCTCTCCCGGGCTCAAAGGATGAACAGGGAGTCAGCTCCTTTACTTACCCTGGTGGAAACTAAACTCTTCATCAAATCACACATTAAAGCAGCTCACTGTGTGCAAAAGACTCTTATGCTAAAACAGTTCCACCCTACACAGTGCAGTCAACACAGTTTTTAACTTAAACTTGCAGCTTGTTCTTTACAAGTGCTTGGCAGAGAATATTTATATTCTTCTGACACCATATAAATAATATTTATACAGCTTAGACATTTTGAGACATGCATTAGACTTTAGGTAGTACATATTTCTTGATCATATATGCAAATATTACTGTCAATTAAACCAAGCAACCTTATGCTGGACCGTGTCTTGCGCTATCCAGGACGTTTGACGGCGGCTCCGAATCGTCCATGGGCAGGACCAGGCGCGTTCCCCGGATCACGAGTTCATGGTCCCCAAAAGCAAGCTCCCGGTCGAGGGCGTCTTCCGAGCTGTTCCCCACGAAACGTCGCGACGTGCCGCTGGATGCCACCGAGTCAGTGTTGACGGTGGAGTCCCCGTAGGTCAGGCTGATGTCCCCGTCGTTCAAAATGAGGTCGGAGTCATCGTCCTTCAGCTGCTCTTGATTCTGGGCAACAAACGGGAGGAAAGTGCTGTTTAACTCCTCCTGAGTAGCTGTGTCTGCAGTTGCACAGTGGCAGTGAACAAGCAGATAAAGGCACTGAATCACAGACTCTGCTGCGCCGTGACCGTCACCAGATGTGCCACACACACCTCTCTGAGCCCAGGAGACTCACACAACGCATTCACTTAGAATCATAGAATCATTATGGTTGGAAGGGACCTCCAGGGTCATCAAGTCCAACCTTTATCCCATCATATTCCTGACTGTTAGACCATGGCCTCAAGTGCCTCATGAACCCGTTTGTTGAACACCCCCAGGGACGGTGACTCCACCACCTCCCTGGGCAGCCCATTCCAGTGCCCAACCACCCTCTCAGTAAAGAACTTCTTCCTAATATCCAACCTAAACTTCTCTGCAGGCTGCCTAACAGGGCACTCTCAGCTCTTCTTTCTGTTGCCGTGGCCAGATACATGGGGAATGCAGCTTTGAGTGGCTCTGACAGGACTAAAATACCCATAAAATACCCCAGGAATTGCATCACCAACCCATCGGAGCCACCTCTGTTTCGTGCAGAGAACTTTGTGGGCAGGGCAAGAAAACTCCCGCCACAGAGAGCTGCCAAGGGTCTCCCAGCATGGTGGTCCTGAGTGCTGAGGCCCTGCCAGAGTTGTGCTGGCACCAGCCACCCGCAGAGCCACGGGAGGCCAAGCCTGAGCAGCAAACCCAGCTCCTCGAAGGGCCTGGGTGCACACAAGCTCTGCAGTGATGGTGGAAGAGGTCACTGCCTGTGGGCTTCCCAAAGCTGTTTGTCATCTCCCTGCCCCTCTGGGCTGCTCAAACAAGGGTTCTTCACCATTTCAGGACAAAATCAGCCCTGGTTCAGATGCTGGCAACCTTTTCAGCTGTGACTGACACAGCTGCAGGGGCTGCGGGAACGACTCAGCTGCAAGGCTGGAAGAAAGCAGGGGATGGGGAAATTGTGTGTCCTCCCAGCTAGGCCTGGGGAAGGACACCCGTGACAGCTTCATCAAGCCAGTCACTGAGGAACCACCACGAATACACCACGGGTTCCTTCATGACCAGTCAGCTGGAAAAGCAAAACGTTCACGGGAATTAGCTCATCCATCAACCCCAGTATCTGATCTCCCCTCAGGCTCTCAGCTCGATGCTGCAGAGCAGGAACATCAACATGTCAAACCTCCCCAACACCGTGACAGAAAGGACATCAATGGACTCACTTCGTACGCCTGCGGACTCGTCAGGCACCGGGCTATTGGCCCACAGCACCCCGGGAGCGTGGTCGTCAGAGGAGGACCACTGTGTGTCAGCAGAGGCTTAAGATAGCTACAGAGAGGGTTAAGGAAGACAGAGGAATAGGGTCGTGTCAGCAAGTCAAGGGGTGGGATGCAGAGGCAGCAGCGAGGGACTCGGTGTCTTGAGGAAATCCATGGGAAAGGAACACACATCCCTGGAAGTACAGAGATTATAGGGATGAGCAACATGAATGCAGCACAGTGGGATGAGTGCACCAGGACACAGTCCTGGTAAGAAAAGGCTTAGCAGCATCGCTTGTCCCATCATTCTGTGTCTCTCAGCCTAGCAAATTCCTCCTCCACTAATTCATGCCAAAGCATTTGCAGGGGAGGAGAGGCACAGGTCTAGCACGAGGGGTACAAACAGGAAGACCCCCTGCCCTTCCTGCCCACGGGCCACAGGGGTTGAGGACCTCCTGGGCTTCCAGCCCTGGAGAGCCCAGCTTTGAACTGAGCTATTGCTGCACGCCCAGTCAAGAGCAGGTGGAAATGGTCATTTCTCCCAGACACGAGGAGGTGCGATCCGAAACCCAGCAGCGTGATGGGAAAGCAAACGCTGGCCCCTCTGCCAAGCAGGGAGCGAGTCACGTGCCGAGCCAGCGGGGTTGCTGGGGCAGGAAGGATCTGGCACAGCACACCCCGACCGCCACGCAAGGATACTTGTGATCGAAGTTGTACCACATGCGGAACAGCCAGGCGCTTTCTGCCTTCGTGCTCCTCCTCTCGCTCTCCGGGACACCCTGCGGGAGAGCAAAACGTGAAACAACGTGCCACGACCTGGATCAGGGCCAGGAGCCCCCATGGGGCACCAGGTTCTCCTCAGGGGGACATGAGAAGACACACATCTCCCCATGCTGCTTCACAAGAAACCTTTGGGTTGCAGCGAGTATAAGGACGTTCACACCATGACAAGCTGAAGGTGCTCCCAGCACCGTGCTCTGCATTTAGCAGCATACAACAGTCTTAGGGAGGTGGTATCAAAGCACAGAGTGGCTGTTTTCCTGCTGGAGCTTCCCAATTTCTGGCCCCAAGGTTTAAAGTGCTCTGGAGCCAGCAGCTGCATCCAGACATCACATTTAATAGTGACTGACAGGTCCAACCTCCACCAAATCTCTCCTGAGATCTCTGTATGCAAATAATTGTGTTATGGGGACTCCTGGCTTCCTTTTAGTTGGAGAAAAAATATAAAACTGTTTGGAGGGGACTATGAATGCAATTTCATATTTCACAGAAATTTGGCTTTCAGATCTATGGCTCTGGGTTTCAATATCCTTTTGATGCTTTCTCTCCAGGAGGTGAACAGCCCAATAAACGGCGCTGAATAAAATGAACCTCCGAGGTGCAAAACCCACACTGAAATCAAGCAGAGCCACAGCCACCTGGCTGCAGACATGGGGCTCCAGCATTTATCTCAGCATGGTCGGTGGTTCCTGGGCTGCCACCCAAAGGAAACAGGGGAGCAAAAGAGTGGTTGAGCGTACACATAGGGAAAAGCAGGGCAGAAGATGCTACATCAAATGAGTCAGTAAATGGTGTTTCTGCACTACCCTGGACACTGGAATAAGGCAGGGAGCCTCCGCACCATGCACATTTTGGTATTTATTTCTAACCCAGCAAGGGAGAGGCTGAATCTATTGCAGCAGTAATATGGATTGACTAAACAGTCCAGTGTTATTTCCATGCCCTTCTTTCCAACCGAATAAAAGCAAGCCTCATTATACCCACAGAGAGCACAGCAAAGCCACGGCTCCCACTGACTGCAAACTCTTTCACCAGAGGAGCTGAAAACCCTCCCACAGCTGGAAGGGAGCAGAGCACAGACGGGCATTCACAGGGTCCTGGTGTAACCCCTGCACTGATGAGTGCAGTGCAAATTCCTCTACAGAGGCTGCCCGGCAGCACCACACTCACCACGTTCTCCTGATCCGCATCCACACCAACTCTGTGGAGGAGAAAACAAGCACGGGGTCAGCACAAGCAATGCCAGGTGGGTACATGCTGCGGGCCAGGGGGGAAGGATGCAATCTTCCTCTTGTCCCTTAAAACCCAGCACCTTCTTGTAAGAACGGGCGGAGGCAGAGGAGGTGCTGTGCCAGGAGAGCACTCACCGGATGTTGAGGCAGGAGAGCATGGCTGTGGTGCCCCCACCGAAAACCCACACCGTGAAGAAGACGATGAGGAGCGTCGTGCTGAACATCATCTGCCGGGCGTACGTGGCTGTGTCACGGATGGCCAAGGCAAAGGCCATGGCTCCTCGCAGCCCTGCCAGGGAAGGGATGGTGGAGGAGCTGTGTCAGCCCACAGCACAGGCGGCCGCCCCCACCGTGGGCTTCCCCACCCGGGGTTTACATCATGCTGTCCATGTGTGGTCCTGTCCCTCTGATGGGACATTCACCACTGGAGGAGACCACAGAGCTTTAATAGGGACCATTTAAGCTGCAACATGCGCTCTGACTCTTTCCCAATCCAGAAAGGCAAACTCTTCTCTTGCCCCATGCTGTGTACTCAAGTGGTGGGCAGGAGGAGCTCATTCCTACATCTTAAAACCAAGGCATTCACACCACCGAGCCTAAGGGAGCCCTTTCCTGCCCAGCCTCTTCTCCAGACATTGCCCATAAGAGATTTAGAGTTGAATAAGGAATATTTTCAGGTGCTTGGGGCAAGGAAGTACCGATGGGGCACATGGCCAGAGGTGAGGATGCACTAACATACCAGCAAACATCATCATATGCTGTAAATTTGTTCCAATCTTATTTCTTCTCCCCAAATTCAGTAAAAATGACAGTGGGTAAATATTGGCAGCTCTTCCTAGGAAGATAGCAAGCTGTATTTGCATATGTTAAGGAAATTGCTCTTCCTGTGTCTCCCATCGCATCCCACACCTGCGCACAGAGCCAACTCCTCCTGCCTGAAGGAAATGCCAGGGAGGCTCAGAAACGCCGGTCCTGCAGATGCAAAGATAACCCAGCTGAGTGCTAGAGCAGTGTGGGAAGAGCATGCTACCACCTCACCAAAGCACAGCACACACTGCAATTCAGGGACATCGTACAGACACAGGCACAAATAAACAAGGGAAACGATGAGAGGGCAGGTTAGGAGAGTGAGAGGAGGGAGAAACCATCATTTCCCACTGTATGCTCTCCCCTGCCGGGCCTATTTTCCACCCCAAGAATTATTTATCCTCTGCAAAGCTCAAGTTATCACAGCTACCACAACCCCTCTGACATTGCCCGGCACGCCACATTTCACAGCTGGGTTTGAAGCTTTGAGTCAAGTCCCATTCTCAAAGATTATTCAGCAAAATTCTGTTTTCATAGCCTGCGAGATGCAAGAATCACCAGCCCCTTCATAGTGCTTTTTATCTTTGAAGTTGTCTTTTAATACCAGCACCCAGATGGCAAAAATAATCTTAGAGCCAATATTCAGCAAAGCCTTGAATATTATGGAAAATGCTTCCAGCTTTTATGTTCTTTCCTGAACATCATGAATTTGCATAAGAGACGTATTCCGTGATCTCTCTCACGAATGAGCTATTTCATCAGCGAGCTAGCCAGTTCCCACTGAAGAGGCACACTATAAAATTTCAATTTAACCATCCAAGCAGCATTTCCTTGCTCTTCTTTCCCTTCGCCCCACTGCAACTCCATAAAAGCTCATGGGGGAAATCCAGCAGACCCCGCTGCAAAGCCAGATGCCAGCACTGGCAAAGATAGCAACATTTAATTTATCAGTATAAACCTGCTTCAGTGCAGGTAAAGGGTGAAAATAATCCTGCACGTCTGCACTGGCTTCTCTGCAATATGAAAAAAAATCTTTCAATATCCTTGTTTTTCTGAGTCATACCAGGGCCAATAGCTTGTTTCCTTTAGCATCAGCCTGCAGAAGAGGAAATCCTTTCTCATGATATCATTCAGAGGCATCTACCATAGTTTTAACTCTGCTGTTTGACAAAAAAACAACAAAAAAGCTATTTTCAGGGTCAATCAAATGGAATAGCAGAGAAAAGAGGAAATAAACGGCCACACCAGGCAGTCCTCATTTGCAAAGCCTGGTGCCACACTGCCACGTGACGAAGCCTGGTGCCACATTCACATCAGACACTGAGTCCCTCAGCAGCTGATTCGAATGCCCATGAAAGGAGACAAGACAGGGGAAAGAAAAAAACCAGAAAAGCTGAGAAAAGAATCTCCATTTTCTTAAAATAACCAGCAAAGGCACCGCTACACAAGAGAAATCCCCTTTTAAAAAGAAAGCTAGACTGACTGGAAAAAACCCCACACATTTGAATGAAAAACACAAACTGGGAATGAGGCACCTCTCTCTTTTTTTGCCTTATAGCATGAGCTCCAAAGGATACGAAAGCCCCCACCACGAAGGTAGGGTTAAAGACGTGGTTCTGGAAAGTGAACAGTGCAAGTCCCATGTAGGAGAAGATGAAGTTTTCTGCCAAGAAATTCAGAAGCTCAAACAACTGGAAGAGAAAAACAAATTAAAAGCGAGTCAGACATAAGAGATTTAACAAGGAAAATGTGTTAGCCCATCCACCACTCCATAAATACTTCTGCAGAAGCGACCCTAGCAAAATCCATCTGTAGAAAGACAGATGCACCTAATTCTGGTTAGAGGGAAGGAAAAAATATTGAACTTGAAATTCAGAGGCTGAAGGGGGCTGAGGAGCTCTCACCTGCTTAGTTCTGTGTTGGGACTCTGTAGATAAGTTGTTATAGGTATAATGGGCCTGCGTGATCCCACAGAAGAGTACGGCCACCACACCTGGGGAGCAAAGCACCACGTTAAACTCCTGGTCATGAAAAGGAAACTGAGCTGCATGCTCATAGTGAGAGGGACTTAATGCAATAACCCCAGAACCCAGAATAATTAAACTTCTGAAAGCAGAGGGAGAGACCCAGCTGCAATCAATACTGGGAGAGACAAAACTCCAGAGCCCCATCACCCCTGCACATCTCTGTCCCAGATGCACAGCCGTGCTGGAGCTTGCCTGTAAAGCCACATGCTTCAGCCAGCAGGAACGTGCTCCAGGACATCAAGAAGAACAAGCCGGTCTCCAGCAACGGGAACTCCCGAAGTTTGGTGAACTTGGTGACGTTGCAGATGGTTAAGGACAATTTGAAAAGAAACTGTAGGCTAAAAGCCTACCAAATCCAGTTGTGTATCACAGCAGCACTACAGAGCCTGCCCTAAAAAGGGGCACTGCCTTTCTCTACATGCTCTCTACAACCACCTCAAAGGAGGCTGTAGTGAGGCAGGGGTTGGTCTCTTCTGCCATGCCCATAGTGAAAGGATTTTAAATTGCAGCAGGGGAGATGCAGATTGGACATCAGGAAAAATTTTTTCACTGTAAGGGTGACTGGATATTGGAATAGGTAGCCCAGGGAGGTGGTGGAGTCACCAGCCCTGGAGGTGTTCAAGATGCGTCTGGATGTGGCGCTGGGTGATGTGGGTGAGTGGGGATGTAGGTAGACAGTTGGACTGGATGACCTTGAAGGTCTCTTCCAACCTTGATGATTCTGTGATTCTATGATTCATTAATTTAGGTAAAAAATGATGAAACAATGAAACACTGCATCTGGGTGAGATGCAGCACAGCAAAAAAAGAAGCTGTTGTGCAAACACTTGGGGGAAAAAAAAAACAATGAAAAGGATATTAAAGCTGTCACAACTCCAGTAGCTGCTCCCATTGCAAAAGATCCACTGAATATCCCCAGGAAGATCCCGATGGACTTGAACATTGCTGTGACATCAAACGTGTGGCTGTTGTCACCTGCTGGCTGGTACGCCACGATTGAACTGGAAGGAGGAACACACACACAAGAACACACACCCCTTAGTCTGGAGAGAGAGGCACCTCCACAGTGCTACATGAGCTTTGCAAAGTGCTGTGACCACTGAGCCTGAGAAATCAGGAGACAAAACCGAGCCCAGCACTGCAATCCCCCACGCTCACAGCACACAGCAGCAGCAGCTGGGATCCCCTTTGCTCCTGGCTGGCTCTCTGCAGCCCAGCCACCCCTCCGAGGCAAGGCTCTGCATGTGCTCCTTCCAGACATTAGAGAGCCACAGACTGAAGCCCGTCTCTCGCATGATCCCCTGCAAATACATCTGCTCAGCAACAGTTTGTCACTTCTGATGGTATTTTGGGGGTTTGGCATCAGCTCTCTATAAAGCCAGGCACTCTGGGACCACAGAGCATTCAAGCCTGCGTTTCTCCATCGACCCCACAGAGGCAGCTGATGTGAATATTCCCTGGAGAGCTGTAAATTATGCCCTTTTACCACATTTAACATGCACAGCACTGATTTTGTGCTGCTCCAAGTTCTGAAGTGAGCTATCACAGGGCAGCAAGGTGAACGGTGCCAGCTCACTACAGCAACCTTATTGCCTTCATCCCCCAAACTTCCACAGACCTTTGTGATGAGATGGCACATCGGTCTGCATGCTGATCCCACCTCTGAATCTGCTCCCTCCCAACTCCTGAGCCTTGCATCACCCCTTCCACTGTTTCACTGAGATACAGCAGTCCCCTATCCACCTCCTAAATCTCAATTCAGTTACAACTTCTTACATGGCTTTCTTCAACACAACCTTACCAAAACCATCACCTTCCTAGTTAGCAGCCTCTCAGCTGGCTCTGTTAAAACTCTTCTATGATTCTTGGATGTGAACTTTAAACATTTGCTGTTTAACCTCCTGAGTTATGCTGGAATGGAAAGTTACTGCCTCACGCACACATCCTCCAGCTTTCTCCCCTAACTACACACTAACATTTTCCTGCAGCACAGATGACAGTCCTCCCCTTCCAACACGTCACGGGTCACTTCCCTCACTGAACTTCCATGCTTTTAGTACACTTCATTTTTCCACATTGTCTTTTACACTGGAAGCCACAGATTTCTCCCTGTGATTTTATTTCATTGGTCAATCATAGAAACATAGAATGGTTTGGGTTGGAAGGGACTTTAAAGACCATCTAGTTCCAACTCCTTGCCATGGGCAGGGACACCTCCCATTAGACCAGGTTGCTCCAGAGTGCCCCCCCTTGAACAATTCCAGGGAAAGGCAGCCACAACTTCCTTGGGCAACCTGGGCCAGTATCTCACCACTCTCACAGCAAAGAATTTCTCCCCAAGATCTAACCTAAATCTCCCCTCTTTCAGCTTGAAACCCTGGCCTATCGCTCCACACCCTTGTAAAAAGTCCCTCTCCAGCTTTCCTGTAGCCCCTTCAGGCACTAGAATCCCATCCTCTACTTCCCATTCACCAACGTGCTCTTATTCTGGGCTCTGGGGTTTTGGGTTGTTATTTTAAATCCGGACTGGTTTTATTTCCCCTCCATAACCAACCATTTGGATGTCAGTTTTGCATTTTAACCCATTATGGTTTTCCTTCTCGTTTTGCTGTTTGCATCACTAATAATAAATTATTGCCAGCTGCCCTTTGTGTGCTTTATTGCTCCTGCCCACGGGGCTCCTGTGGCATTTAGCCTCTGTGAAACCCCCCTTTGGAGGAAGGAGGTAGAGACCCTGCAGCTCCATTTACCCCCCTGCTCCCAAACCACAGCCCTCACACCTCACTGCCCACCAGGCTTTCAGTTCTGGGTTCAATTCTTCTTCATCCTGCAACCAGTTCCCTGCCACCAAGCCAGGCCAGGCCAGGCCAGGCGAGCACAGGACAGGAACAGAAAGGCACAGATCCTGCTCCCCAAGCACAGGAATGGGTGTTTGACTGGGACTGAAAGCAGGGAGGAGAGGAGCCTCGGGGGCACCAAGCTCCTGGCAGAAACCATGGAGGAGTCCCAGCCCAGGGCAGTGCCAGCCCCCAGATCCTCATCCTCCCCCAGTGAAGGGATGGTGCCCACAGGGCTCACGTTCAAGGAGCCAACAGAACTTCTTGGAGTGATCACCGAACCCACGCACTCTGCCAGCCACAGCTGGAGCCCTTCTTCACCCCTTGGGATGGGGCAGCACCCACCACCAGCTGTCACCCAGGCAGCAGCTCCTCCACCAACACAGCCCCCTCACCCCAAAACCCCCCAATTCCTCATCTTCCCAACTCGCCCTGCATCTCCTAACTGGGGAGCACGTCTTCTGCTTGTGGGAGCAGAACCCTCCCCACGTGGTTCCCCCACTTATGCCTCTGCTGCAGAACAGGCAAACACCAAACTGAATTTAAAAAAGGGGAACCACAAACACAAGCTCTGGACTGCTTTGGGAGGAGCTCTCCTCCCTGGAGCAAGAGGCCTTCCTGTCCTCCTTGCACCCAAAATGTGGTGGTGTCCAGGTGACTTGAAGCTGTCCTTGAGATACCTGCACCGACCGATGCCTGGTACGCTGCTTATGGTGACCATGAAGACAACGACCATGGCAAGCTTTAAAATGGGTATGGGTTAACTGCTGAAAAGCCCTTGGGAAGTCAACATGTTGCTGGGCTGCTCTGCACAAAAGCCTTGCAGCAAAATAACTGCTGGCTGCAGCTCAGAGCTGCTGTTTTGGTGCAAATTATCTTACTTCAGGGAAGGGGGGCAGATTGGACTCAGCTTGTGGAAAGAGGAAGGTAGGAAAGCAGGGCAGCCACTAGGAAGCTGATACAGAAACAGTGCAAGAGGCAAACCACCACGCATGGTGCAGTCACATATGTGTGTGGAGAGCCACCACAGACATCATTACTCTGATGCTGAACTCACCCACTCCCTCCCAGAACCTCCCAGCAGAGGCTGGAAGACCCCATCTCCTCCTCACCCAGGATCACTTCTTAAACAGGACCTTGGCTGTGCAGCATTTACTCTCACACCAGAGGTGACACATCCAGCATAAAAACCAGAGCAAGCAATACAAACAACTCCAGAAACCTCGACCAAAACATTCAATTCAGTAGATACAACTCACACGGGTGGCAAACCACAGCTCACAATGCTAGCTGCTGCCTCCACCCCAGTAAAACCCACGTAACCCAGCATGCTGGAGCAACAAGTATTCCAGAAATATTTTCTGCATTCGTCTTAGCTGTATGTTAACCTGTCACCATTGCAGATATTCCATACTTCCAAACAAATTCCCATAATGACAACACAGTGAAAATGCAGATAAAATACATCCCGCGTGCAGAGGACATGAAATATTCAAAAATATAGAACATTCTTTAGAAAGTCAGCAAGTTTCCCATGGGTTTAGTCCAGGGTATTAACTCTGGCTGTAAGAAATACCATCTTCCTTCTGCACAGAAAGTGGGGAGAGAAGGGAAACAGCTGCTCTATCAACCATTTCCACCTAAACAAAAGCAGGTATTTGTGCATGGGAAGGAAGGCAGGGAGGAGCAAAGCCACCAGAGAGGGGTTTCACTGGGATCCTGTGGCTGAAGAGCAGACACAATGCTTTTCCCATTTCAGAGGGACATGAAAACTTTCTTCTGGCTGGGTCAACTGGCCATAAAAGCAAAACAAAACTATCCATCATGCAGGGAGAAGCTGTAGGGACAACCCGCAATCCTAAGCCATGGTCTGCAAGGAGGAGAGGCTACAGCTTCTGGGGCCATTTAATATGGAAATCTGCTCTCCTGTTTCACAGGAGCAAGGCCAAGTGGCTCCCCCCAATGCCTGACATGTAACATATACAACAATTAAAAATAAAAACAGAACACACTTACGAAGACAGCACTATGGCAACGGCATCATTGAGGACGCTTTCACCAAAGAGAAGGGCATACAGCTCAACATCAACCTGGAGTTCATGGAATATGGCAAGAACAGTCACTGACAAATAGAAAAATAGAGAGACATTCAAAAAGGTGCCGTTATTTTGGTGCAAGCAAAGACAAAACACCCCTTTTTAGAAAGCTGCCTTTGTGTGTGTCTGTGCCACCCTGCTGCGATGGTGCCAGCTGCCCCCTGTGCTCCCTTTGACAGTCTTCCTTCTGCCCTTTCAGATTTGGATTTGCTTTATCATTTCCCTCTTCCTCTTTTTACTAAAACACATCATGGGCACAAGGTCTATTGAGTCTTTAGCGAGCAGACACAAGCAAACTCTGCTCTGTACTTCCTGAGAGCCTGAGCTCGTGGGCTGGACCACACTGGCAGGAGCCACCCAGCTTCTGGGATGCTCTTAGCTGAGAGCATCAAGGGAGAACCTTCTTCCACCTGCAGAAGGCCGGGAGGATGCAGGCTTGTCAAGGACAATGGCTGTCTTTTCCTTGCACCCCTGATACTCCAAGAGAAATCCTCAGGTTGAGCACAGGTTGACACCCTGGAAGTGCCAGCACAGATGTGTTAACATTTCAGGCTTAACTGGAACAAGCCAGGCATCGGCTCACACCCTGTATGGGGATTTCTTGTGATTTGTGGCCATGTGGCAGATTGACCACTGTCGAGCCCTTCCATGCTCCAGTGGCTCCAAGAAGACAATGAAAACGCAGCAGGCTTTGCATATCAGCCTTGCACAAACAACACAACACCCAAAGCAAGCAAGGTGCAACACATGGGGCATGGTGCACAGCTCTGCCTGCCGCTGAGGGCTGAGCTAATTCCAATCAACTCCTTTAAAACAGTACTTGGGGACTCACCTGTGCACACTGAAGGGGGTTCAGCCCATTTACTCACAGGGAAATACTGCATTTTAACCTGTGAAATCTTATTGTTCCTATTTCCAAGCGTGAAGAAGGGACATGATGCCGACAGCTCATTTGCAGCTTTTCTAAGCTTCACTTCTACCTATGGCCAGTGCCTGGCCTCTGCCCATCTCTCACCAGATCTACCACGCCACCACCACGTCTGCAAGGTGCTCCCTTTGCAAACATGTCCCCCTTTTGATGTCAACACCCTGGCTAAGTTATGGGGAGGATGCTCGACCTCGCAGCAACAGGGGAACAGCTCCTCACTACACGAACCAGTGGCCTCAATGCACACCCACCCAACTCACGTTCAGAGAAGCTGGGAATCATTTTAACTTATTTTTAAAGTTGTTGGGGTTTTTTTAAATAAAATATCAGGAATAATAGCCAAACCACTGCCTGGCAAATCACAGGGAAACATAAAAAATAAATTATTAAAAACTCATGGGAAATGTATATCTCACATCCCCACCTGGCAGACAGATGTGGCTACTGCCACGTTATGCTGCAGGTTATGTTCTGCAGCTCTACCCTTGCATATATGCATGTACATACAATGCTCCTCATTTCACCTTTGAAAACAGAAATGACTCATTGTTAAGATGAGCAGGTGAAAGTCCCAGTTCATCTGGAAACGACAGCCACTGGCACTTGTTTCAAAAGGGCAGAAAACTTGGCTTATCCAGCTGTGCAATCTCTCCCTTCCATGCAAAACTGACCAAGATCTGCATTTTAAAATACTGTAACATCGAGAGAGGGGCAATGCTGCCCTCACCATGCTGGTCTCAAATGTAGTAACCAGGCTGCAAAGGAGGAAATTCAAGCCCTGTTCAGCAAAGGACAGGAGGAAGGAGAGGACTTCTCACAGTCCTGTGTTTTTAGGTGAAGCTGGAACATGCAAATAAACAGCTACCATGTTCAAGTAATCATGAATGAAGCAAAATTCAGTTGGACAAGGCATGTTTTTCACAGTTTGGATTTACAAAGTGCTTCAGCAGACCTAGCTGTCACTACTGTCCTCAGTACTGCTCGTTAAGATCAACTTTCAATTAGATTAGTACCTCCCAAATTCCCACCCAGATGGGAGCAGAAGGAAATCAGCTAACCAGACTAAAACTATCACCTGAACCCCTCTCACATTACACATCTTTCTCTGCATCTGCTGTTGGCCCAGGATGGCAGAAACACAGTGGACCTTTCCCAAAACCCAGCAAAGTCAAGAAAGAGACTGCTAGGACTTCAGTGCAAACAAGGATTTAGGAAAGCAGGGGTTTGGAAGGTCTGTTACATGCAACTGGAAGGAAATAAAAAGGCATGGAGACAAATTTGAGCTCTAGGGATGTGACAAATAAATTAAACTCTAAAATTCAGAAAGAGGGAACTTCCACTAGGTTCAGACTTTCTTCCCCATTTTCACCACAACTCAAAAAAGATCAAATACGTAAAATGAGGGGGAAAATAACCACGTAACATACCTGGGTCAGTAGCCGACACAATGGCACCGAAGAGGAGGCAGTCAGTGAAGTAGAAGTCTCCCCCGAGCTGCCCAGTGACTTTCATCAGTGCCACGCAGCCATACACGACAGAGCTGGTGATTAGAAGAGGCAATTACTCATCTCTGCAGTGAATGAAAACGACACTCAAACAGGCTCGTTTTCCCTGAATTTGTCAGGTTAACCCCTGAAGTTATCCAAACACCGGAACACCGAAGAACTGTACTGGATGAGCTGAGCCTGGTGAAACCCCAAGGTCATGGTCTTGGGGGTGAGTGTTGGACCATGCACACCAAAGCACCTGCCACACCAGACCACAAACATGGCACTGGTGAGGAACTGGGACCACCAGGACCAACAGGCATAACATGACTAAAAAAAACCAGCAGGCAGGCTCATGGGGTCTGGTGATCGTTTTGTTGCATTTCACATTAACATTTCAGTGGGATGACCTCGGCCTGACTTTGGAATGGCTGAAACTTTCAGCAAGGAACAGATAATGCAGATGCTGAGTTTGCTTGAATCCACCAGGCTCCCCATTGGAAAACACCCTGTGCCAGCCTGCATACTACTGTTCAGAGCAGGAATCATCCAGCTCCCTCTGCACACGGGGATAAATATCTGAAACACAATCTCTGCTCGCCAGGCACCTGCTTCCAGCAAGTAAGGACAAGACATGCATTCACAATCCTGCCCCTCCTGTGTCTCACGCTTGCCAGGGCTATGGTTTCAATAACTTGAAGATACCGTCTGATTTCTCAAGACAATCTTCAGAGAAGTGTGAAGCTTTCCTTGCCACGTATGTATCTACTCTGTAAGGGATGCTGAGAAAGCACCGTGCAATTAGACAGCAATCACCCTGTCCGCACAGCAAAAGTTTGGACAGCAAATTGCATTACTTGCTGCTGCTGAGCAGCAGGTGCAGAGAGCCTGTGTGATCTTTCAGGGCTGGGATTAGCAGCTGCAGATCCAGGCTCGGAGCACTGCCTTCCAGCACAGCTCAAACCCCTGTGGAAGAACCAGAGCAGCTCCAAGCACTCACCCGATCACCAGGCAGGAAATGGCAGTGCCGAGAAAAGCGTATGCGAGGATGGATCCCAGGTTTCTGAAGAAGTGCCTCTAGAAGGAGGAGAAAGAAAACAAATGAATTATATTTTGCTAACAATTTATTTCAAGCCTGCACAGGCACCCACACAGTGTCCACAGCTGCTTGCACCCAGCTCAGACACCAGGAGCTGGACAAGCACGGCTGAATGGTGCCCAGCACAACGGTGTACACTGACAGACCAGCAGAGGTAATGCATCATTAATAAACACAAACATATCATTTTCTTCTACCCGTGTATTTAATAAGGTGCTGTTCTGAGTCCTGGGAACTGATTTCCTAACCCAGCAGCATTCCTCCTCTCTCCTCCCACATGCTAAACAGGATCATTTTCCTCTCCTTCCAAATCAGCATTTCAGAGAGCTGCTGCTTTCTAAAACCTCCCCACCTCCTACATGTTTTGGGAGTAAGGATGGCTGAAATGGCCCAGTTGACCTGAAAATCCCCTGCACAAACCATGCAGGTGAAATCACTGACCTTTCCTAGGGCAGAGGGACTGATGGGACCGACCGGGGCACCCTCAGCCCTGCTTCCTAAAATCCTGCAGGCACTGGGGAAAACCATACCCAGCTCCGCAGCCTCAGCCTGCTGAGCAAGCACTAAAACACTCTCAAGTATTAAAAATGCTCTGGAGGCAGAGGAACTAAAATTGTAGGTGCTGTAAAGGCACGTACCCTTTTCAAGCTGTAGCCTGCATAAAATATAATTGGAGGAAGCAAAATGTTGAAAAATACTTCAGGATCAAAAGTCACCTGTTAAGGAAAAAAAAAAACCAACAGTTAAATGGTTTGTTAAGTCTTTGCAAGACAAAAGACAAATAGGAATGTCATATACAACACACAGAGGAAACCCTGTGCCCCCGCCAGATGAAATGCTGTTGGGTAAACGCTGAGAATGTGTCTGGGATCTGTTGGAGACAGAGCCCAGAGCCTAAACAGCTTAAAATTAAGATCAGATGAAACTGCAGTTTCATTACGTTGTGTTCAACTTACATTTTATAGCTGATCACAATCCAACTGACGTTACAAATCAATACATTTTAAAACATCATTTAATCCAGCAGATATAGGATCCATACCCATGGAGAGAGTGAGGAGCAACGCTCACGTCTCCAGTCACCGACTTCCTTACCTTCCTCAGCATCTCATTATCCTGGACGTTATTGAGCTCCTGGGCACTGATTTCCCCCTTCAGGGTGTACTCGTAGAACTTCCCACTGACGTTCACCAGCAGCGTGGCAGGACTGGTCTGCACTTGGCAGCTCAGCGTCACGTTGTTGACGTCGCTGGGGACATGGATACCATAGCGCAGGACCACACCAACCAGGACCCCTGGGGAGGGACACACACCGGTGAGATGAGCCACAGCAAACTCCTGGGACCACCTCTTTGAGCACAGAGGCAGCATCAGGCACACGAGGATCCTGACCCTCCCATTCAGCTGCTGAGCACAACCCCCATCCAAGTAATTGCCCATATTAAACCATCCACATCCTCCCATGAGACGTGCAAATGCTCCGAGCTCCTGTGGACTCTCTAACGCCAGGCATGGACTGGTCCTAAAGGTTTTTAATTATCCAGCAATCAGTCAGATCCCTGCTCTAGTGCAGCAAACGGCTGACATCGAGGTTTTCTTAGGGCAAGCACCCTGGCATTGCTGGCACACAGCTGGGGACCCGGGCAAGGCACTGCCCACGTGTGCCCAAACCGTGCACATTGTGCCTGGAAACCTGACAGCATCACGTTTCGCCACTACAGAAATACATTAAACTCTTCATTTTGGTAGGGGATTCAAAACAAATCCCAGCAATGAACACAAATGCTTTGAGGATGGCGAGCGCCCTCCATGAGATGCTGCAGCACCACAGAGCCTCCTCCTCCAGCACCAGGGAGCTTCACACTGTGCAGCACTGGTCCCCGTTCTATAAAAACCAGAGACGTTTCCCAGTCCAGGCCAAGCACCTGGGTCTGCTCCTCACCCCCTGCACAGCTTCAGCTCTGCACCACAAGCAGCAGCCCCAGGGCAGCCCCAGGAGCTGAGCTGCTGCACAGGAGCACCACGGGGTGAATGTGCCAGTCAGCAGTTCACACTGACCCTTCACTTGCAGCATGGCTGATGGACTCTGCTCTGAGCTCCCGCATCCAGATTAATGGCATCCACACGGTGCAGGTCCCTCCGGCTCCTCCTCCTGCTCTCCTGGCAGAGCTTTCTCACCTCTGCAGGCTGGGGAGGCGGGATGGCCCACAAGACAACTTTCTGTGTAGCCTTCAGCACAAGAGGGTTTGGAAACTCCTCGATTAAGGCAGTGCTGAGCTGCCACAGAAATCCCGGACCTTCACCCCACCTCTGAACCACACGTTTATGAAAAGCTGTCAGACACGTGGGAACTCAGAGACCACAGCACTCAGAAGGCTTCTCCACTTGCCTCCCAGGACGCTCCCACTTCTTCATGTTGCCTTAATTAAGATCTTGCTCTGTTTTTTTCCTACAGGCAGGGCACAACCCCGACCAAAGGGAAAACCAAACTCTTCCTCTGCTGCCATCTCAGGGGAGCAGAGCCTGGGCAGGAGCTCTGCCATGGCCCAGCAAGAGACCGTGGCGTCCTGGTGCATCTCCTGTAGCCAGTTCCCGATCTGCTGCCCAGTTTTTGCCTTCTCTTCCCTTGCTGGCAGTTTTCCAGGATGAGATTCACTCCTTTTGCTGGCAGCCAGAAGAAAAGCCCCCACCTCCCATCACGCCCAGCAGAGCCACCAAGCACACATCCAGGCTGCGAGCAGACCCACTATAGCTAACCCACCACACCAGTGCCACAGATGGCCCATCTCAGGGACCAGGCTGGCGGACCCAGGAGCTGCACCCAAAACCCAGTCTCTGGTCAAATACAACATTCACAAAGCTACCAGTGCTTTTCAGCCATGTACAGTCAACCACGTGCTCACCACATGCTTTGGGCTTTATCCTGCACCACACCATTGGCACAGAGTTGTCCCGACAGCAGCAGAAAAGGTCCCTCTGGGTACACAACCAGGCATGGTCACCCCCAGCAAGGAGAGCTGCTTCAGGGAACATCACAGTGTGCAAAGCATCAGAGAGCTGCTTTCACACCAGCATCACTAAGAGAGGACACCAAAGAGGAATCCTTTTGCTTACTTTTCTGCCAGCCTCTTCGTTCCTGTGACCTCCCAGTGCTCCAGAAATAAAAGTATGGAAACAAAGAAAAGGATGTCAAGAACACTGAGATGCCACAGCACCTGAGCATGTGTGTGTGTTGGGGGGGTGTGCACGGCACCGCAGCATCGGGACAAAACACCCAGGTTCCCTTTCGCCCAGAAGATGATGGCCACCGAGGCACCGTGGGAGACAACCCAAACTCTTCACTGGGATAAAGTGAGCTGCAGAGGGTTATTTACACCTGCTTATAACTATTAAGCAGTTTTAAACAGTTACAGTGAGAATTCAGATGAAAGGGAGGAAAGCCAGACCAGAGAGCCAGACCCTTGCAACTGCTCCTCCACTCTTACAGAGCAGGCAGCACTCACAGCCCTCCGGAGCTACCTGGGGTGTCTTTTAAAGAGGATTTTTTAAACAAAGTTCATTTTAGAGCTTCACCTGGGAGTCAGAAACCTCCAGCAGTACCAGCTGTCTGTCTTTTCTCAGCTGGAAACCCACCCAGCCACCTTTTTAAATGCCCAGCACTCTGAGATGAGAGGCAGGAGGTCAGATGGACATCGCTGCTGGGAATTCAGATCCTGACTCACCCGCCTCTGCCCTCCCCGTCCCAAAGCAGCACTACATCTGATAGCACCCTACGCGCCCTCCCTGTCTCACTTACCCAGCAGCTGCTCCCGGCCCCACGTGCTGAATTCCCACTCTGGCCAGGAATAGGATGAAGGAAAAGGGATATAGGTATAAACCTACAATATCTGCCAAGACCGCTGTGCTTGAGGCTCCAAAACTCAAGCATTTTATCTTGCCCTGTGAGACGCTGCCTGGGAGGCTCCCGGGGTTCCCCAGACACCCACGTGCACACACAAAGAGCTCTCACCACCAGCAACGGCCAGCGGCGCCCACGAGGAGATTCCATCAGCATTACTGCCAGGAGAGCATGGTGCCGCTCTGCTTACAGCCACCCACTCTGCCAGCATCAGGAGGAGCCCACCACCAGCCCCTCCTGCCCAACAGCGGACCTCATCAACCCTCCCCACCCAACCACATTGCTGGAGGCACCTGGGACAAACCTGACCTGGTTACCAAGTTTTTTCAGACACCAAACCCAGTCCTGGGTTCAGGCTACCTGGACCAAGCAACAGGGGACCATCCATGGAGGTCCTCCTGGTTCTGACAGTCTCTTAGGAAATGGTTCAAACCCTCTTGGTGCTTGAAGGGCCATCCCAGCAGCAGCCCACGAGCCACTCTGCCGGTATCGACGTGCTCCTGCAGCCAAGAGTTTTACAAAACGGAGCCCTGGGAGGGAGCAGAGCAGCAGGAACCCGACACTGAGGAACCTGCCAGCCGAAAGCTGCAAGGAGCAGAGAAGCTGAAGGCAAAGCTGGTAAATTAATTGAGTTATTTTATGCAAAGTGCAAGAGATTATTTTCATTGCTTTTCTCCCAACTTCATTAAAAAGAACAAAAGCCTATGGGCTTTTTGCTTTTTTCTTCACGTGCTCTTGAACATTTCCGAGGTGAGGTTTTAAATGAAGACTAATGTATTGCTGTTCGGGCACTTAACAACAATGGGAGCACACAGGATCCCCAGGCAAGCATTAATCCAGACACCAAACGGGAAGAAAAATGTAGGGAGCAACCAAAGACATCCTGACAACAAGGAATTTAGACATGTGCAACCCAGGGGCCGAGTGGGAACAAGTACAAGGAAACTAAACTTCTAGAGAAGCTCCTGCCACATCCACCAGCAGACCCTCAGAAGAACTGAAACAAGATTGTTCAATTAATCATCCTAAATGCCAAGCACCTCGGAGGTGGGAACCTCATTTCAAACACTGAAATGGAGCTCAGAGCTACCGAACACCTCTGTCTGTCACCATGGAACGACTCCAGCCTGTGCCCAGCTCCTGAACACCAGCTCTGAGCCAGCGGTGTGATCTGTAAGATATGTAAGTTATAAATCCAGGTGGATTTATCATTTTTATATATACATATATTGCTGTTTTATATTAT
>VZRW01008389.1:454087-501860 GCA_013398125.1 Aegotheles bennettii
AAAAATAAAATAAAAATAAAATAAAATAAAAGTTTCCCCTCCTCCCCATGGCATTTCTGCTGTGTATCTTAGAGCAGTTCAGGGCCAGCACACAAGGCCGGTGCTGACGTCCTGTGAGGCCCTGGCTGCCCCAGCATCCTCCGTCGCCAGGAGGTCCCTGCTGAAGCACAGGGTGCAGGAGAGCACCCAGTGTGCACAGTAAATGCCAAAGCAGTGATTTACCCCCCAGTCCATGTGCAGAAGTGCACAAAGTAAGATGCTTGCATCAAAAAGCAAGTTTTGGAGGAGCCAGTTGGGCAGGAGCTCCAAAGAGCTTTGCTTCCCCGTGCCCACATGAACCTGTCACTCCCTGGGATGTCACCAGAACCCCTGAGGCACTTGTGGGCCTGGACTCAGCCCCCAGCAAGGGCAACCCCACGGCAAGGCAGCACCTCCCCAGCACAGCACAACACACACAGAGGGGAGAGAAGGAGCCAAATAATGCCCCTCCCTCTCCAGGACCACCGGGCTGCTCCTGGCTTGCAGCCCACCATCACACACAGCTCTCTGCCCAGGGACCTGGGTGACAGCAGCACTATTCCAATGTCAAAGTCGCCACCAACACTCCAGAGCAGGAGCTGGCTGCTACTTCAATGCCTGTTGGAATACAACAGCCTCTGACCACAGAGGGAGAGCAGCAAGAGTGAGGTCTACATTCCCCTCACACAGGAGGGACCCACACACCCCATGGGCTGCTCAATAAACCCAGCTTTACTGCAAGTAGAGCCATGCTGCTGCCTTGGGTTGGCAGGAGAGGACACCCTCTGAAAGGGACAGGCTGAGATGGTTCCCCACCCAGCACGATACCAACAGTGGTCAGGGGAGGTTCCTCTCTGCCCTCGCTTCTCATGCTTTAAGATGTAACTGCAGAGCTTTAAAGGGCCAGAAATGACGCTCAACCCCACCATGTTCTGGGGATGCACAAGTTGGGACAGGAGCACTGAAAACACCCGAGGTGAGTCAGGGCAGCTGCAGTTCCAGGGTGAGCAGAGCAGACCTCCACCAGCACAGCACCGTGACCCCCGCTCACAGGGCACCAGCTCCAGCCACTCCCCAGAGACACCACCTTGGTGCAGGTGCCACCTTTCTGAGGAGCTCCCCATCTGCACCTGCATGCCCGGGGTGAATGGGGCAAGGCTTCCACTGGCATTTTTCAACCCGTTGCTGATCTCCTGTTGTGAGGAGAGCAGCCCCTTTCCTTTTGCTGCTTTCCCAGCCCCTCCTCGCCTCAGCACAGCAGACCCTCTGAGCCCAGGGCAGCACTGCAGACCCTGGGAAGGACCCATTCTGCTGACATCGGCAGGAATGCAGGACTTGGCCACCTGGAACCCAGACAAAAAACAGCTCTCAGCTGTCTCCTGAGGTCAGAGCCTCCTCGGGGTCCTGTTGTGTGAACTTGTGCAGAGAGTCACCGCTCAACCAGCCATCACTCAACCAGCCACCACAGCTCAGCCTGTTACCCAGCCAGTTTCCCATGGCAGCCCAGGCCCTGACTCACCAGCAACCACCTTTCCTCAGGGACCTTAGGGCCAGTTCCCTGGAGTCAGTCTCACCCCGTGTCACCTGCTGCAAGCCACAGGGACAGCCACAGCGTGGGGAGCTCAGCCTCCCCAGCCTCCCCCCAGCATGCCGAGCCCTGGCGTGCCCTGCCTGCATCCCGGCCAGCCACACACTGCCACTGCTAATGCCAAGCATTCATATTCCCATTTCCCAACAATATTCCTGCAGCAGGATTTGCTGAACACAACACACTTCAAACAGCCTCTTCCAGAGCTAATCCATCCCCCTGTCTCCTTTTCTACTAACGATCATTTCTGATAGCAGCTTCTACGCTCTGCCCACTTCCCGTTGGCAGAGGGAGAAGCCCTGAATCCGAGGATGCCAGAGGAATTTAAGAACACACTTCTACACGGCTCAGAAAGAAAAGGCAGTGGAGCAGCTCTGGCCAGAAGCCAGAACTCAACTTTAAAGAGGCAGCACCACCACAAGTGCCTACAGGCCTGAGTGACTTCTCTACAGCCTTTCCACCTCCCTCTTTCCAAGCTCTGGCTTTTTCCCAGCCCCAGAAGCACACTTCCAGCAAAAGGCACCTCCACATGGAAGCTGGCCATGGGGAGACTGCCCCATGCCCACCCCACGCTCCTCCTGTGCCAGAGCTGGGCTGGCAGGTTGGAGAGCACAGGGAGGAGCCCCCCAACACAAAGAGCCCAGCAGCCAGCGTGCTGTTTTGTGGTGGGATTTTTCAACACCAGGGAAATAACTCCATGTACAAGACCAAATTAGGGCATGGATTTTATAATCATCTTTGCTAGTGACACACTGTATGACCTTGGGTAAGTCCCTCCATCCGTCTCTAAAGCCTGTCTCAGAGGAGTGCCACAAAACTTTAATTAGCAGCCCTAAAAGTCCTCGAGATAGTCTGTCTGTCTTCCAAAATAACCCTATGCGGATGAATTGGAACAACCTTATTTTTGAATTCTGCAAGCAACTGGCATCCAGGCTGCTCTCAGATCAGTCTCTTCAACAACGTAATCAAAGTTAAATGTGCCAGCTGTGCATGAAGGATTTTAATAGGCTGCACAGACTGGAAAATAGCTCAAAGAACCAATGTTGTTTTTCCATGGCTGGGATGTCACTGTCGAGCAGCTGCATTATAATCATCTGCAATCAACAAAATGCCTTTTTCTAAAAAAAAAGAAAATCACTTTTTAGTCTTGAGGAGGAGGGCTCATTTTTATTTCTGTCCTGCTTAGAAAAGCACCCTTGAATCCCGAGGCACTCACTACCAAGCCATCAGGCAACTACTACAGCAGCACAGAACGATCAAAACACCTCCAAATGCCTACAACCAAACCCCAATAATACCGACAGGTTCCTAAGCTTTAAAAGTTGTGCCCAGACAAGAGCTGCTCACACTACCATGGCCACATCAAGAAATGGTATGTGCATTTCCACAAATCCAGCAAAAATCCAACTCCAGTTGCCTACTGTCACATATCATCCAAGACCTGCTATGGTTCCAGAGCCAAGTCCCTCCCCAGGGAAAGCCTGAGCACAGCCCAGCATCCTTCTCTGCAAGGGCCACCCCTGCACAGATGAGTCACAGCTGCAGGATGAAGCAAGAGAGGAAGTCTCCCAACTCCATCCTTTACAGAAGGCTGAACCTCAATTTGATATATCCTACATATTCAATATTTACAAATAAGATGCAGTGTTGAAATACACGTGTACTTTGGAGAAAATGACAACAGGCTGCTCATGCAAATGGAACTTTGCTCTTCTAACTACCAAAACGCTTTATAAACCTCTCCCTCCCACCCCACTGCCCTGCGAGGCTGTTAAGTATTTCACAAATGGGGACACACCATGAGGATGGATGCTTTGCAAATAGCTTTCTGTCCCTCCCACCAGCTGCTCAGCAGTGGTGAGGGGAGCATTGGGATACAGCAAATTGCCAGAGGTGCCCGGTATTTTAAGGGACATTATACAAGAGTGCTTGCATCAGAGGAGTGACAGTGATTGAGTTGACAGTAAGCATATCTACATGCCAAGGATCCAGCTACTTCCACTGCTGCTGGAGCTGAGCCAGAAGTAGAAAACAGCAGTGAAATTCCCACTGCAGATGTGGAGGTGAAACTTCCCCAAGCTCTCAAATAAAAAACAGATAAATCTCCAGCAAAAATCTGATCGAGGGTTTCCATTCCACTGCCTTTCCCAGGCCAAACCATTCTTTTTGGACTTCCCGGTAAATTAAGAGCTTCAGTCCAAGCTCAAAAGCTTATGAAATGCAGCCCCTTTGATAGCTTCCCAAATCATGGTCAAGGACCATTTTGTTTCCTGTACATGGTTATCAGCAGTCACCATTCCTGGCAAACTCAGGGAAGGCAGACACAGCTTCGTTCTTCCACTGCACACAGCACTACCCTCCAGTGAGTTCAGCACAAGGCCGTACCAACTGTTTCACTGCTCCCCCGGTGTGTTCTTCTGAACTGCACAACCCACTGCTGAAGTTATCAGATTTGCATTCCCAGCCCTGAGAAGCACCTCAAAATTTTAAAACGAAGGCTCTGAAGTTGAACAGGTGAAGCTGAACCAGCTTGCACAGCACACAAGCAGCAGCTGCTTTTCCTTCCAACTCTACCCATAGCTTCTACTCACATGCCCTGCTTTATGGACAACAGGGCTGCCACAAAACTGCCACGCTGTTTTAGCCACTACCAGAGGATAGTCAGAAACACTGACACCATGGAATGACAGAAGAAAAACACCAGCACTAAAGTCAAGCCAAGAGTCTACTTTCAAGGATGAAACAAAGATGCCAGGTTGCAGCTGAACTGGAATGGAGAAAATCAGACAGGTCCAGCCTTTTGGTTCAGTCTTCCGTCCATGCCATGACAGCCTAAATAAGGCAGTCAAAAACTGATCACAAGATTCAGATTTAGAAGCACAGCTCAACAATTCCTGCAGGCCACAAGATTTTCGCTAAATCCCACAGCGTTGTTCTTCTTGTTTCTTCCTTTTCCACTTAAGACAGATTTCAGCTTGTTTTTGCAGACCTGAAAAGAAGCAGCAGCTCCTTTAAAACCCAGTGACTAACATCCTTCCTTCAGATCCCTGCCAAACCTCATTTGTGCCAGATCTGAAGTGTCTTTGGCCTTGTTTTCAGTGTAACTAGGTTGTATATTCTTGGAGACAAGCGCTCCAGAGTCCGTTTGCTAAAGGTGTGATGTTGCTGGTATGAAACACTATACAGTTTAGCTTCAGTTTTTTAATAGCTTGTTTCTGTTATCCAATGCATTTCCACTTGTATTTTTCCACCAGAAGTCTCTTCGCAGGTATTAAAGAATAGTACAACAGGGAAAAACTCAATACCCTGTGATGCTGCTGCCATTTCAGCCAGCCAGTTCAGAGGCAGAAACTGGAGAAAATTATCAGAAGAAAACGGAAAAAAAATAGGTTTGGGTTTTTTTTTTAATACAATTTCCTGTAAAGGGAGTTACACAACTGCTGGACCGCTGCAAAGTCCAGCACAGCACAGTAACAGCCTCTGCAGCTTTTATTTTAGAAGATGACAGTCATTTTCTGATGCTGGTTAAGCATGGGCAAGAATACACTTGCCCATCGTAAATGCACAACGCACACAACTGGGAACAGCAGCACCCAACAGACATCTGCCAGCAGTGACTGGGCTGGGAGCTGCATGGCTACAGGCTCCTTTTAAGAGGAAAACTCCTTGGTGCTCACAAGGGAAAGAATTAAAATAATGAGCAATGAGGACGCCTAGTTAAGAGAGGATCAGGAAATGGAAGAACCAGAATACACACTGGTACGTGGACTCCAAAGTACCACACAGCCCTTCCTCCCAGATAACCCACTCGATCTGTAATTCAGATTGTTAAATAACACTCCTTACAGGAGACACAGCAAGACAGGTTATTTTTCCCCACTTCCTAACATTCCAGTATAAGTCTGATGCATTATTTCAACTTCAGGTAAGAGCTCAGAAACGCCACTTTGAGCAAAGCACAGCTTTCCAGATTCCATCCACACATCCACATGCAGCCTCCAGAGCCCTTGCTGAGAACACTCCTGTTGTGCAGGGGCTCATCTGTCACACAGACCAGACATGCTCTCCATAACACAGCTGTTGCTTCCGGGGTCCTGATGTCCACCCACAAAGGCAAGGCCTGACTCAAGGGTAACCTCTCCTGGCTGTTCCAGTTGTGAAGCCCATGGCTGTATTTGTTCAGTGCATGTTCCACCCACATTCAGCACAGCTGTTATCTCCATTAAGATTCTCCTTACACCATCGTGGAGTATTTACTGTTTTTCCCAAGCATGGAATGTTCATTCTGTGCTCCATCTGGGACGCAGGGCTGTGTGCACTCTTGGATGGGTAAGTGTCACTCCCTTTTCTTCACTGACACAACACAGGAGGACAGTGCATCTTCCTTTCTTCTTCTGAATACTCACATCTGCTTCACTGTAAGGTTTCTTCTAATATTCTGCTCCAAGTTCAATTTATTCAGATAAAATAATGGTGAGCTAAGGGAAAACTCTCACTGCTTGGACTTGAATGGAATACTTTGTAATTTCTGTGCATTTTCTGAGGTACATGATTCCAAACATGTGAATGGAAGTCACCAGTTTCCTGTAGCTAATTTGGCAGCCAACTGCATCACATCAAAAGAGCAGGTTTACATGCTAACAAGGTCACTAGTTGAAAAGTGGCCCCTGCTCAGACACATTATGATCAAGTGAGTGTCTCCGGAACCAGGAAAGAAAATCAAATAACCATTAACTCGATAGAAGAGCCTGTCTCTTCAAAAATAGTGTATTACATGCAACTCGATGCATGCAACCAGTTCATTTTAAAACAAGGTATCCACAGCACATCTGACCTTCTGTAGATAAATTCCCTTTTAAGAGTCCAACATTAGACATGGGAGGTCTATCATGGTGACACACAGCTCTGACATAATTTTTAAGGAGTGAATCCTACTTTCTATCATTCCAAGGTATATCCAACTGTACAGACGAATAAAAGTTATTTCTAAAAGAAGAATTAGGACACATTTATAGTAACGCCTTGCCCGTGTCACTTCATTCATGTAACACCATGACAGATTTGCTGTTGCTGGATTTTATTTCCTTCTTGAATTTCACTGGTGCAATTCCAACGGTCCAACATATCTTCCAGAGAGACAAGGCCACTGCTTCAGAGAGGATGGAAAAGATGTCTCACTAAAAATACCAGTAGGAATAGAGAAGTACAGGCTCACCAGCTAAGATCTGTTTTCCTGCCTCTCATGCACTGGCTAGTCAACTGGAATCCCTAGGATATTTGCAGTATGAGGTAAAGAGATAGTTAACACGAGCACAACTTCAACCTGTCCTTAAAAGAAAGCTGTTAGAGGATCAGAGGGTGTTATGTGAGAACAACTGAAAACACACAATTATCAGAAGAGCTGCTCACTACTGGCAGATTGTTGGTACTGCTTTCAAGGAAAGAAAATAAATTGCATGCAGGTGCTTCAGTCTTCTTTGTGGTATCTAAAATTACCTTTGGACAAAACGGTAAGAGGAACAGAGGAGAGAATACCAGCTCAGGTAAGCAAGGGTTTTGGTTGGAACTCAGTGCCTTTAGTACTGAGTAAAAACGTGCACCCCACACAGGCTGAGCTGAGTGATGGGGTCGGTGCTCCAGGGTACACAGACATCCTGCAACTATCACTGCGAGCTGTGTCTGATGGTGTGCAGACCAGGTTCAGCTGCAGTATAGCTACACTATTCACTGGTTTTACAAAAATATTAGCAGTCTGTGGGTAACAGACAATTGGAGGAACTCAGTGCTGCCCGCTACAGACTCCTCAGATTAGCACTTATTAAAAATCAATAAAATGGTTTATTTTATATATACATATGTTCCAAAAAAATTTATACAGTTAAAATATCAAATTAGTGATCTGGTAACAATACTGTTCAAAATAATCTCTTTTGTATGAACATTAAAATACACGTTTTTAAAAGCGTTTCCTTTTAGTGCTTCCAAAGCACAGCGTGTGCCAAGGCCACCTGAAGAATCTCCGTCCTCCTCACAGGATGAAAGAGAACTGAAGTCGGGGACCTGGGAAGCCTCAGGTGCACTTTCATAATGTCTGCAGACAAAACAGAAGAGAGTCTGAGGTAGATTGTTTAGTGACCATCGGGTGGTAACAGTCACAGGGCTGTCTTTAGCTTTCATTAACACAATAGCAGTTTCTTTACTCTCAATCTACACTGAATTTCAAGTTTAAAGGCATGGCTAGCAGTTCTTGGGAACAAGACCCTTGTCTCTGTGGTGGCAACATGCAATTTTACCAGTGCAGGTGTTTCTGGGAGGGTTTTTTTTGGGAACACACGGGCTCTCTCCACGATGCAGACAGTGTGTGCATTTGACAGTGCCCCATTTTAGTGCAACCTGCTGCCTATAGCACGTAAAATGTCTAATGACAGCGTTCAAATGAGTAAATTCTCATCACCTGCAGGAGGGGCAGCAATGGTTATTTTCTTCAGCCTGTTGAGCAAATAGCACCCTCCACAGGAAAAAAGCCACACCTTTCATGGCAAATCCTTAAGGTTATAGCCCAGCTTCTGCCGATAGAGGTTCTTAAAGTTAAAGCTCCACTGCTTCTTCTCAGACTGTGACAGTTAAATCACTTGACTGCCAAGATGGTGAGGGCAGTAGCTACATCCTCTTCCACTCTTCTGTGGCACAGCAAACTCATTCCTGGTCCATATTCGTCTGGCCGGTACATTATTATCTGCTGTTGACATGATTAACTCTGTTGGGTAGGCTGTTGAACTCTAGTTCCTCTAGTATTCTCTCTAAGTGTTGTATTAAGACTCGTTTTTTAAACCTAAGGAAGAGAGGGAGAGCAATTTAATTTTTTTCTTCCAAAAATACAGTTGAACAACTGAAGACTATTCAGGCGTGACAAATCATATGGCCAGAGACTCTGTTTCCAGTATGCAAGAGCTTGCTTTATTTCTGGCATTAGAATGGCCAGAAAATTTAATTTAATAGAGCTGCCCTTCCCCAACCCACCCAAATTTTGGGTCAGGCTTCAATAACAACCTCTCTATTCTACATTTAAACTTCACTTAAAGACCACTTACTCCATAAATATACAATGCTAGTTTGACCACTAAAACAACTATAATAATTGAAGTCAAAAAGAAAACTAGAAAAACACTAGTACTGGAAAGCTTATGATTTACTATCATGATCTAAATTAACATTTAATTTATGACTCTATGTCTATACAAACCTTGCTGCTTCCTTGATAGCAAATTCAATGAAATACTTCTGAATTTCCACAGGCCCTTGCACCTCCTCAAGAAGGGAGAAGATTTTTTCATAATCTAAAAGATAAAAATTCAACCATATATTAAAAATACATCTTGCAAATGCATTTTCAAGAAAGCTTAGCAGCCAAAAGAAAAAAACAAATCCCAGAGTTTCACATTTCTGTGCAGGGTAATAACATAAGGCAAGGAAAAAAAGCCTGCATTAGCTTTATGCACAGAAAGCAGGTGACACCAGTAAATTTAAGTGATACTGATGAAGTATTCAAATGTGGCACTGAAGAATCAGGTTCTCTTTAAAAGCAGCTGTCCTCAGAAAATGCAGGCTAGGTAAAAGAAGCCTCATATCTCCATCAACACAGTGCCATCATTAGCAGCTAATATGCACATAGGGTAGGATGAGCTCTCTTAGAAATTATCAATGCTTAGTGTGAGCACAGTTAGTAGGACTATCTTCTGCCATGAAGCAAGTATGTCCACTGCAAAAGGATGAACTGGACACATTAATTTAACAAAAAAGAAACCAGCATTGTTTCAGTGTTTTCTGTAGTTAAACCCAGCATGAAGGTATTTATGGTGCTCTGACCAAGACTGATGCTCAGACTGATGCTCAGACTGATGCAGCAGGCACAGAGAGGATGTATGGTCAGAACTGCAACTGTATGTATGTACTTAACCCACTACTATTTAGCCTCTTTCTTTGATGACTGCCTGAACTCTGCAGCAGAACAGGTGACTCATACTGAACACAGGACTATTTTACTCCACATCAACATTTACTTGGCATGAATTTGGTGTGAGATTAGATGAGTTCACTTTGCAAAACAGGAAGCAGACATGCCTAAGCAGGAAGCTTTAAAACATCTTAAAACTAAAATTCAGATGGAGCATAAAAATGGATTCCTCTCTCAACAGCCTCTGCCTGCCACAGTGGTTATACTCCTCAGTGAAATACCACGTTTTGGAAAAGCAACAAGATCAGAAAAACAGGAGTTAAAGAGTACTTCATTACACTACATAATTCACTCAGACACAGATCACATTAGGGACATCTGCCACTTAAGAAAAAACAAAAAGATTATGCCTATGGCAAATCATACAGCCCAGACATTTGCTGGAGTTTCAGGTTAGTGTCTTGGTTTGATCCTGTATACAAATACAGGCAAAACATGTAACAACAGCTGAGGCAGCAAGTTACTTTTCCTCATAACATTTTGGATTCTGGGGGTGGTGGTGGTGGTGTTATCAAACCTTATAGGAAAAAAGTAGTATATTTTAGCCTTCAGTTCTTAAAAGAGTTTATTTACAACAGTGTTCCATCACTAATTGGGCTATCTCAGAAAATTAAAAAAAAATAATAAATCACTTCGCTGTTTACTGTTAAGATTCCCTTTTTGAACAGATTCCAAGATGCACCCTTGTAGCTACATATGCGTTTGCCCTCCAAAGTTTTGATGGACACAGAGCAACAGAGTACACTATGCATACACAAGGACCAGTGCAGCACAAGGCAAAGCTTGTCTAGTGTCACTGGGTCATTGGTAACACCTTCAGAGCTGCAAAACCAAAACCTCTGAAGGGTGCTTTCACAGGGTACCTTTTACAGCAGTTTTACCTATCTTCAAGGACAAACCAGGTCACTTGGCACTCAACTTCCCAAGCACTGCTGTCTAAACTTCAACTCACCTGCCCAGCATGTAAGAGCTTTCTTCCTTTCTGTTCCTTCCACTGCTTATAAGCAAGTAACGAGAAATTACCCAAAAATCTAAAGCTGTATGTATATTGAAAATACCTCCTCACTTAAAGAAAAAAAGTCTTCTTCTCCCTAGCACCATGTTGTATACACTAATAAAAACCACCCAAAACTTACTTCTTCCAGGTTTGCGAACCTCTCTCATCACTTTAATTTTGATATCAGCATTGTTTCCCTCCAACATCGTAGGCGTTATTTTAAATGAATTTGGCACAGACTCAGAAGTAGACTCCATCACCCGTTTTTGGTCATCTCCAGCCACACTGTAACTCAGAGGTCCTCGAACAAGTGCGTTGGTACCAGGCTTGTGATCCAACCCATCTTCACTTAAACAATTGAATTCAACAGGGAGAGAGTCTAAGTCATTGGGTAACATTTCATCCTCTCCCATGGCAGCTGGAAGCAAAGGAGCCATCTGCACAGGTAAGCCATCAATTTGCTTTTCCAGTGACTGACAATTTTCTGCTTTCTTCTCTCCATTGCCATCTTGGACAATACTGTTATTGGTATCTACAAATTAAAGATATGTATCAATATCAAAAAAACAAAAGGAGTGGTTCTGTATCCTTCCTTTCTTGTTCGAAGTACCGTGTAGTGATCTGACAGTGATGTACAACTCTCCAATACTTTTAATTCAGCCTTTGATGTGACCAAGGGAGTACTTCCCTTTGGTCTGTTACCATCTTGTATCACTGTCCTGAAGTCACCATTTTCTGCACTCCTACTGCAGTGTTATGACTTCTAAGCAAACTAACGTTCTCCTTCCTTCCCCCAGTTCCAGCTAACAGAGTTTTCTTCTATTTGCTGCAACTGGTGGGAAAGAAATATCAGTGCTTGTGGGAAACGTAACCATACTGTAACCTTCCTTCCCACCACAGAACACACAAATGAGAACTAAGGGCTGATCTGAAATCCCTGCTACCTCCAAACCACCTCGGCTAAAGGCTTCAGTTGTGTTTTGGGTTTTTTTAAAGCAGGTCATCAAATACTTTTTTTATTCCAGACTTCATTAGCCATAGCAGCCTGTTTATCTAGGTCAACAAGAGAAACTCAGTCCTAGTTATACTAAAGCATACATACATGCTAATATAGCCTCTTTAAAATCAACTCAAAGCACACAGAGAGTTGGCTGAGGTTTTTTTGTTGGGTGTTGGGTCTTTGTTTGCTTTCTGTACACAGATATTCCCACCTGTGACCACACAGGCTGCTTTACTACAACTCAATATACCTTTATTGGCTGGGACACCTTTGAGGTTCAGATATGATGGGGATCCAGCAGCAGACGGTGGCCCTTTCCCACCAACATGATTTGTTACGACGGGTGGTGACTGTGGCCGTCTCAACAGTGGTGACATGCTACGCCTTCTCTTTAGTGATGCTGGAGTATTGGGCTCACCAGGACGCTTAATCTTATTCTGAGGCCCAGCAACAAACTCATCTGCTTCATCTATCATCATACCCTGAAAAGAAAAGAAATATTTTTAAAACACAGTACAAAATTGAAATTGTTTCATCAATTCATTGATGGAGTAAGTCCCTCTGTGTTCAAATTCAAGTGGCTTTCAAAACGCTTTACAGCTCTCAGAACAGAAACACCTAAGGTACACTGTAACCAGAGACAGACCAGTGCCACACCATAAAGCTTGATTCACGTTTAAAGACAGACACCACTCCTTTCCACACACGACAGAAGAGCTACACAGGTTAGCAACATACTGCAGTTGTTGAAGAGCAAATTTACTCACAAATTATTTCTAGCCATGTTAAACACAAAGATACAGCAGATAGCGTGGCTCCTCCTACCTTCTTGTCCTGTTTAAATGGATTGCCAAATGTATGAAGTCTTTTTGGTTGATCTGGGTCAATCTCCCGAAGGGGCGAAGGCATCATTTTCAGGTATTCCTGGTAATTTCCCATTTGAGCCACAGGAACACTATGAAGGCAGTCTGCAACAGAACAAGAGATCTTAATTTAGTCTGCCTTACATCTAAGGCAATACAAACTTCACAGACTTCAACTGCAAGTGTTAGCATTTAAGAACTAGAAATTACTTTTTTTTTCCCCCACTACAGAGGAATAGCTGAAGGCTACAATTTTGGAAATAAGACTGGCAAGAGTTGAGCTTAACTGGCAGAAAAAGAATGAAAAATAAACCAATTTAATCTCTATGCTAACGACTTCATCTTCAGACCACCAGCACCTAACAAGGGTAAAACAAAATAAGCCCCTCTCTGCTTTAAGCCACCATCACTATAAGGAACATGTCCACTGAACTTTACTGTGGAGGAAGGCTCTCCCATTGAACTTATTTTTAAAATTCAAAGCAAGCACAACATCTTGCATGACAAAAGGCAAAAATTTCCTTCTTTCCCCTTCAGAGTCAAGAAAAGGACACTGACTGACTCAACAAATAATGCAATGTCCACTTCTCCTCCCACATTCAGGACAGAAAACACTACATCAAGGAATTAAAAAAAATAGCTTTACTGTCTCCAAACTGCTAACGAAGAACAGTGGCTACTTACCTTCATCCTGCCCCACGATAAGCCTGTGTGTTTTCAGAAGATTGGTTCTCATTCTAGTTAGCTGGTCTAGAAGACTGCGACGAGGAATATCATATGCATTCCTGAATGCCTGTGGCTTCAAATCCTAGTTTTGTAACAAAACAAGTAACTTTCAGTTAACCTATCAGTTCTCACGGACAGAAAAATTCCTCTATGAACTGTAATCATGATAATTATTAAAAATTATTCTGAAGTAACTTCAGAGCTTCCTAACTGGATACAGCAAACTCTGTGACTGCCTTCAACAAGACCTTATTCAGCATTAGCACCTTCAGTTCTATTAAGACTAAGCACGTTAGTTCCTGGATGAACAACACTAGTTGTCTTTTGCAAAGATTGTCACTTAAAACACAGTAATCTTTGTTCACTACCATGGGATTTTCAAACAACGTCCCCAAAAGCAAGAGCAAAAAGCTGCATTTACTCTTCTCACTATTTATGCCTGTGCTGCACTCTTTACAAGTCAATTAAAGTACTCACTTCCTCCTTCTACATTAAGTCCATAAAAGTCACCCATTTAAAACACATGAGATCAACTGCTTGTTCATGCAAGATCATTGAGCTGTTTACCTTGTTTAAAAGTCCTATGTGGAAGCCAGCAAATTCTTTAACATTCATTTCCGCCAGTCTCAGTGGAGATTCCCCAGTGATCCCTTGCAGCAGTTGCTTAAAATCCCTACTGTGTACCAAGGAGAGGCCACTGGAGTGATTTTTCACTTTTATTCCAATTTCTTGTGGAACTTTCTTACCCACTGAACCTATTATCCGTTCCGACTCTATTTTTGTCTAAAATGGAATCACACCATGAGTTAAAGAATCAGCAGGCACTGCAGATTTCCAGTATAAAACACATAGTAGATTAACAGAATAAAACTATAAATTTAGTTCCCAACTACTCAACAAACAGGAGAACTACCTACCCAGGGATATATTGGGTTACACAGATTAGATCTAAAGTAGAAAGAAATCCTAATGTGCTAACATATGGAAAAAAATATTTAGCCAGTGTATCTAAATTTATACGCCAGTAGGAGGTCTGTGAATATCCCTGGTTTTACAGCAAGTCTGTGACTTTCATGTCCCTGAAGAATCATCTTTAAAGGGAAAGGAAAAAAAATAAACGGAAGGTGAGATGCCTGAAGTTACTATAAAGTTGCATCTAAAACAACAACATTATTCAGATACAGTAACAATTTCAGGTTTCATTTTTGAAACACCCCAAGAACTAAGGCTTGCACTGTGTGTTTGCAAGAGGGGAGAAAATTTGTAAAAGAAATTTGCTTCACCAGTAAGCTTCTAAAAACATTTTACTTCTCCAATTAGCACAGATATCTTATTATAGCTATAGACAGTTTTACTGCATTAAGCTTTAACTGTATTCAAAGTAAGATTTTTACCCACTTGCAATACCTCCAAAAAACCCCAACCAACACCCCAAAACCCACGGTGATTGCAACCCACTTCCCCCAGATCTCATCCCTCTGCAGGGTTTGCTTCAATATCTGTGGGAAACTCTGTATTTAAGGGCAGCAGCAGCACAGCAGCATTCTGGAATTGCTTGTCCCTGTACAGGCACTTATAATGCATCCAAGGCATTTAAACTGTTTCATGTGCTGAGAGTGTCTGTGAAAAGGACAGCAGCCATCTCAATCCATCCCCACTCCGTATTGCAGATAAACAATATGAATTTGCATATCATTAAGTTACCAAAATACCACAGGACATTTTATGTCTAATGGATGCTCAGTCATTCAGAGGCTTTCTGAATCTGTTTTGTGCATTCTTTAAGGCGGAGGATGTTTCCTTTGTAATTTTAAAGGCTGCATGCTTCCCCACTGACTTCTAGACATTAAACTACTGTTGTGAGAACCATTTGTGCTAAGGAAGCACGGCTTTCAGACAGCTACACCTGAAATGGCACTCTTGACAAAGAGAAAAAGAGATTTAAGACTATTTCCCAGCAGGTCACGCTTAACACATAGACCTGAAGGAAACAGATATAAAGATCAAACTATTATTTTGTTCTCCGTGGACAAGAATGTACACCTTTTTTTGGAACATACACATTGCCAAGGCACACATGGAAATAAACATGAGACTGAGAGCAAGCCTCTGATTTCAGCTGTGAAGAACAATGGCAAGGGCAGTCATAAATCCAATTAGTGATAATCTTTGGAGTTTAAAGGTCTAGCAGATACTTAAAATGTAGCTGAAGAGGTCTCCTTCACACTCCCCTCCACCACTTACAGAAGGCACAGTCACTGGCTACAGAATCACTCTGGATTCATTCATATTTGCGGTAGAAACGCTCACCAGTCTTCAATTATAGTATATGCTGTACACCCATATGAACTCCCACAGGGATTAACTGCTTTATAATGAGATTACCACAAACTAAATAATCAACGCACTTCTAATTGCAAAGGTTTTATCAATACTACCTGTTGGCTGAGTTTTTTAAGGTAAGAGATAACACTGTAACTAAGTCCACAATCTAAATTATCTGATATCAGATTTGGAGCTCCCATCATCCTTAGGGCTTTCTTTAATGGCTATAAGGAAAACAAAATACACAATAGTAAGAGAATAAGTATTTATAAAAAAAATTTATAAGATCAATTACAGGAAGCTAAGGCACATGGAATTAGTGCTCTAGCTTTTCCACTTTTGGCCACTAAAATTCAAGTCTATTCAGGTAACATGTGACATGAGTTTGGCAGTCTAACTAGCTCACAATGGACATTATGCCACATTACCAAGACACCACACGGCGTGGTGCCACTGGCAATTTCCACTCAAAGGCTCAGTACCAGAATAGCCGGGATGATGCAAGTCCATATTGAGGTGCATTGTCCAAGCTACATGTAAAAGGTGATGTGGTGCCTCCCCCCCACCCTTTATTTGGCCCAGCCAGTTCTCTTGGTATCAGCTTCCCAAGTCCTATGACTTCACCCACATTAATAAACAAAGAAATCAGCATTTTTCTTATCAAGTTACAAAAATAATGCCAAATTCAATTTCTCTGAACAATCTAAAGTACTTCAGATCAAAGCTTAATTTAATATTGTATTAACAGAAAACATTTCATCTCTATTCAATACAGTTACTATTACTCAATATTACTAGAAATTTATTAATTTCTTAAAAATGTTTGATCTGATCTACATACCTCTGAAAAACAAAGTGTTTACTACCTAATTTGTCATCATAATTACATAAATAAAATTTACTAGGAAGAGGTATGATGCACAGGACTCTGGTCACACCAGCCATTATACCCAGGAGGATGAAATGAGAAAAGGAACATACCAGTAAGTAGTAAGGAGGCATTGTTTTTAAGTAGTTGTCAAAAGCCTGTCGCCACTTCAGATTTGGCTTAAGTTTGTGAACCTTAAACAAGTCATCTGCAACAAGGAAGACAACAGAAGAAGGTTTAATTTATACAGTCCCAGACCATCAGCAATATCCAAAATTCAACGTGCCAAGTTCCCCCCCTTTTATTCTCCCTCCACCCATCTCCCAATGGGGCTTCCCCACAAAGCTGTTCTTAACCTTAGGTTTGAAGGATTGTGAATCCCCAGTCCTAGCTGCAGTAGACAATTCAGAACAAGTCCTCATTACAGACAAACTTACAAGGTACACCAGGCTTAAATACTGCACACAAGCACTAGCAGCATGGAAGGTGCAACAGATCCACCTGGTAAGTTTCACCTCCCTTGTCTCTCTCCTGCACAATCAGGAACTCACTGTACCAGATTAAACCAAACAACACTCATTTGGTTCTATTTCCACTTTCAGCCCAGCTTTCTCTTGTTCAACCTGTACGATGAATTCTGGTGTCCAATAAAATCATTCTTGGGCATCAAAGGGAAAAAAAAAGTATCAGAGCAGGGGATCTTTCTGGTCAGCTTTGCTTGACTCTATTGAGAAGAGCAGCAGCTGTCCCTGGCAGAGAACAGGGTGTACCTTCAGCCACACTGCTTGCCTTGTGCCAGAGCTGCAGACTCTTTCACAGATATAGATGAGACAATAATTAGCTACAAAAACTGCTGCCCATTACAAGGGGGGCAACCAGACAGATGATTTCCTTTGGATACTGTTTCAGAAACACCTTGCTTGAACTAGAGGTGTGCATATAGGCTGCCCAGGGAGGTGGTGGAGTCACCGTCCCTGGGGGTGTTAAAAAAATGGGTTGATGAGGCACTTGAGGCCATGGTCTAATGGTTAGGAATATGATGGGATAAAGGTTGGACTTGATGACCCTGGAGGTCCCTTCCAACCATAATGATTCTATGATTCTATATTGCCGTGCAGGAATTACTGAGTTGAAGCATGTGCCTATTTACCATGCACACTATGAACTTTAATAACGATGTCTAAATATCAAAAGCAGAGGTGGTATCCTGCAATTTATCATTTGTAATTATGGATTATCAATCGCCATCAAGTTTCTCCTTAGTAGAGCTCAAATATGCTGGCAAAGTGCAGCTAATGGAAGGATATGCAGGACTGGAGAAAGGAATGTCCAAAAATTAACTGGGGAGAGCTGCAGGAGACAGAGATGCACAGAAGAGGGTGTGCAGAGAAGACAGATGCAGCAAGGAAATTGTTTTCTCCAGACTGAGCTTTCATGAAGATAATTTGGAGAAGAAAACTTGGCTTGCATAGTATTCTGCACAAATCGAACAGATGTTATGATACGATTTTCTGAGTTCTCAGAGTCAAACCAGATTTAGTTACAGGTGTTTTCCAACCTAAATGAATTCTGTATCACCTAAAAATCACACTACAGATGCTAATTGTTCTCTTCCTGGCCTGAAGGAAGTGAGGTGGAGTTTGAGAGGACAGGTTAGAACTCCATTTAAAATCTCTACATATCACAATGCTTAGCACTGTTATCCAAAAGAACCTGTGATGATGATATGACATATGACAAATACAAAATAACATCCATTTTTATAAGCCTATTAAGTTTCTGCAGCAAAATGGGAGTTAAACTACACCCCTCCTTCCAAAATTCAAAACAGAACAAATTAAATGTAAAATGTTTGGTATCATAGCATGTCCTAATACTTTAAAGTTTATGAGTTGGTTATGAGTAGAGCTTAAATCTTAGACACCTTATCAGCACTTTATTAATCTCACTTCTGCACTGTGAAGGTTGCACCAGCACACAACCCCTGCAGTTCAACTGCACAGATTCTCCTACACGGCACAGATATCCACAGTGCTCAGCCAGCTGTGATTCTCAATCCACAGCACAGCTGTAGTCTGAGAAGTCAAACACAAAAGCACCTCCCTGATCTTTGCTATCCAATAATAAGTTCTCAAAACCAAACAGAGCTTCAGCAAATATTTGTCTATTTGCCTCCCCGCAGCACAACCTCACTGCAGGAACTCCTTCTAAAAGACAGTCAGTCACAGTGGTAAATAGAGCCACAAGTTTCAAAGAGAACATCACCATCAGCATCTTACCTGCCTCTATCACAAGAGCTTTAGACATTCATTGTCAGCAGATTGCAACATAGGCACTTGAACTTTTTCCACTGTGCCATGGGCTGCACATTATCATGTACATAAACAAGGAAGCAAACAGTAACCCAGTTAACTAAGTCTTTCACACATTAAATCCCAAACTTTTGTAGATAAAATCCAGAAGTATTGAGAAAATCCTTTCATGAATCAGTTTTAATCCAACCTATTCTTTTCCAAATACTACTCTGTACAGTCCACTTAATGCAGAATTCTTTTTTAATTCTAAACTCAGAGGGAGCTGAAAGCACTGGATAATTCATAACATGGTATTAAAAGCCACTAGGAAAGGGCCACAAGCTCCAACAGTTCAAGAGATGAGGTAAAACTACAGACCAGTTAACTTAAAACTGTGTTGCAAAGTCTTTATCCACTTCAGATTAAGGTACAAAACAACCAAATTGTGACAAACAGGGTACCAACACACAAGTTTAATACCCAGCACCACAGAAGGGGACTCGATGCACTTTCAAGCTCAGTGAAAAGTTTAAAAAAGGGCATGAGAGAGAATGGTCAGCAAGTGATTTCAGTAGTTCGACTGAAGCCCAATTACAAGAACAGTTCACGTGACAATAGTCTAGTTCTGGGTGACAGCTTGCATCATGTAACCCAAAGTAAAAACTTACACTTTTTTTTTCAAACCATCACTCATATTAAATTCCACTAAGGGTTTTAACCACCTACTTATGGTATTTTCACCATGGCTGCTTCACTACTGCTTCTGCTGACACTCCCAATGAATAATGACTCTTAATGACCAGCAGTGCCTGCCCTCCCACTAACACAGCTAAGATCAGCCAAGGAAACACCCCAGGCAAGGCAGGAGCATTCACAAGTACACCTCAGCTTTGCTAAGCTCTCTCTGCAACCTTTCATTTGACTTCTACTTTGTGAACTCAGCTGTACAATTGTTTTTCTAAACAGAACAGCTCAAGTGCAATAGCTTTGCTAGAGTGAGATAAAGGCAACCATCCTGCAAGAGGAAACTTCTACAATCCACGGGCCATACACACTCAGCATCAAAGTATGGCAGCATCTGTCTGTGGAAAGTTCTGTCTGTAGAAGGCTGCCTCACACCAAACAAAAAAAAAGGCAAGAAATGCATCCCAGCTCCTCAGTTCTCAGAACAAACCCCAAGCCAGTCATGATGCCTCTCCAGCCTTCCCCATGAGAGCTGCTCAGCTGCAACAGCACATCCCACACGGTCTGGCTGATCTCTGTAAAGATCTGGAGACCCGAATTCTTGTCAGACAACCAATTTATCATAGTGCATGGGTCAAGTTAACACACGGACCATGTGGCTTCACAGTTTAATGAAATTAATTGGCTCCTTTCCTTACAAAGCTTCAGACTCTAAAAGCAGACCCATTAAGTTACAAGCTACAAGTCCACAGCATTCCTGAACCCACTCTTGTGGTAACAGAGGTAAGAAGCACCAAACCTACAGTATGTGGCACAATTTACCTCCTTCAGTCACAGACCACCACAACTTGTTTCAGTTTGCTCAAGTATCACCTGCAAGCCTCCTCACGCATGCCCATCTTACCTGTCTTTCAGGGCTGTCTCTTACATTATTTTCCAAAAAGGTAATTAAAAGTTCCCCTGCTCAAGAATGCAGAAGGAATACAAAAATGCAAAAAAAAAAACATTCGTAAGCATTTTGCTGTTTGTAAAGCTGAAGAGACATAAGCCACTTGGTGAGCCATTACAAACAGTACAGCTGTAAAGTGGCTTTGGCTTTGTCTGAAAGTCACTAGAGGGAAGGGAGAAAGATTACCCACAGTACGATCCCAAGATAAATCCCAGCCCTCCAAAACAGTATTTTGTCAGTAGGGCAGCAGCCACTAAACCTCACTGATACACCAATATGGGTGGTAGTGGCTGAACAGAACAGACTTCTGGGCTTGGAAGTTCTCACATCCTTTTTCATCTGGGTGAGAGCAGTGGAAGATTGGTTTTATACGAATCAGTCCTCTACTGACCCATCAGTATCCACTATTGGTGTGCATTAAGACAGACAAGGGGGTAGAGTTTAAAAACAGAAAACACACACCTACCCACCTACACAGACGAACACAGTCACTATTTTTTAAAACATCTACAAATAATTTAACAGGTATGTTGCTTATCATCTCAGTCATTTTCTGTACTGCTAAGCAAAGGGGCCAGATCCGCTTTCATGTTTTATGTATATTCCACAGAATTTAATTCCACTATTCCTTAGAGACCAAGGATAAACAAAGTCCTGGAACAAGATCTGAACCTAACAACCTAACACTTTGTGTATGTGTTTGTGTTAACAATATGGAATGCACAATATTTGCATTCCAGAGAAAACATCCGCTTTACAACTCGGGCAACATGGAAGTTCTGCATCTTCCTATAAACAGCCTTCAGAAATTTAAGATGTGGGATGCCAGGTGAGTAAACTGCAGAACAGCACGTACTTGAAAAATGCCTTTCTCCAAAGAGATTTACACCCGTGCAGAAAAAAGGAAGGGGGAAAACAAGAGTTGCCAGGGAGGACACAGCAGAACTGCACGTCAACATCACAATGAACGGGGAAATTCATTCAGTGTCAGCGGTGGTGTTTCAGCCTGTGGATCTGCTGCAGTAACTCTGCATCCACAACCTTGCAGAACCTCTAATTCAGTGCAGAAGCATACTACTTGCATACTTTGGGACAGTTATTAGGCTACATGGATGACTACAAAAGACACATTCAAATTATCAGCAAGCAGAAATTTCTTATTTCAGTTATGCCCGGGATAAAGCATTCGTGAACTGTGTGGTGATTATTTTTCTGAAAAACAAAAAAATCCCACATAAAACAGTAAGAGTCAATGTTAATTCTCTTGAGCTCCACTGTCATTCTGTATCACTAAACACACCCACAAAAAAACAGAACAAAAAGGCCTTACAGCATCTGCAACTAAAAGGGTTAGTAGCACCCCCAAACTCTTCCCTCTGCCATTACCTTTATGCCAGAACCCTAAAATAGCCACAATTATTATGGCAGCTATTCACACAGCACCTTTTCATACCATCTTTCCTGCAGAGAGTCATTTCATTGTGGGAATGAAAAAAAAACAAAACACTGGTCCTTGGGCAGGGAAAAAATGTAGACTGTTTCACTGCTCAATTCCTTCTTACTGCCCTAAACTGCGTCAGGGAGTTCCCTCTTCCCAACACCCATGACAAACACTGCATCTGATCTTCCAGTAAAAAATTAGCTGCTACAAGAGCAACTGCAAAACCTGGATACACCACACCCTAAATGAGGGAAAAGAATGGAGGTTGAAGCTTACTCCAGGTTAAGGAAGAGGCTACGTGTCTAGGAGGTGAACAGCATCAAACATGCACTGGAAGCAGGTAGCTCTCCTCCTCTGCTGGAGAGAAAAAAAGGGAGAGGGGGTATGAAAATCCTCTCCTCCCAAATTATGTTAAAGAGTTTGCAACATTCTCTACTCTCTGATCTCCATTATTTTATAATGTCTCAAGCTAAGGCAGAACACCAACCATTATTGTTTTTCTTTTACTCTGAAGTAGCTGCATTGGCAGTCCAATGTAAATTTATTACCTACCTAACAACGGAAGTAAAACAGGATAGTTGTAAGGCATCACAAAGAGGTTTACACAGGTTAAAGTAGTGCTTGCTTTTAAATACCCGAATGGATGGCCAAGTTCACTGTATTTTCCACTGCTACTCACAAATACCTGATAAAGAATAAAAGATATCACCGTGTTAGAAGAATATTAAGCATGGGGCATTTAAAAATTAAAATCAATCTGAATCCAACTGCATTAATATGTCAAATTATACAGAACAGTCAAGTTTGATGTTGCACACATCAGGATGAGCGTGCACTGAACACTCCTCAGTCACAAAACTGAGACATGCAACATGAAATGCTCTTCACAGTATAACCTTTAGTGCTTTAGTGAAACTACTTTGAAGTGATGCTCTGAAAAGTTTTTGAAATTATTTAAAACAGGTTGGGGGGAGTATGTTAAAAAACAACCAACTGAAATTAGTCCTCTGACTCAAAATAGCATGACTAACATTTACAACACTGATAAAAGAAATCTAAAACTCTTTAAGCATAGAAATTAGGCGAAAACAAACAAATATTCAAGAAACATCCTTTAATTATGCCAAGTGCCAACACTCTTAACTGAGTTTTCTTTTTAAAGCATATCTATATATATATGGAGGTATTGACCTTGAAAAGCAATACATGCAAACATTTCAACAGGATAAAGATGGTACATATTCTTATTGGGACAGTCAAAACAACCCACATCTAGCCAAAAATAGTTTTACTAAAAAAAAAAAAAAGAAAAAAGAAAAGAAGTAAACTTGCAATAAAAAGGAATTGTTTTCCCCTATTTCTTCAGAGCATAAGGAAAAGGATTTGTTACATGGTTTCTATGACGATGAGCCCATTTCTCTTGTTTGTAAGGGTCTGATATGTAACTAGAAGAAAAGGTTTTTGAAAAAACAGTAATTTTAATAACCTAAGCAAGTAATGTACCTATGAATGGTCAAAGGACATTTTTAAAATTAGTTTATTAGAAGTAACTTTAATTTTTCTTCTGAATATGCATGTTACATTTTCAGTTAAATTGTAATATTTATTACAAAAACAGAGACATGAGAGACACCTCCAAACCCATCTTTCCAGCTGAAGTTATCATACTAAGCAAACTCCTGGTGTACATACTAAGCTATTCTTGACAAGAACACAATTGAGAAGGGAATTACAAGCCTTATTTTATAGAGGATGCAGAAACAAGTCACTTATCCAAAAATCACAGAAGAGCATGTGACAAGGGGTTTCAGCAACAGAACTTGAACACTTCAAGGCAAGCTTAGTCAACAAGATCAACAGCTTCCATTCAATTCCCATTAGCAGTTTCAGCCATCTAATAGAAATTATTTGTGGCTGTTGATTAGGTAACATGATGGAACCCAGGGCTAGGTTTTCCCTGTAAGCAAATGGAAGCCTACAGAGAATTTCAATTTAGCTGAAAATGGAACCTGCAGTACACATTTCTTAGCAAAATGAGATGGATCTAGAAACAGAATTAGATGAGATTACGAAGTCTGTAGAAGCAACACTCACTCTGACTCCTGACAATTCTATTAGAAAGGAGGTAACTGAAACCTTGACACGTTTCTTCTTATGAGCTGCAGAGTGTGCAGCCAGACCTCAGCTCTCCAGACTTAAGACTAAAATACCTTAGGATGCCCATTACATTTCTAGAAGCAAATAAAGGGCAAATACCTGCCAGCAGGTATGGGGAGACTTTCGTTCCAAGATGTACTGTGTTAAGGGTGAAGGCTCAAGCTCATACTTGTCAAAAGGAAGCTTGTCTATTACCATTGGCTCACAATCAACACAGGAAAACCTCACAACAGGGTGAGCTGTGCGTGGAGGCTAAAAGGAAGGGAGGAAAAAAGTATCAATTTTCTGGTATTTATGGTAAACAAATCAATTCTCGTAAAAAGATTCATACATGTGGATTTTACCATCCTGTAGGCTGAAACTCTCAGTTACTACAGTTTCCTTTAAAACAGAGAAAGATACAAGCTCCCACAATAGAATATGATTAACTAAGTAATTCTCCAGCTCAAAAAGTCACACACATGTACAGACATTCTTCCCACCAAGAGAAAAACATGGTTAACAGTCAGCTACTTATCTTGATATTTAAAAACTTCCATGCCAATCAACCTACAGTACCACAGGCAGGTTTAAAGAAAAAAACTTCGACGCTGCTTCCCAGCTTGATGTTCACAGAATTACAGACATGGACTGTGCTTGCTGCACAAAGGCTATCTCAAGACATTCCCTGCCAAGTCTGTTGACCAACAAGGGGTGTTTCAAAAGGCCAGCGAGACATGCCAAATGCATGACCATCTCAGCAAGGAAAAAAGGATGCTGGTTTTCCTTCATTTTCTGAATGGAGCAACTATTCCATTTCAGTTTTAATTCTTCCTGCTAATGAAAGAAGAGTCCATACACGAAGCAATGCTAAGCAGAGAAAACATGGTTGATCTTCTATCAAAAACAAATACTCCTTTTTCCATATAAATGCATTTTATAAAGCTTTGATTAAAATTTAATAGGCTCACTATGATTTGTGGTATGTAAATAATTTATAGTTTAATCTTACAATCTTTCTAAAACCATTTACCAAATTAACTAATCATATACATGGAAGTGAACCTTCCAGATGTAAAATAAAAAATAAAAATCACAGCATACAGTATCTACATTAGATTATACCATTCTATGTTAAAAACATTTTAACTATCCTTTAGAAGCAAAGTCAGACCATATTAGTAAACAGAAGTTAAAAAACCCCAGAAACAAACAAAACGAAAACAAACAACCCTACTTTATTATTCACTTTCAGTCTGTTCCATTATGTGTAGAATTCTTTTTTCACTTCTTATTTTACTTACCAGTGTTGGTGAATTCTGATCAGGCCAAAAAGATTCTGGGATTGGCCAGTGCCCAACAGGAACACCAGTTTTAGGGTTAGGCCGTACATAAATGAGTTTATGACAACTATGCCACGGTTGAGAAGCAAATGAATTGATGGGCCTGGATGAATCAACAAGTCCATCTAAAATTTAAACAAAGCAAAATAACAACAAAAAAGAAAATAAAAAGCTACATGTGTGCATTTGTCTCCCAGCAAAATTTCTGTATTAGGAACCCATAAGGTGTTTCACTACAACTGTTTCAAAGACATTCAGATGTCCACATCAGTGGTTGAAAAAAATTGGTATCAAAATGTAGAACAGCATCATCCAAGAAACAATTACAACATTTGTTCACATCTACCCTACTGCTCCTGCAGCATAACCATTAGGTAATTAGTGCAGCAAGACACACATATCATGGAAAATGCTATTTGCTTAAGCTCTGATCTAACAGGCAACAGCAAGCCTATCGTTTTTAGTTCTGCTGCACCAGTAAGGACTGATAATTCACATTTACAGTCTTTCTACATGGGATGCAAAGCTCTCTGGCTGATGCTGTCACTAGTGGAAACCGAAAGCAGAGAACAGTTTCATGGAAAAGTCAGATGCAACTTGCAGGAGCAGCTTTTGTGACATTTTTAATCAGCAAGTATTCACAGATCACCTAAAACCCACTCCCTGCTGGAAAGACCAGTGTTTTCTGCCTGTCCAGTACCAGCACAGACTCCCCTTCACACTGAGGACAAAGTCTGTAGCAGTACAGAATCTCAGCATTAGTTTTCAAAGACTGCTCTTCAAAGCAAACAGCACACCAGAGATCACTCATTTAAAGAATCTCCTTCACTGTAAAGATATTTTACACTAATTTTCCCTTCTCTGGATATCTGGCCAATAATATTATGCAAAACACCTTTCAGATACATATCAGTTTGGTTTCTCTACATTATACACACAGTGCTTTTTTCTAGTATTGTTAAATCCTATCAAATTTCTCTCTAGTTTAGGACTTTCCAATTCACATAGAGGGAAAGTCTCAATATTCTTGTACATTCATACCCACAGTGCATCATCACGTAAGAATGACAAAAATACATTAAAAAAACAAATTTCAGTAGCCATTTTGCCAAATAGGAGAACATTTAGACCAACAGAGACACAACAATTTGCTGAGGTGCTGTCCTACACAGCATTCTAGGAAAGCCTTCCAATAACATGGCATTTAAATAAGCAAAAGGAGAAAAAAATATATACAGCAAGGAAAAGGTGATTCAAAAATGAAAGCGGGAATAAAGCTGGCTATGCTAGTATGCTGAGGAGATCCTAAAAGCTATTACGTTTCTGACATTCCAGTAACATCCTCATTTCCTGAACGTGAACTCGTCAACTCTCTATCCTTCCTTTCAGCCATGAACTCCTGCAAATCTGAAAAACTGCTCCACATTAGGAGTGCATTTTCCTCTTCCCTGTTATGCACTTGACTTACAGCTAGCAAAATAATTCCTTGTTCTTTGCACACGGTTTTTCACTTGCAGCTAAGAACATTCAACTGAAACTTACTGTGTTGTGATCAATTAGCAGAATGAAAACACAGAAAATTAAGCATTGAGACGACTTCAGAGATACTCAAGTGTTTAAATAAGCTAGTCCTGGATTTAATTTTTTTAAACCCAAGTTCTGACAACACCGTAATTCAAACTTTCCCACTCCCTGCAAATACTTCCCTCAGTCCCCCAAAAAAGAGGTGAGAAAAGAGAGACACATGAGCACTAGCAAGCAGGTAGATTGTCCATACAAATACGTGGAAGTGTACTGTGCAATTTAACATATCAAACTAATACTTGTAAAAATATAACAAAGACAAGACTAAACAAACATAAAACTACTCAAAAGCTATGAACAGCACATCCATTATGGTTTGGAGCATTTAAAGAGATATCAGAGCTCCATCACTGAAGCATATAAGCTTTATAGCTTTTTTTAGAATGAATTAGACTTTCGATGCACCCTGTACACTACAGTGAAAAGCTGGTAGGAAGGACACTGAACACACCAAAGGACACCTGCATGCATACAAAATATTTCTTCTTGAACATTAAGGGGGAAAAAATAGTTACTATACCTTCCCCAATAGGAGATGGATCTGGTCCTGACTTTTCAAAGTTAATAACAACTCCACTTTGAACTTTTTGAACTAGAGATTCTAAACATTGATTCAACATTCTTTGTGTCCGAACGCAGTAAGAACGACCTGTGCAGGAGAGAAATTACACAATAGCAACAAACTTTGCACAAGTTTACGTAAAAGGCGAAATACTTTTCAAATGCAATGCAACCAAGAAAAAAAACAAAAAACACAAAAAATCCCAAAAAAATCCCAACAACCTGCTGTGCTTTTACTCATTAGTAAAAGAGGCCATTAAGGCTAAATTAGGCTGGTCCAAGGCCAAGTTTATAAAAGCCCTTAAGAAGGTCTGATTTCCCCAAGTCTATGTAATCTACCTGCTTTTATCCAGCCAAACCTTATCAGCTCCTATACACTGCCAAACTTCCCCTTCCTACGCAACATTTTTTTTTTCAAGCACCAATTCAAAAAAATTCTGATGAACATCTCAAGGTACAGGCTCCAGAATTAATTCGTTTAAGATTCAATTTAGCTTATTAGCCCTGCAGCAGAATTAACATCTCAATAACACCTGTCCCACTCAATTCAACATTTAAATAACAAATCTCATGACTTGGCAAAGCCAACCTCTGGAAGGACAATATAAGAAATTTTCCAGTCCCTCCCACTGGTGCAATAAGAAAATTCTCTCACATCTGGAAGACCTGAAATAGGAATATGGTTTTATTTTAAAGTTCTCCCCTGCTACTGGAAGCCAAGCTCAAAAACCACCACAAACATTCACATGGACACTGAGTAATTTGGATGGAGAGAACAGCAATAGCTGAAGTTGAGTCAAAGGAAAATAAATTCTTTAAGGCAAATACCAAAGGTCAATCAAAGCAAAGTAACATCCCATTACCTCCTGTAACTTCACACATCTGTGTGATAGCAGATTCATCAGTAGGCACACTCCCAAGCTGCTCTGGCTCAGCAGCTGCAGCTCCTGGCAAACGCAGCACTAGAGCAAACAGCCTTTGATCCCAACGAAACGGTTCTTTGGTTAGTTCACTTCCAGGCAAAGGAGAATTCAAAGGGAGATGAAGCTGGTAAAGAAAGATTTAAGAATATTTTCAAGTTCTTAACAAACCAATACTCAAATTTATTTGTTACTCTGTAAAGGACCCCTAATATATCTGAAGTTATAATCTGGAAACCCATGTGAATTTTTGATCTAGGGGCTGGGCAATGACATAGCTAGTTTCTGTTCAGGCTGATGAAGCAGAAGTACTATTAGCAGGAAAATATTAATCTCAGCATAGTGCCACCTTGCAACATCATAACTTGAAAGAATTTAATGCAAGTTTACCTCCTCTTGAACTCCAGCTGTATTTGTCAGTTTGTTCCCGTCTGTGATGGTAATCAAAATAGATGGCTCCAAAAAGAATGGATTCCTTCCCTAGAGACAAAAGCACAGGAATACTAAGAGTAACCTTAACACTCAGTTATAGGCTTATACTTTTGTCATTATAAAATAAACAGTAAGATGAGCAATCTCTCAAAATAACCCTGTAATTTCCTTTCAATAGGTGTGGAGCCACACAGAACTACACGACAGAGTCCTACTCTGTGCACTCCCACACAAACCCCAAAGATTTTTAGAATTACTAGTCTTTTTCCTCTAGTAATAGTAAAAAACCCTCTAGCCCACAAAAGCGGTATATAACTTGGTAATAATACAGAGAACCTGGAATTTCATTACAACAGTGGGGCAAAAAACAAAGTGCTTTTAACTGGACTCTTCAAATGGGAGACAGGATATGAACTACAGATAAAACTGCAAAGCAGATTCACTGCCATCCAGTGTACACACACCCATACAGCAACTGTGTATCTACAGTCGAGCTCATTTATACTACTGCTTTCTTTGTAGTTCAGTAGGGAAAACAGTGCCAGTATATTCCAGGGTAGGTTCAGCAGGTGTAATAACAAAAAAAAAGAAAAAAGCTCACAGCTCAGGTTTCAATGCACAGCTATTCAACAACTTATAAAAAAAAGTAAAATAGAAAAAAAAACACACAAAAAACAACAACCTTGAGCCACCAAAATCTCTCCCCCACTATCATTTCAAAAAAGAACACAGAAAAATCAAAGACAGAAGTCTACAAGCAGATTTGTTACCTGTCCATAGTTGTCTATCCCAGACACTAATCTATTGAGATTTAACAAGTCAAACGATGACCTGAGTGCCTGACCAAGGGTTGTTAGTCCTGAAGCCTGGAGATTTTTCAGTTCATTCATAAACGTTGCGTGGTTTTCCTTCCATCCAGCCTATTACACAAAACAAAAACACTTATTAGTTATTTTAGCAACAAACTGAAAACTTCCCACCAAAAATTAAGATTACAGTCCTGAGTAATGGATACATTGCATCATCTACATGCTACACACACCTAATTCGTGTACACACAACCTGGGAGACTCACAAAACACACACACTATCAAGCACTTGAAAACATTTGCAAATACCCAGGTCTTACCATGAAAACTGCTGTAGAGGTGGTGGCACAATTAATAGAAGTATTTGGATTAAGCACGTGGATTAGAAGAAACTGTCAGATTTGGAAATCAGATACACAGCTGCCAAAGTAACAGAAATGATAAAACCAAAATACAAGCAGCAGAACATTGCTGCTTCTTCTGACATACTTACTCCCCTTTCATTCTTTCCTCTTTAAATCAAGGCTGGAGGAAAGAAAGGATGCATTTGCAACATATACTAATGCAGGAGTTAAAAATCCAACCGGGACAGTTAAAAAGAAGATAAGAAATAATAGTAACAGTGACTGTCATCCTTGCTCCCTAGTCACATCTTCCCCTTGCCACAATTTCCCCAAGTGGGAACCAAGCAAGCAGATCAATTTTGTAAAAGCAACAAGGGGAGGGAAAGTCATCATCAGCTATTTTTAATATTCTTGCTCTTGCTCAGCTTTTCCATCTTTCCTGTACTTCCTCCCACCCCAGCCCACCAGGCACAGTTTAAGCCTTTTAACATACTACCAAAAACCCTCTGTCACTGCTACGTTACAAACCCCCTGCCTTTCTCCTGCTTTGGTATTCCAACTGCCAGCTCTCCAACCACACTCTTCCATCGGTACTTCCCAACGTAAAACTTTCTGTGCAGTAGTTTCAAACACTCCATGTAACTCAGAATGAAAACACTGTTCAGAGAGTAGTCTCACTACCACAGCCTGAAGTTTTGGAGGTCATGAAAAAAGTTGTTCTTGCTGACAAACCCTGCAGAGCATTCAAAGGAACAGCAAAAAGCAATGAGGATGGATCAGTTCTACCAACCACTCGGGATCCTATGGTAAGCAGGGCTAACACACATCAGCATCAGTTGTGATTCACATGCCCTACCCTTAAAAAAGGGTATTCTGTGGAGTTTGGAAGGTATTTTAGAAAACACTAGCTCACATGGAATCAGTGCAGGATTTAAGCTGCCTCAGCTAAAACAAGCAAAGCTTGAAAACCCCATATTCACACAAATATCAGCCTTGCTATCATCTTACTCCAAACCGTTCTTGCAGTAAGCAAGCAGTTATTCACCCAGGCCCACTATCATCTGGCACTGGAGGCATTCCTGTGCTCCACGTGGAATCCTACTTACACAGACAGAGAGAATTATTTCAGACAGTCTGACTTTTGCTGAGCAGGTTCTATCCTCCCCGGTGCACTGGGCTCAGCAGCAACCACCTGCTGACTATGCCATGCTGTGCAAGAACCTGAGGAGACAGGATTTTCCTGCACTTTTTAAACAGCTATACCCCACTGCCAATCTCTAGTAGACACTGTGAGCTGCACAGATGGTCACAGGATTGGCAAGTTTGCAGCCATAAATGAATACAAGAACAGAGTAGAAAGTGATGTCCAGTGATAGGGGAAGGGGGAATGGGTACAAGGTGGAACATAGGAGATTCTGGGTGAACATAAGGAAGAACTTTGTCACTGTCAAGACTGACAGAGCACTGGGCCAGGCTGTGGAGTCTCATTCTCTGGAGACATTCAAACCCCGACTGGATGCATCCCTGTGTGCCCTGCTCTGGGTGGTCCTGCTCTGGCAGGGGGGTTGGACTGGGTGAGCTTTCGTGGTCCCTTCCAACCCCTGACATTCTGTGATTCTGTGAAAGGACATTGGATGATCAATGTCTCTGCTGAGTTCGCAGGCCTAAGCTAGAAGGGCTTTGTTTCAGAATGAGAAATTATCATAAGGAGATTCAACAACAACAAAGTTTTTGATCAAGTTTAGTTTCCAGAACCAGTTCTTCAAGCTTTAGACAGAGGGAGACAGAGAGAAAAAACTCTGCAATGGGGCAGAACAGGCTTTCAGCAGGACTGGCCCAGCAGTATCATCAAACTGCACTTGAAGTTCAAAGGAACAGTGTAGTTCCACCAGCTGGGTAATTCTCAATAAAACACCATCAACATCCCCTCACAACCACAGCGTAAGAAAACACAGCATCTCATCAGCTGAGCCACAGCAACTGCCCACACTGCCCTCAGCCCAAGGCAAGAATAAAACACAAGCACAGGGTATGGAGTAAGTGACTCAGTTAATGACCTTTTTTTCAGAGTAAAAGAACACCAAATCCCAGTAAGATGATTTGTGTTATCCAAAAAAAGTTTGCCTTAAAACAATTTAAAGTGAACAATTACAAAAATCTTTGTCTGGATTGTATGAACTCTCAGATGCAGGCACAGCGGCCCCATTTTGCCTGGTGAAAACACCCACCAGACCCATCCAGAACTGTAAGTTCAGAGTGTTTTCCAGCACAGCCTGCTGTTTGAGCTACTGTGTTGCAAAAGCACATGGGAGAGAATAAAACCTTCACAGAGGAAACACTATTCCTAGCCAACAACTCTTGATTTATCAACACTAACAAATTTAAGAGTATTTCTTTGTAAAATAAACAGTAACAATCTTCAGGGTAATTTGGACACACTGACATTTTCCTTTTCTGAAAGCATTTGCTTGGCTTCAGCTCCTCCAGTGTTTGATCCAGCTGCAGCATGGTCAACTGCCTGCAAAACACGCTGCTGTTTTTTCTGGGCATCCCCAAGTGAGCTGAAGGTGCAAGGAGCAGCCCCTGGTTTGCCTCCAAAGGAAATTATTTTTCATCTGCAGCCTCTCATGGGATCTGTAAAGATAAAGCTGAAGAGAGCTGCACCTTTTTTGTCATTAAGTGAATAAGGGCAGCAAATGCAAGATTTCCTAATTTCATACCCAGTTTTAAATAAAGGTCTGATTAGGGTAATACATTCTCTAGCTTATCCTCAAACAAGCTTTTTGAACCAAAACCACCAACACTGATGACAAGAAGGTTTGCTTCTGTAAAATGTTCTTTCTCCAGAATCCAGTGGATATCAATACGTATTACAGGGACAGAAATTAAAGCCCCAAAGAACTCTGTATATTCTCCTCTCCATATATATGGTAGGATCATTCTTAGGGCAAATAAAAAGTCAAGTATGTAATACCAAGCATATGCATAACGAGTTCAACAAAGCACTTTAAAGTGATTAAATAATAATCCTCCTTAGATTCAAAAGGCTGCCGCTAAGGCTGCCTAGAAAAAAGCACTGCTTTTATGTAGCACTACTTCCACTTGCCAGCAAAAACACTAATGACCAAAAAAACCCCCACCAACCCCCCTCAACCTTAGAGGACCAAACACAAATGTATTCTACAAAAGCTATGTATCTTCTATAGGTCAGTAATTATCAAGTTAGAACTAAACATTAATTATTTTAGTTGCTTATGAGCCAATTCTAACACTGTAATTTCTCATCATCTGCAATACTGCATTCCTGCTTAAGTCACTTTTATACCCAGAATTTATTAATAGCAATCTGAGCAGACTTTGTCTTGCCACTATGGTACTAGCTTCTTTTTTGATCATTTATATGAACAAATAATTTTAGCCTGTATATACACACCAAGACTTTCAAAGATAGCTGGGGAAAAAAAAAGTACTACAAGCAAAAATCTCATCCTGTTTCTTATGCCAAGAACAGGCAAAAATGCAGTGTCACTGAGCCTTCTGTGTTGACAACTGCAAGTTTTGGATGCCACCCTACGGAACCCTGAGATCTGGAAGCAGCGTTACCACCTTCCAGCTCCTGGCTTCAGCTTCTGCAAGCAAATCATGTGGAAAAATTAACATCATTAAAAAGTAATATTTTTTTTCTGGTGACTTAGTTTTCAGACAAAACCATGCCCAGCTGTATTCCACCATACAGCTACAGAAGCATTTCAGCTGCTTCAAGCAGCAGGTAAGGTCAAAATTGCTTTTTTCAGCAAGAGATAGGCTCGGGTTATCTAGAATTCAGACAAATGTCAAGGTGAACAACCTAGTGAAAAGGATGTTTTATTCACCCCAGACAGAACCAGGAGTAACTGAACATCAGAAGACATGGAGTTGAGCAGCAAAAATCAGACTCATTCAGAATCAGCAGCTTAGAAAGACCTTCAAGGTATCAGAGAAGCTACAGAAGCAGATTTAATTTGCAAGAGGCAGGAAAGAACATCTTATAAAATGCTTTGAGGGGGGGCAGGGTGGAATGGAGAGGGGGCAAGCCACTACCTCTAACACATAAAAGAGAACAGTATCAAAGTACAAGTAAAATATTACCAAGTTTTGAATATGTGCAACACATACATGTTGTAATCTCAGCTCCACCAGCTGAACTGCCGTATTTACTGGTTTTATTATAGTTTGGGGAAGGGGAGGAGTGGTTTTTATTATTTTTGTTTTTTAAATACTACAACATCTTGGGGCAGCATGGTTGTTTTCAACAATTTCTTAGCACAATTTGGTCAGCCTACAGGGGCAGACCCAGAGGCTGGGCATTAGAGCACAAGAATTCCAGGTCTGAAGCAGTCTCTCCTGATTTCACCAGCTCCATGAAATCCAGGGACTTGGTGCCTCTTCGTGTTCAGTGTTTCTACAGGCAATGCCAAGAGACAGAACTGTGGAGTTTATTGTTCACTGGATTGCTTTCAGATCTGATTCAAAAACTGTAACATTACTAAAAATAGCCTTCCAAGTAAGAAGACAATTTGCAATCTAGCATGCCAATCACAACAGCCTGTGTTGCAGTAAGCATGCAGTATTTATTTAAACATACAGATTTTTAGAGTTCTGCTACTGTTTCCACGGAAAGAATTGTATTTTAGATATTCCAACTTGTTTAAAGTATTTAAGTTTCTTAATAATTCAAGCTGTTATTAAATGCACCCATTTTAAGAAGAGAGGGATTATTTCAGGATAACACAGCCTGTGGCATGTCAGGTTGTTTGTTAGTGACACACATTTGGAAAAAATAAGGTTAAGAAAAAAAAATCCAGCTGTTGAAACCCAAACTGCTCCTGCTATGGAATTGCCAAGCACTGTCTGACAACAGTGAAGCCAGCAGAACATTTTGCCTTCCAAATCATCAAAATGGTTAGTTTTTAAGTTACCTTTCTGTTCACTGGTAATTGTACCCGTGATCACCACTCCAACCTGTTCGTGTCTGTGTGAGAATTGAGCACATGTTTCTAGGGAACTGAATTATTCTTTTGGACCCCCTACAGTGCAAGAGGCTGCTTCTCAAATGCCAAAACTTCTTCATCTCTGTAATCCCCCGAACACAGCCCAGCATTGCTCAGTGGGTTTTGCAGCACACAATACCCTCCCATGCAAACTAGAGCTTCCCATGCTCCAGCTTCAGCAGCTTTGGAATAGGAATTCTAACAAACACAAAGGCTACTTTGGTCATCCCAGTTTTGCTACAACAAAACTTAGCAAAGGAGGAGAGGTCCTGGTACCATGTGTCCCCATTCCCCACGAAGCACAGGGTTATGCCACTTGGTACAAAACAGTCAATGCTTACACTACCCCCATGGTTTTCATTTGATGTTCAGATTTACTAGTTAGAAATGGTGCACAGTAAGAAATGTACTGCGCTATAAACATCATGTACAGCTTTATTTAACATTTGAAAGTCCTAAAATAGGTCAACATCACAATCTACATCACTTACTTCAATCTCACAAATGTCTGTCTGCACTGTGCAAACAGGGCAGAAAGAACAGCTCTAAGAGATAGACATTGACTCTCTTCCAAATACTTATGAATGCCATTTTTGAGCTAACAGAGCTCTCAGGTTCTATCTATACCTTGGCTGCAGAATAACTCCTCTCATTTCAGTACCTGAGCTCTCTAGTTACCTCTGTGCAATACACCAGTGCTGCCACTGCACAGTATAGAACTGCCCTTAGTAAAGAAACTCACAGGATCGATTCTTTTTTGTTCTTGGCATAGGACAGCACCACAACACCCACCTCTTAGACTGAGATTAGCAAACCTCCAGCACAGAACAATACTGGCAACACAGGCCTGAAGTCAGCTTATCATCAGGGCAGTGCTAACACAATGAGCCACTTGGATCCAAGCTCTACTGTCCTGGATACGGAGGATCAGTGAGTGCTGGTGGAGGTAGCAGATCTTACTGGTCTAAGGCAAAGCTTCTGCGAAGAGGAGGAAGGTTTGATGGGACCAAACCAGCTGTGTGCAATTGCTATGCCTGTGTTAGGCTCTCCAGCCCACAGTAAAACATTTATGTTATTGGTTTTATTCTGCACTCTTCCAGTTCCCCCTTGCCTTAGACAGGGCTGGAAACACAGACAGCTGCTACCCCAATCGTCTGCTGCAACAAAGGAAAATTATAGGGCAAGGATGGACGAAAAGACAAATACATCTTGGTTAGCAAGCCAGGGGAGCCTATATTTAGCTTTCCATGTGGAAAACTGGTTTCACAAAGCAGAACAGGTAACAGAGTTTCAGGGTAAAATTTAGATGTGACCCTACTGCAGGCACAAGAGAAACATGCCCCAGTTGCTCAGGCAGGTAATGCTGCTTACTGTGAGACCAGCCTAACAAAACACCACCTATTCCAGTTCTCATTTGAGCAGGTCTTAACGTCCTCTCAATTCCCAGGTTTAAACTACGCCCTCAATAAGCTCACAGACCATTCGAGTACAGTGAAGACTCTACAAGAGCATCAATCCACCGCTTGGTCCTCCTTCCATTGGAGCTAGTGAGCAACAGGTCAGTGTTTTAAAGCTGAAGCCTTGTGAATAGTAAGTAAATTGTTTCTTTCTGTCAAGTTATTCCTGCTAGTTTTGTAGGACACTTCAGCTGAAACCTAGTGGTCAAGTGCCTCTTTAAATCCAGAGAGAACTTTACACTTGCTCAGTCACAGAAGTTTAGTATCAGTCAAACATCTCCAGGAGAAGGAGAAGCACAAACTGCTTTAATGCATCTTTACAAAAGACAGTGGTGGAGATGATTCCTTTAATCCCACACAGCTGAGACATTTTGACACCAGTTTTTTACCAAAAAGCTGTCACTTTGCTGGTCTCCATCTCCATCCACTTCCAGGCACTGCAATTCTTCCCTTTCCTCCAGCTCTGGGACAGATTATGTACTTTGAGAACAAACACAGCGTCTCCCCTCCACTCACCCAAATTATTTTTTCCTACGCAACTGCAGACAGCTTTATTGAAAGGTGAAGCTTTGTGCCACCCACTGGCTACCTCCAGGCCAGCAAGCAGGGCAGCAGAAACTGGTTCTAGGAGATGACAACCACACTACTGCATTCAGGGGTTTAACTCCAGAACAGCTGTCCTGTAGCAGAGTCCTGTAGGCTCCTCATTCAGCAGCTGGGGTGCATCTTCCCGTTTTATTTCATCCCATCCCAAAGCAATCCAGTTCTCACACTCCAAGGCAAGTCTGCAACATGAACTGAGGTGCACAGGGGATCTCCTTAATCACACATTTCCAAGCCGAACTCTCATGTAGGTGCACCAATCCAAGACTAATTCATTTATAAAATAGACAGGACCAGCTTGTTTTCCAAAGCACAGTGAATGCAAATAAAATCAGGACTGAATTCCAGTGCAATATATAGCTGTTATTGACAGGCAGTCAATTACATAGGAAAAACAGTATTTCTCCATGGTATCTCAAAAAAGAAAATTAAAAAAAAAAAAAATCACACCTTTTAAGAAACAAGCTCAGTCAAACTACACCATGAAGCTCACTGTCCTTTCAATAGGACTTCAACATTAAACAAGATATGAAAATGCTTTTCCATCAAGAAGAATTCAAGATGTTTACATAAGATCAACTTTTATTAATCTTTAAGCATAGTATCCACAGAGCACACCAGTAGAGAGACTCTTAAGCTCCAGTTACAAAAGGAGTACTGGGGCCCTCTGTTAATGTTGGTGTTTATAGAGAAGCAGAACCTTCACCTGTTGGAAATGTTTTGGCTTTGAGCATCTGTGTTGGACAATGCCTGGAATCAAGTGATAATAATGATCAGTGCCAAACAAAAAAAAAAAGCCTAACTACCTTTTTATTTATTACCTGTTACTCCTCCTTTAATCCTGCTCTGGATTTAACTTTTTCATCAGTATTTCATGTGTTTTGACAGCCATGCTCACACTTTTTGCTGCCCAAGGATGAAAGGACTACACATAGAGAAAGAATAAACACCAAAGAGATCATGGTATCACTCTATTTCAAAAGGCACTCCTACTTAAATTAAAGATCATTATCCAGCTAAAAAAGCAGTATTTCTGAAAAACACCTGACAAGCTAGGCTATTTCAGCACAGAGCTGAACCAGAACAAGCTACGTTTAACATGATAGTTTAACAGAGAGGGAACACAGATGTGATCATACGATTTGCAGCTCTCGTACAGTAAGCAAAACAAGAGGCTACACGCTTCTGTTCAGTAGCAGAGCAGACATTTTAGAAACACCATTATATGTGCATCTAAAACAGACACTGCAGGGAGGGCAGCAGTTGAAACACAGAGGTTTCAATCCAAAACCTGCATCTACCCATAGCACCCCTTGCTTATCAGACATGCTTTGAATGCCAGTCAGCCCCCACTTCTGTCCTCCTCGCCCCTTCGTACTTCCAGCATGGCTGGAGAAGTCACAAGGAATAAAGGCAATAGCTAAGAGGTTACAGAGAGTGTGCTATCAGAACAAGGGATTCTTCATGGCACATTTTTGTGGAATCGAGTAGAAGAGTCACTGATGACCTTTACAGCCCAGAGCTGAGATGACACAGCACGACCCACATTCATTTTGAAGACTTTCACATTCCTTCTCCCTCCTTCCAAAAGCACATCTCAGAACTAGTGCAGCACAAAATGCTACGTGTATTAGAAGTTTACTTTGAATCTTGAGAAGGTAACAAACCTAGAGGGGGTCATCTAATCAACAAATTTCCTCAATTCACATCTGAAATGCTATCCAAGGCACTGCTGGGGAAAAAATAGACTTTAGATCACTATCAAATTAATATACTCACTGAAGGAACACAAATTGAGAAACCTCAACTAACCAGTCTAGCGAGTAAGATCAACTTCACCTGCAAAACACAGGTTGGTGGAGTTGGTAGCATTGTTATGGTCAGTTTCTTATTGTAAAGGAGAGCAACTCACAGTTTTCCTCTAGAGCTGTGTGTTTCAAAAGTAACCCAGTACCTCAGCTTCAGTACTTTCATTAACTGGAGGCACTCTGCCTTGCCCTACCTTGGGGTACCCTGCACACTTCATCACATAATGTCCTGCTGAAGACCCGGCTGCCCTGAGATCAGGGCTGCAGGGCTACGAGCACACCACCAGGATGCCTGGCAGCACCCAAAGCACCAAGTGTTCTGCCTCAACAGATGCAGATTTTCCCACAAAGAGTTTAACTTTTTTTTTTCCTTTAACCTCAATAAAAACCTACTAGCTCTACTGCTAACATGCTATGAAGACCAATACTAATGCATTATTCTCACTTACAAGCAGAGCATAACAACATCAGCTTGACCACACTGCAGATCTTTGTTTTCAGTCAAATTAGGCGTTCAACAACATCCATCTTGTGAAGATCTGTAGTTTTTAAACACTTTTTTACACTTTTAAGAGTTTAAAAGCACCTCTGAAAACAGTCAGAGATAATCTTCATCTTTAAAAAGCAAAATTTTTAAGAGTTCTGAAGCATTGATTTTGTAGCCTAGAATAACATTTAACACATCTAGCACAGCTTCTCCTGGAAAGTCTGCATAGGAGCCCAAGCAAAGAATCACAGTAACTGGATAAAATGTGAGATTGGCCCTTCAGTTAGAAAATATAAAGAAAAAAAAAAGCTATTTAAAAGAAAACAAGGCTCTAGTTTACTCATCTGGTAGTAAGTACCTCCAAGTCTCAGAGATACTTGTAAATGCCAGATCTTACACCAAAAGAAACTTTGTCTCTCTAATTCTCTGCAGAGTGAACATACAGATCAGTACAAGCATGCAGGCAACCACAGATTTCAATCTGCACAATAATCAAGTCTCATTACAAGAATGTACTTCTTCCTTGGCATCTTACTAAAACCTTAACCCTGGAACATGCTGCTTACAGCCAAAATCGATTACCACACAACTATTTTCTGAGTATTCTAAAATTAGCAAGACAAACGCAAAGCAAAAGTTTCCCTTAAATTACCACCTGCTATACTTTTTGGCAGCGTGGAAGCACAAGAATTACATACTGTTACACTGTAAGAATGAAGTTTAAGAAGAAAAAAAAAAATCCAAGATCGTAAATCTACAAGAGTGAGTTACTTAAATAACAATCTGCGTTTAAAATACAGAACAGCAGCAACTGCTCTTGCCATTGATTTTTTTTTTTAAACATTATTAAATACAATCAGGGATACAGGCATTCAAAAAGTAGAGAGATGGGATGGGAAGAGAATTGCTAGAGACTGAAGACATCCAGAATCTTCTCACGGGGCCCTTGGGCTCGCACTGCTTTCCCCTCCAAAAGCACTGATCTCCAGAAGACAGAATCACACCATACAGAAATTACTTCCTCCCATTTGATTGCAACTGTCTGAAGCATGAAAACACTGTAGGAGACAGCACTAAGTTTTGTCTTTTCTTGTTCACAATAAGCACAGAACATCATTCCAGCACCATTGCTCCAAGTCACAGTTCTTTCTGGCCAGCTTTTTTAAAAAGTACACAAGGGTGAACATTATAGAAATGTCTGCAACATCCATTACTTTTTTCCATTGTTATGGAGTGAGACAATCAGCATTTAGCACCACATTAGTTTTTTGTGAAGTTTAAGAAGAATGTCTTTTCAAGGCATCACAGAAGTACCTGGTGGTATAGCTAAAAATACGCACAAAGTCAGGTTACAAGACCTGGGCCTTCTTCCATAAATACGAAAAAAAAAGAAATCTTTTCAAAAACTCCACACGTGAACTCCAATACTAACAGCAGAGAAGGGGAGGAGGCAGCCAACAAAGATGACACGTGGCAAGAACCACCAACTTCACAAAGCACCTTCCTTCTTACAGAACATCTCACTACAAAAACACAACTGGGGAGATCCAACTCAACAGTTTGATTCCACATTTTAAGCTTCTATTTTTAAAATAAAAGCGACCTTTGCACTGAGGATGAGTTAAGCCTCTTAGTGCAAACATATCTACTTTTGTGTAGTTTATCCTGTAGTCTTAACGGCTTACATCTTCGAATGTGTCCAAGATCAAATAAAGAACCAAACAAAAAGATGAAAAAATAAACTGTTGTAGTGGCTATGACCAACAGATGTTGGTTTCCATCCAAAGCCTCTGGCATCCCATCAATAGTATGAAGCAGTAACACGCTTCAGATGAAAAAGCAAACTTGTACTTTGCAGATTCCTGAAAAAACAGAACCAGTTAAAATATTTTCATTAAGAATTAACCTAGCAACACAGACTCTCCCTTCCCACGAAGGGCAGGTAGCAGGTGAAGGCACAAGTTCAAGTCTTTAACTAACTTCAAAAACTAAGGATAAAAATGACAGCCAAACAGAGTCCAGCCCATATCTATTAAGTAGTAGTTGATTTCTGAACTGCCCTTCCATTTAAAATCAATTCCTTTCAAAAACTTAATCACCACCTTCTTGCATGAACTTGATTCTTACAAAATACCCCGATTTCAGAAAGCACCATACTATTCCCTGCAAGAGGGTGGTACCCTGCAACTCCCAGACAAAAGGCAGACAGCAAGATGCAGTCACTCGGGACAGGCAGAAAGAAGACCAGCATGCTTATGCATGTTTAAAAGCATTTTAACATGACTTACACTACTCAGTATGTTGTCTCTCAAGCAAAGGGATGTGCTTTTTAAAGGATGCTCTCTATTGGAACCCATTTAGTACCTTTGCAAGCTAAAAGGAGCTACAATACTTTATTGCAGCTTGCTACAGGGACACCAACTGACAATTCCTAAGTTTTTAGTAAAACAGACTTTGAGATTATATTTTTTTTACATTTTGAGAGACATGCACTGCAGTACATAAAATACAAACCTACCACCTGCACCAACAAGAACCTTTTAACTGTCTTTGCCCTTTCTTGTCCAATTACAAAATAGATTGTTAAGAAAAAAGAACGTTTTTGCATGCATGCACACAGAGCACACATCCTTTCTTCAAAGACTTCAATGGTAAGACAGTTAAATAGAAAGGAGCAGGTTTGGTAGGGGATTCTCAAACAGTACTAAGTCGATTTTGTTCTGTCCTCAAAAAGAACTAGGCAATCAGGATTTGCATGGGTGCTCCTTAAACAATTAAGTGACTTCTGTTCCTCTTACGATTCATTGTGTTTAACAGAGGAAGAGCAATTGTTGGCTTTAACATGCCAGTCATTTAAGCTGAAAGTCAGCCTTCTGAAAATACACAAATTCTATGACAAAGCCCAAACCAAGCACAGTGGAAGACTGTGAAAAGTGGAAGAGGAGAGGTGTGCTTAGTACTTCACGGGCAATGGAAGATGTCAGTGTTCAGAGATAAAAATATTGCTATGACTGACTCAAAACTTGTGTGGTGGTAAAATAGGAATGAATGGCTCTCCCTGCTAAACACACACAGACCACAGTCTCCTGAATTTGTTATTGAGAACAGACACTGCGTACCCTAACTACATTTCATCCAGTTCTTCAGTACTGTATTCTGCAGGGGTTTTTTTATCCTTCCAATAATGCTTGGCCAGTAGTTTCACTAAGTTTGTACATTATTTACAGCGTATCTGGAGACAAAGATAGGCCTCTCCCATTTACCTCAGTTTTCTTTCCCTTTTGCACCCCCCCGGTATCAGCTTCCCTCATGCCCCCGTGGCTGCTATCTGCCTTGCACCAAACAATTCTGCCTGCATACCTCACTACCACCCTGTAAGCCTCCAACCGTATTTCCAGCTCTTCATACATCCCTTCCACAGCACAGGTCAGCTCACCAAGCACTTGCATTGGTCAGAAGCCAGACCACTTACACATAAAACTTAAGGTTTTTGGTGTCTCAAGGTTCCTGTAAAAGCCCGATCAATTTAAGATTACACCGTGGATTTGCTGCAGCCCAGCTTACTAGGTATACATCTGGTTTTCTTCCTTGACAGAAGTTAACACACAAATGCATTTCCTATCACCTCGGGCAGCTTCCCTGAAGAGCTCTGCCTCAAACCCAACAGGTTTCACAGCTGGGTTTCTTTCTCTTTCTCCCTGCAGCTCAGGGTCAGGAGCTCTGATTTCATTTCTTCCAGAAAGAGACAAACAGATCTGACATCTCTGTTTTGTGGCACAGCCTATTCATTTGTCACCTCCCTTTGCAGAGTCAGAGGTAGCTGGTCACATTCTACACCAGCACAGTTTCTAGGTGAGAGCAGAATTTTAAAAAATGCAGGCAAAAGCTGTCGTGCCACTGAAAAAAAAAAAGAGCAAAGTTAGTTTCCCTGAGTGTGACCTTACGATCTCCCAATTCTGCAGCACTATTTTAACATGTTATTTATATATAGCAAGTACTCTCTGATAGACACTTAGAAGAGCCTTCTACAAATTCCCATTCCAATCTCTAAGCTATCCCAATCCAACACCAAAATCAAAGGTCACCAAGTTCAACCCCTGATGAGAATTCCAGGGAAAAAGAAGAGGTTGCCCACAGTCCGTAGGAAGGGCAGCTTCCACAGGAGAGCTCTTTAGCACAGAAATGTATGGTTCAGACTAACAGGGAACAGCAACAGACCTGGAAGGCATCCTGCCTGTTAGCCCCAGCCTGCATTTCTCAAACAGCAAAGTGTTTCACATACACTGCATTGAGGATTCTCAGACATATTTCTGCACTCAAATTCAGGGAGCCTGTTTTTGCAGTGCAGGCACAGCTGACTCTTGAATTCAGTATAACATGTAACAGAAAGTGAAAATACATGTAATTTCAGATTCAGCAAAGAACCCAAATTCTCGCAGTCCCCTGACTTGTGACCAGATCATTTATGAAGGTCATGCTACAGAGACTCAACTCACAAGAACATAAACCAGTGACCCTATCATAAATAATATTCCTCAAGCACTGAGGAAAGGCCACCAGCCAGACACCCGTCACAAGGGACAGGGCAGTCCAGTTAATCAATAACTTGACATAAGACCACCATTGTTTTTGCCTGGGCCCAAAGCGGCCATTTGCAGCACAAACCCACAAGCAGACCACAAACTGCAGGATGTGAGGCTTAACAACAATCAAGAACACACAAAAAAAGCCCAAAACAAAGAGCTAAACCTTGCTTTCTTTTTCAAGAACTCTTTTTAGGCAGAGATTTTGGGATAAGCTCCATTTACAGAGAAATCTAGGCAGATCTTGCTGAAACCCCCCTCCCTCTTTTCTGCATCACTAGAAAACAGGAAGGAGAAAACAGGGGGAAGGAGGCAGTAAGAAGACTCTTCCCTTCTGCCCATGTTTCTACTCTAGCACCACTTCAGGAAAAAACAAATAGTGGCTTAAGATTCTGTCCATTTACACTATGGCATGTACTTAGGTATAGAGAAATATATATTTAACAGAGGGAGAAAAAACATTTGAAGATGCTAAAAGTTTGTGATTTCAAAGAAAAGCAACTGAGCAAATACACAGAAAAAGCCACAGAAGACCATTACTGCGTATCAACCCTCAGCATGAGTCTCTGAACCACAAACCACAGGAGCCTGGGAAAGCATTCTGCAGAACCACCAGCAACACGCCTGGCCTGGTTTCACCCTCCTGCCCAGGCATCCCGCACCAGCCACGTTCTGCAGAGAGGGATGAGAAGGGTGAGGCTGGCACACTCTTCCTGGAGGTACTGCCATGCCAGGTCAAAGCACACATGGGATGGATCTAATCCATAAATAAAGTCTTCCAAACAAGCACGTATCAGGTAACCACATTCACTGAACCAGGTAATACTTTTATCTTAGCTAGAGGGCCAAGAACACAAGACACTGTGCCAGGCACCAAGGCTGCTCTTAAACCCATTTTTCTTACCCAAGGGAACTGGATACACACGGGAGAGAAAATTCCTTCAATACCTAAATTTAAGCACTAGTATTTTACTTGTAACAGAGACCTTCCACATGCTACTGGATACAGAGGAGTTCTACTACAGGTATCAATAGCTTCCCAGGCGTGCCAAACACCCAAAATCAGAACGGGCCAGCTTACTTCAAAGGCTGCTAACATGCCACTAGTCTGAGACAGACTCACTTGACAGCATCCTATTATGATTTTAATCTAAAAAACAGTGGAGGAAAAGCATCTCATATGCAGCATAAACATTAGGTTGAACATTCTCACTTCATGAAATAACGTATTATTTATTTTTCCCTCCTAGTCCATAAAAAAGAGTCACAACAGAACTCCCAGGTATCGTTCCAGATTTATCCAGGATCACATCATTAGACAACTGCAGGCTGATACATTTTGTAACATGCTTTTAAAATACTGAATATTTGCCTCTTACTGGAGAGCATTTTGGCAGCAAAATAAGAGTTGCAAACCACTGCATCATAATTACTGTCACAAATCACCATCTTTACATTACGTAATGACAGGAGCAAAGCCACTGATGAGGTTCCAGAGGCATTTGCTGCAGGAGGGGAACCAGAGTTTCTACCACCCCTATCTCACTGTCCCCACCTATCCAGGACAGTGCCTTCCCTCTCTAGACATATGTCACCACTGTTCTACACAGAGCCAAGCTGCAAACTCAAGAGACTTAATAAGCCAAGTTTAAAAAGTGGCACTGAACACTACAAGCAGTCATTTAAATACACAAGTGACTGGGAGAGGGACCACAGGTGTCAAATAATGTCACTCTCTATATTGAAGACAATTTCAAAAACATCATCTTACTTGCATAGGTTTTAGCAAATCACTTGTGCAACAGCAGGATCCTTTCACTTAGCACACCACCACCATACACATGATGTTTTCTTGAGATATTCTTGTGCAAAACAGAGCTGGAACAGCTCTGTTGATATAAAATACTTTCAGGCACAGGTAAACAAATTCTGAAACAAACAAAACCAAGGCCCTCATCTCAGCTACCCCTGCTCCGAGGTGAAGCTCCCACGATACCTCTAACATCCTGGGTGGTCTCAGCTCTGCAAGATTATCTCCCCCAGCTGCTTCACTGGCAACCTTGAGAACTATCAGTGAGATTATATAATTTAATGTGTGCAAATCATAAAAGAAAGCAAGAGGATAAAGCAGCCGCTAACCAGAATCAGCCAATACTGCACATGAAAGCAGGCTTGCAAAACACATTCACTTGTCAAGTTTGTTTCCCCCTTCTCTAAATCAAGAGAGATCAAGTATCTAACTACAGCAGCATTAGCAAAGACACTCAATTTTCTTTTACAAGCATGCTTTGTAAGACATACAGCATCCAGACCAGACCACAAAGTTTTCCTTTAACTATGGTTGTGTAGAAAACACAACAGAGGGGCATCATGAATACCAGTAAAAGGTGTTGAGAACACGTCCAAACAGGGGAAGAACCACACTGCTGCTGTAAGGCTTCCCCAGATCGAGTTGGAGATGGGATGACAGCCTGACCACACTGATTTATGCCACAAAGTCTGTACGTAGTAGTTGAACTGGAGATGTCACCATAATTATTATAAGCACATGTTTATTGGATCTGCATCCTGTTCCTACACAAGTCACTAAGTTTTGAAAAAATATTTTAAGACTGTTTAAGGTCTATTTTAAAAATCAGCACGCTGAATGTAGAAAAACAAATTTCTAAGAGCAGATGTTAGTAAGCTACAAGAACCACAACACAGTCAATAGCCAAGGGGAAAAAAAAGTATGTCAAACATGATTCCATACTACAATGGGTACCACACAGTCCCATTTATTTCAATTACTATTTACCAACACTGGGAACACAGTCAGATGCTCATTAGTACATCAGAATGTACACAGATGCTCATTAAGCCTAAGGATCTTCCTCAGCAAATCTGAGTGTATATATGTGGTAAAAACCTGTAGCATTACCACACACCTCCAGCAGAGGAGTAATTTTTTTTAATTAAGCCACCAGTATGCTTGTTATCACTGTGGTGGAAAGGTCTCTTCCTCAAACTAAAGAAAGGCCTACTTGGAAAATACTTGACACATAACTAGGAGAAAAATAAAAACAAACTTAACACAAGAAATCTACATTGGCATAACAGAGATTTGGGGTTTGCATCCAGCCACAAACATGGATGGGGAAAAGGATGTGTGCATTATGCCTAAGAAAACCTCTCCAAGGCTCTCATTTTTCTGACTGATAGTGGGTTTCTGTTCCTCAGGAAGGATGGTTTCAATTCACTGGAATAGGATGGCTTCCACACCTTCTTCTGGGGAAATGGAACGTGCAATAACAAACAATAAACACTGACTCACTAAATCACTGCTGCCACCTCCAAACGCAGGCTGCACTTTTTCCCCTGTGCATTGCTGATGAGAGGAGCCACGATCCAGAGCTCTTGATAATTAAGTTTACTTGTTACCAAAGATGTGAGTAGACAGCATCAGCAAGCACAGTTATTTTTAACTTCTCAAGTTTTAGCTGGGGGCATAGAGGGTTTTCTCTTGTTCTCTGTGATGATGAGTAACAGATTTCTACAGGAACCTCTCTGGCCTTCACAGTACAGGTCTGAGGCCAGGGTTACTGTGCTGGCCATGGCAAACACAGCCCTCAGCAGGACTATTCAGGAGGATCCCGAAGCTCCAGCAGATGCTTTCTGTGGCACAATTTTATTTCAACATTTTAAATTAAATTAGACGTTTGTATCAGCAAGTTGGGAGGCTACAGTTCAAGGGACACAGGACCCCAATTTTTTCCCCTCTTGCCATAACCTCGTGGCGCAGTCGCTGTGATAAACGGCACGGTCCTGCCTGCTTCAGCCTTGAGGAACCAGAGGAGCAGCCAGGAGCGGCCGGGCTGCCCGCAGAGACCTGCCCGGGCCTCAGAACACAGCGGGGGGAACCCCCACACC
>VZRW01008389.1:503061-523259 GCA_013398125.1 Aegotheles bennettii
CGGTAACCGTCCCGCCGCTGCGGCTCTTCCCCGCGGCTCAGTCACCACGCGGGGCGCCCAGCCGTTGCCTCACACCTGCCCGCCGCGGCCTACCCTCACCGCGGCCCGGCCTCGGCGCTCGCACGGCCCTCACATGGCCCTCGACGGCCGCAGCGGCGCTGAGGGGAGCTGGCAGGAGCCGTGGGCTGGCCCTGGGGAACCGAGCGGAGCAGCTCGGCTAATTCCCCGGTGATATAATCGCTCCGTTTGTGGTCTTTAGAGGTTTCGCTTAAGCACTGAATCCTCACCCCCACACACGGGTGTTCCCCGGTCAGGTAGCGGCCATCTCCCACCAGCAGCGCCGGGCAGGGGGCTCATGCTCTGCCCGGGCCCCTCGGCACCTGGGTGAGGGCAGAAAGGCAGCAAATGAACTCTGGCAGAACTGAAAACACACAAACCCCTGCGTTATTTCCTACCACTGGGGTGAAGGGGAAAAAAGTAAAAGGTGTGAGTGAATGGAGGTGTCCTGTTCTGAGGGGAGAACAGGCCGGGGCCCTGGGCGGGTGGTGCCGGGACAGGCCCTGGCCTGCACACAGGTCCGAGCAGCTACTACCGAGTGTAACCGGATGAGGAAACAGCGCTGTGTCTGCTCCTGAACGCTTGCTTGCTGCCAGGGCTCGATCCAACGAACACAAAAGCAGCACTGTCAACACAAATCTTAGTTTAAAATCATAATTAAGAAACTGGTAATATTTTCCAATGCCATTGCATTCAAAGGCTTTTCCGCAGGTTGGGGTTTTTTTTGCTGTTCATTTGAACAACAGGCAAGGAGTTGGTTTCAGTTTTCACTCTTTCTGTGAAGCATTTGGACAATTCTGTTGCTTCACAACATCGCAGGTGAATCCTAAATTCCCCATTACAAAGCGTTATGAAATATGTGTGGTTATAAAGATATCATTACCCATCTTGATCAAAATAATCAGAGATGTGAATTAATTTAATTCAGGGATGTACCTTTTGCGACCAAAAACACCCCCACCATCTGAACACAGGACAGTGGCAAGTCTCTACCTGTCTTTTCAAAAATCTTAGCTTCTGCAAATATTTTTCATATACCTATCAAATTATTTAATTTTAGTGAACTGAGAGTAGGTAAATTAACAGTTGAGAAGCAGCTCATTTTGAAAACAAACACTGTCAAACTTGGAGACTCTGCTCTATCATCCGGGCCCTCTCCATAAGCTGCGTGTGCGTGAGTGTAACTGCAACCAAGGTTTCTGCATTTTAGCGATCATAGCAGACATGCCAGGAGGGATAAACAGATAAATATTTTTACACGAGGGATTAGTACACATGAATGGAGCCAGACTAAAAGAAATGGGATTTGAATCTCTATAGATAAGACAAAAATGCAGATACTGTAATTTTTGTACCGGTGCATGTTAGTCTGGAAAGACGGCTCCTGGATAGGAATGGGTTTGCTAAGAACTGAATGGAAACTGAAGTATTGTTAGAAGATGCCAGCTAACACTGCGAGGTCCCTGCACTGAGAACGTGGTGAGGCCACCTATGCGTTTGTCTCGCATCAACCAGATGAGGTCAGAGACTAACTTTTGACTCCAGCTGACCTCAGCCAATTTGAACCAGCAACCTAGAGGCCCCACGTCCTACAGCGTCCTCAAGCCAGACCACATGAAATGCAAAACAATTACGAGTTCATACCCTCACCATATTTTTTTTTTACTCCAGACTGCCAGATACCTAAAAGCCACTTCTCTCACATCCAAACATACTATTTAAAGGTCAAGACGAAACTCTCTTGCTTCCTGTTTCAGAGGCTGACCTTTCCAAGGGCAGCAGCAGGCAAGGTTCACATACTCTCCTCCTCTCTCTGTTCAGGATTTTGGCTTTTGGAGCCTGCTCCTGCTGGACACAAGAGCTGAAGTCTAGAATTTTTCTGGGCACATTTACTTAGTTTAATTAGACTTTTTTTGTTCCTGAAAATAATAGGCACCAGGGTTGCAAATGTGCATGAATGCAACTCAAGCTAGTGGTTCTTTACCACTCCTCCATACAGTTTGTGTTTGCAGTGCTGACCACCTGGCAGCTAAGGCAGCAGACATTTGCTGCATCTATAAAGTTCAAACTTTTCTTGGTTATTAATTGAAATTACACTCATCTGCATTTCTTCAACTGCAATAGTTAAAGAAATTGTCTCTATGGGGAAATTAATCAGAACAGCTACTGCAGATTAAGCTCTCCTATAATTAAATATTTTGAAATAGCTCCTCTGTAGATATTCTATCCCACAGTAAAAAGGAACATCATTCTGGAAGAATCATTTCAATTTCTGACCAAACAGATCAGCGGTATTTTTCCCTGTTGTGCTGATAAGTTATTATTTTTCTGTTCCTCATTCTAACACAGCTTAACATCTAAGCTGTTACCTCTAACAGGATTTTAGCTCTAACAATCTTCCTTTCTTCATAATGCCTTTATATTGCTTCATCTGTTACTTTTTTTCTCACTTAGCTGCTTTCTGACCTGAACAAGTAACATACCTGTGATACACTAGCCACACTCCTTCAGGCACTGAAGGAGGTCAGCTTCGGCACCGATTAGCCGCCTGAATTTGGGGCATGCTTGATACCTTAGTCAGAAATTATCTACTTAAAATCTGGATCAACTGCTAAACCCTTCAAACCTCCCTCCACTCCTGTGGTTCCCTGTCTTGGTCTTGTAACACAGCTGCCCTGATGACTTTCCTGCTTGACTTAAAAGGCTCCAAGCCAGAACAGAAATGGTCACTGGTAAGTCACTATAAAAATACTGAATAATTCACCCCATGGGCTGCGAGGTATTGTCCCTATCATACAGAAAAAAAGCTGCCACCAGAGCTAAGGGACGTGCTTGGCACCACACAGATGCAATTTTCAGTACCACAGTGAGAATTCAGAAGTGTTTACCTCTTAGCCAGCCACAGATTCACACCATCCCTTTCAAAAAGATGAAGTCTCATATTTACACAAAGAATCTGTGTACAGCTGAACTCCAATACGAAATGTAAGAAATTGGGCTAAATAATAATTTCTCCTTCACTGCTCCAGTAACCATATGGCAGAGTGAGTTATATTCAAGATGGCAGAAGCTGAGCAAATTTAACTCCTTTGATATTGTGTGCTGTAGCAGGGCTAAATATTCTCACCCGTCAGCAGTTAGCAGCTCTGAAGCCAGACCCTAGAAAAGGCCAGGCTGCTTCTGCCACTGGGTCCCACAGCTCCTTCTGAAAAAAAAAAGCAAACCAGTATTTTCCAGGATATTGCTCAGCACCACCTTTTTTTTTTCCCCTTTCTGTTTTGTAACTACTGTACAAGCTTCCACAAAATTGTAACTCGCCCCTTAAAGATTTCTGCCTCTTTCACTTGCTTCGGGTCCTTTCTGCAATCATTCTACTAAAGACAAGCAAGAGTTTGGGGATCTGATCCAAAACTTGCCTTTCTGCTGCCTTTCAGGAGCCTGGCTCTGCAGATTGGAGGACAGTAACAGCTGAGGTGCAAATCCCTCATTACTGTGGGCCATCAGACTTTGTGCAAGCCTCCCATGGAGATGCGCGTCTGAATTTCTTTTCACAGACTTCAGTGAATCCAAGAATTCCATTTCCAGATGAAGGATAAGGAACAGACTACAGATACATGCCCTGACTGCAGCACATTTTCTGATGATTTATTGACTGTGCATAAATACTACACTATAACTGTCATATTTAACCACAAAAAGAGAAAGCTGTATGCTCAGGAAAATAATTCAGGGCAACTCTGAGATTTTCATGTCTCCCATGAACTTCAGAAAATGAGGCCTATTAGCAGAGGGGCAGAGTCCAGCCAGTGTGGTTTTCTCCCCCTCTCCTCAACACATGGGTTAACCCTTTGCTGTGCATGGTGCAGAATACCTTTCCTCTCTCTGCAAGGGTTTTATGTGAGCACAGCTAACACTGCCCGTGGTCCAAAGGTGAAAGCCAGATCACTGTAGCCTGCGTAACAGCAGACACAGTTTAATTTCCATTTTGCTTAAAAGGCCAGTGAAAAGGGGACAAGGAAGTGATTGGTTGCCTCAGATGGTGGATTGCTTTGCAATTATAGTAGATAAGCAAAATTCTGACAAAATGTCTCCGAGGAGACATAAAAATCCACAAAGCAGCACTTTGAACAGCAAACCAAGCTGGAACAAATTTCCAGACAGGCAAGGCTTTCCATGTGAGAGCTGGTTTTAAAGTCCAAGAGTCTCTCCAAAGAAAAAAAAAAACATTCAGAATAAAAGTTTGATAAACATTCTGGCTACTGGAAAAGAAACTGAAACCTCCTTGGTAAATTGTTTAACAAACTGGAGAAATGAGTTGCGTGAAACGTGAAGGCAAGAAAAATAAATTAAAATGTTGTACATCCCTATGCACATGCAGGGAGATACAAAAGTGTGCACTTCGGCTCAGTACATCTTTGTGATCCAACGGCAAATAACGTCAGATCAATGGGGTGGATACCCCAGCTCCAAGACCCTATATGTCCCACCAAGTTCTCCCCACATAAAGATTTATCATATCTCTCTTATAAATGCTGAGAGACAGCAGAACTTGCTCTGCAGGGGAGAAGAAAGGGATTTCTGGCTGAGACAGGAGAGACTCGCAGCAGGCAGTCACAGCTGTGGGAAGCAGGGGCTCATGGGCCAGGGATGCTCCAACCTGTAGGTGCATTTGAACTGACAGCCAGCCAAGAACTGCGTGAAATTCCCTGTTACTTCCTTTTACTGGTCTTATGCTAAGTGATTCTAAGCTGTACCTGGGAATCGGGCCAAATCAGCTTGGGATCTTTGGATGAAAGGCTTTATTAAAAAAAAAATAAATTAAAAAAAAATCCAGAATATTAGCTATGTGTAAAGCAACAATACAAATTAAATTAATGTGCAAAGTAACAGGATTTGGTTTTTATTACATTCTACAAGGTAAAATATAAATACAGACTAAAAAATTGCTTTTTCTGAAGAAAACTACATCCTTCTGCCTGGGTTTCTGAGGGTAAGAGTCACAAATGCAGTGTATCCTTACCAGAACTGACACCTGGAAACACACATTTTTAAATAGGCTAGAGCCAACAGGGACTGGTTAGGAAAGTCATTTTCCTAGGCTAGGGTACACAGATTTGTGCCACCAAGTGAGAAGTGAACATTGCTTCATCTATTACCTACCAGCATTTATTTTATGACAAAGATTTCTCTCCTCTAAACTGACAGGATTCAGTTAAAGCAAAAGCCATGCTTGGCTGTTTCATTTCTGGACACAGTTATGATTTTTTACTATATCCGTGGCCTACCTGCAATAGAAATTACCTCTTGCAGAACTCAGAGTATCTCCCACAGAGAAAGTTCACCTACCCTGACCATGCACTCCACATCCTGCTTGTGCCTAATCCTGCGAGTCTTGAGGAGCTTCAGTCCTCATACACACCCATCAGTCTCTGTTTTTGGCTCTGCAAGTCACTTTTCAGCCCTCAGCATCCTTTCACTCCAGCAGGAACACCCAATGTCCCTGCTAGCATGGCACTTTGTGTCTCAGCAAAAAAATAAAAAAAAGCATTTTTCACAACATATCTTTTTCCTTCCAAAGTAATCCAATATTTCATCCTAATGAGCATTCATCATTGAAGGCAGTTACAGAAGTGGACAGAATTATCTCCTTGGAGCACAAGCTCTGGTGCCATGTGAGCTCTTGCTGGCTCTGCTACAGACCTTCACCAGCATCTTCCATGGGTACCTGGCCTTCCTACCTTGGTTTCCTTAGCTGCACAAGGGGGTTTTTTTGGTTATTTTTACTATTTTTTTCAAAACCACTCAAAACTGTGCCAAGCTCTCACTAAAGAGGTGAGAGAAATCAACTCTGCCCTGTAGTTCTCGCAAGCTAATTTCAGACATGATCTAATGAGTGGGTGGTAACAAGACAGCAAGGCAGGACAGGAGAGAAAGGCCCAAGCAGCACGGTTGAAGTTAGAAGGAAAAATTGGCAAAAATGCAAGTGCATGGGAGAATAAAACAAAGATAATTTAATTCTTCAATAATATTTTTAGATAAATAATGAGGAAGAGGAAGCAAAGGCTCATCTCCTGAGCTATCTGGTAAGTGTTTGGAAGAAACAAGTTTCCAGGAAAGGCTCAAACAGGGACACAACCTTGTCTTGCAAAACCAGCTCTCCGTGTAGTGGCATGGAAAAAGGAGATGGCAGGAGCAGACAGCACAGTGCAGCAGCACAGACCAGATGGGAAACCCAAAGAACTGAGACACAGCAGCAAGCAAGAAATAGGTGTGCAGATTCTTGAAGAGTCAGCTTGAATGCAACGGGGTAGGAACAAAGAACACAGGGTGGAAGAGCTGTGTGACTTCGCCAGCCTGAAAGGGCAGCAAGGTGTTCCCTGCAGGTGCTTGCACATGGATCTGAAGACATTTGCATTTGATTTTTTCAAATGGGGTATTTATGCCAGACAAGAACATAGAAATTTAAAATAAAAATGTGCTCTTTTATTCCTGTCTTTGAAGATAGACACACAATAGAAGATACTGTGCTTATTCTGGACTAAGTAGAAAAAAACCCAACTCTTTGCTTTCTCTGGAGTTGCTCTCTCTGTTCCCATTTAGCGCTGCTGACCTTGCTCAGTACAGACTGAATTACTGAACTTCCTGATCTCTCAGGTCCCGATTTTGTCACTTCCTTGCACTCACTTGATTTTGTATATTAAGGTTGAAGGTTTGTTGGCAGCAAAGGAGAACTGCAAATCGAGACACTTCTGTTTACTTGCTGCGTGCTCTTACCTAGTTTTGGATATGAATGCAACCTCAAACCAGAGAGGCTTACAAGGACAAAGTTTTCACATCCTTTCAGAAGCTGTTAGCAATTTCTAAGAGCTGAAAGCTAATTATTTTGGCACAAAGAGGCACCAAATAATCTTTTAACTCTGGCATTCCTGTATAAAGTTTCCCTGACACTTTTGTCTGAGGGGCAAAAGAAGGACAGGAGTAATAAAAAGCCCACATTTCTCTTTTTTGAGACATAGAACAACTCCACTACAAGAAGAAATTAAATAGACGAGAGCTCTTCAGGTTGGAAAAAAATAAAAAGAGAAGGATGATTGCAGAGGGAAGTGATAGCAGTGTATAAAATGCTGAACGAAGAATGTAAATAGAGAATAATTGTTCACCTTCTCTTACAGTACAAAGGCTGAGGGGGCATCCAACAAAGTCATTAAGCAGCATGTTTAAAACAAACATACCCAAAAGGAAGTACTCCTTCATACTGTCCATAATTGCATTGTGGCAGTCAGTGCCTCAGGAGGCTGTGGAGACTGAAAATGGATTTTTAAAAGGCATTAAACAAATTCATGGGGGACAGTGTGATCATCAGCAAATAAACAAAGTAGCTCAGGTGAAACTGTTGGGTTTTCAAACTCTTACTCGGCTGATTTCCCAAAGCTGGGAGGAGACACCAAGTCAGAATGATTTGGTATGTGGCCTTTTTCTTCATTGCTGAGCATCTGCTGCTGCCTGTTCCTGGAAACGGCGTGGCAGTTCCTGTTGTTAAGTGCTGAGCTATGAGGCCGAGCGTATCAGCAAAGAGCAGTGAACAGTTCTCTGCGTTCTCCTGCTCGGCTCTTCTCCATCTTCCAGCAAGCTTCCTCTGAGGGCAGGAGATGCTTCTGGCAGAGCTTTGCAGTCCAACCCTCCCTCCCATTATCTCTGCAGCAACCATACTTAAAATTGTGCAGAAGAGCATATTGCATTAGCCCTTTCTAGTGAAGTGCAAATCCCAGGTTAAAATGAGGAAAATTTTAATCCTATGTTTTGGTATTTAATTGTAGCTTCTGTATCTCATATTCGTAAGGGTAGAAAATGCAGCTGTCCTCCACTCTTGGTCAAAAAGCTCCCCATTCCCCAGTAATACAAAAAAGGAAAGACAAGGCAACCAAACAACTGCTCTCCAAGTGAAAGTAACAATTTACCTCAGGCAGCAAGGAAAGACAAACAAACAAACAGAAAAAACAGAAACTCCACCAGGAAGTCACTCGGTTTCATTTTAAAAAATAGTAACTGCAATAAAAGACCTTATATGCCACATTTATAAAAGACAACTTTCCAATTATGGTTATGCCCAGCCTCTTAAAAAAAATAAAAATAATTTATAATGCCAATTCTGTTCCAAACAATTTCAGAACAGTCAGAAACATTTTCAAAGTTGAATTATTCCCTATTCAGATAAATCCATTGTGTTTGCAAGGAAAACCCAACTGAACTGGGAGTTTGTTCCAGCTATTTCCCATGTCACAACATGCTCATTTGTCACCCTAACACTTCTCCAGCCTTGCATAACACATACTCTACAGCATCCCCAAGATCAGGATGGCAGCCTGTCCCTTACCCCCCAGCAGCCCTACCCCTTCCTGCTGCAACCTCCCCTTTCCTCCCAACACCTCCTGATCCCTCATTTTATCATCCAGCAGCAAGGCAGAAAAAGAGAGGAGAAAGCAGCAGAGAACGGGGGAGGGAACAGGACATGGTGGGTGATCAGTGCTGGGCACAGACTTTAAATATATATGAGAAATGAAACAGGACTGAAAATTCAAGGGGGAAGACCACAAACGCCTAGTGACGGTCTAGCACAGTGGAAATCTGTGATGAGACACTGATGACTCAAGGTTTCCACAGCACTTGTGTTCTCAGTTTTGGAGCACATTATACAAAAAAATACAAGGCAAGTGGCATACTTGCAGTAAGGCAGGGGGGTCCTAAGTTGTTTGGCACCCCTGCTAACATGGTTCTCCTGGGAAGTGAGTCACCAGTACTGGACTGTGCCCTTTGAGGGTGAGTATCTCAGTGCCAACACTTTGGAGTTTCCTACTAAGAGCTCACAGACCTTTTGCCCCTCTCCAGGTGCTCAGCTCTCCTCAGTGCTCACGTTAAGTAACACAGAGAGGAGAGAAATGAAAACAGCAGGAGAATGAACATATGGAGGCAAAACAGGGAAGAAAATACTTTGAAAAGTAGCCTTGGAAAAAAAGTGTAGCTCAGAAGGCAAACAAGCACAGAGAGAAGCATAGTTCAAACAAGGTTTCTGTTGCTCTTTAGGAAGAGCCACAATTACACAAAAATGCATAAATTAATAAACTTGAACCATAAATTATGCTTTGAATCACATAACATTAGCTTACCTGAATCATGCCCCAGCCAACCACAGTCACCTGGTAAAACTAAAATGGCCATAAAAATACAAGTTAACTTTTCTGATTTAGAAATTAGTACCCGAGGATATTCAGCCATCAGGCTACTTAAAAAAAATAATTCATAGCAGCATATTACATCTCAGTGCATCAAGGCACAACACTTCAGAATGGTGGCAACAAAGGAAAAATTAGCCCAAGACTTCCAGAGAGAATTTCAGTGAAACAGAGACATTTCAGTTAACGGACTTTGACTGTGGGTATTTTAGCTCTAGGCAGTTTAGCCTGGTGCATTTTGAGCTTAATTCCCAGAGGTATCAATCACTTGAAATTCCAGATGAACTCAGTGTGATCAGCAGCTGGTGTTGGTTGGACTCAGGTCCAGCTGTCCTGAAATGGTTAATCGAACAGAGGCATAAAAAAATGTGAATCCACCAAGGTTTTGACAACCAGGGATTTATCTGTAATAAGAGCAGGACCCTAAATCCAAAGATACTGCCTGATCACTGGCAGAGTAATTAACAGAAAATAGAAAGACTTTTGTTCTGGTAGTGATATCCGAATACATTTGTTTCCCCTGTGCAGCACAAACTGCAATGTCAGTGCTTCTCCATGAAGAAGGGCAGCCCCTGGGCCTGGAGGGAGAGCAGGAGGGCACCTGTAGCTGCGTGGGCTGTGGCTTCTGCAGGGAACACAGCTATGGCTGGTGCATTCCTTGCTAATTAAATACAGTCTCCAGGCTGCCAGCCAATATTCCCTGCAACCCCCCCATGGCCACGTTTGCAAACCTCTGGTCAAACACGGGATATGTGGACTGCTTAGAAGGTAAGTAAACTCAAATTTAAAGCCTTGCTGCATACCAGATACAACCACAATATTTTTCTTACTCATTTACTATTTTCAAAACAAAAGCAGCAAAAGATATTTCTTATCAAGCTGGAGCTGCAACTCGCTTGCAGAGCCCCAGAAAGCTGTCCCATGGACCCTTTGCCTCAGGGATCCAGGACCAGCACACCCACAGCACCCCTGGCTGCTGGGAGCTGGTGATACGGCAAACAGGGAGGGCAATAAAATAAGGTAGGGCAGTGCTGCAGCAATGCCACGGAAAACTGCAAGTATAACATGGGAACTCTTGCAGTCAGTGCAACTCTGTCAAAGTACAAAACAAGAATCTTACCTTTTTCTCAAAACACTATACAGAGCTGCCTGTGTGCAAGCATTATACTCAGCTGCTCCTTTTCCCAGTAGATAGGCAAAAGAGTGCTATCTAATTTCATAGACCAAGTCTACACTATGCCTTCTATCTCAAAATGGAGCTTTTCCCCAATGTCATTAAAATAAAGCAAGCCTATCTGAGAAATGGGACTCTTTGTGGACAATGGACTTTAGGGCTTTGCTAACTGTTCTTTCCTATTGAGATTTATTTTCTCATCACAGCCTAATCATTAGTTCTGGAGATGTACAGAACATACAACAACTCAGCAAGGCAGCTGGCAGTGGCCACATCTTGCCTCCTGCCAAAATCCACTTATGAGGATCTGAACAAGCTTGGTAAAAATCCTCATTTTGTGATTGCTCTCTAACCAAGAAAGCAGCCAGGAATGGTTCTGTCACAACCAGGTCTTCCCACACACCCTGCTTTCATCTTAAATTTTTATTCATAGGAATATGCAAATTTCCCATGACATTGGCTGAAAATTGCTTCTGTTGCATTTCCAGAAGACATAGGAGGATTTCAGCATCTGTCACTGTGTCACACAGACCGTAAAACAATTTCTAACAGACAATAGTTGAAAAAATCCCGAACCAAGAATTATCACGACAAACACGGAGAGAAACTCAGTCCTCCCTTTGAAAACACTGTTGTTTATTGCTGCCAAGGTCAATGAAACGAACTCCACAAATTTACAGAGGCCAGTACCCTGCATTGTCAGTTCTACGGATGTTTGAAGAACAGTTAAAATCAGAAGTAAGCAGGCCTTAAATTCAGCAGCTGAAAAAAAACCTCATTGAGTGGCATTGAGGCCAACCTGCTGCTTCTCCAGAAGATTCCCTTTCCTTTTGAACCTTGGGAGGGACGGACAACCATGTCAATTTTCAGAGAAGTTAGTGAAGAAAGCATGAATTTCGGGCTTCAAAGTCTAGGGTCCATTTGCTATGCCCTCCAGGGGACCAGAAACTTATTTAGTGTCTTAAGCCATCCCAGATGTCCACCCCAAAATGCTTCAGAGCAAGAAAAGAAGTCCAACATCTGTCCTGGGTTTCTCAAGGTCCAGGAAATACAAGTATCACCACATTGGAAGAAGCTCTCTGGAAAATCCCAGGTCTGGTTTAAGACCATAGCAAAGTGAAACCCTTCTGTCCAACCGTAGTTATGGGCATGTCATACTGCTCTAATAATAATTAAACTGTTACTTTGTATGAAAATCAAAGCTTTTGTATCTCAACAAAACGAAAGAGGAGAGCACAAACAACCAGCAAGACTGAGAGACAGTGATGCTTTCCTATTACTTGTGTATTTGCCAATATTTTGGTTTAGTGACAAATATTAATCTCAACTGTTAATGTCATATAAACTAGCTCACATCCAACATGCTTCACATGGTGTAAGTGTTTCATTCTCACTCACTGAGGGAGAAATCAAAGTCTAATCAGAAGGAGCCAAAAGCACTTTTGTCACCAAAAATCACCGTGACTGCCGTGTGCCTCCATTTCTTCACCAGTAGTCATAATTTTGACTATTGGTTACAAGTTTGATTTATTTATATATATATATTTAATTTACACTTTCTGCCTTTTTAATTTAGATTGGGTGGTGTTTGTAGTCTGGTCTTAAATGACTTACATAGGGTGATACAGGGGATACAAGGCAGAAATGAGAGCAGAACCTCTATTTCCTTGCTTAGAGTCATGAGCTTTAACCACTCTCCAGTGCTGCCTGCCTTACTGAAATTATGAAGTATAAATGCAGGCAGTTCCAGTTTTCAGATTAAGCGATCCCAGCCTTCCTCTTTTGTTGTTGCTCATTCATCCTTTTTATGTAACTGTTGCCTTAGCTGTGAAAACCATAAAGGTCAATGCGACACTAAACTCTATCCTTGGGAAGAGTTATCAAAATTGTGGACAAAGCATAAAAGGTTGCCACCTGTTTTCTTGATTTTGGGGAGAAAGTGTGTTGGTAACATTATTCTAAACACAACTGGTCCAGTGAACTGCTCTCAAAATACTTCTGCAATCAAATTTACTGCCTAAAATTGTGTGTGTGATAGTGGGAAGCTGTAAATAAATGGCACAGTCTTGCTAATGACTGTGTATAGGGCAGAAATAAGGTCAGATAGCAGTGCTTTTGTTTTCAATAAATTCAGTGGATCTGATTTTTATCTCACATTGTTGTAATTTCAGTGGTATTACTTTATCGACTTTTATCCTAATATAATCCAATGTATCCGAATTGTACAATTTCTCCTACTCACAAAAATTTTGTGAGTGTAGTAAGACAACAGTGAATTTACCAGTATTACTACAAAAAGCAAGAAAAACTAAAATGTAGGACCCACCTAGAACACAGCAAGTCCAATATCTACGTTGTCTGTACTGAACTGTGCTGTTAGCCTTGAACTGGGGAAAGGAGCAACCCAAAGGCTCCACTAGGCCAGACGTTTTGTGAGGATCTGTGCTTCACTTATGCTGGAAACACCTTTCCCATCAAAAGCTCGCTTTTACTGTAATCAAATGCTTCAAGAAATCAGTAATTTTCTGAAAATTTCATTTTAGGGGAAAAGCAAAAATTCTGAGAGTGTCTTATTTTAATATTTTCCCTTCAAACTAAGGTTTCAGCATTGTGACATGTAGTATAGTGCCTGTAAATACGGTGTGTAACATATCATGGTGCAATAGATCCCAGACTAAAGCAGACACTTCAATCTGTCCATCATGCCTTTATTTTCTGAACGCTGCAATTTTACTCCAAATAACAAACAAGGAGGTCTCTCCCTGCAGCATTCATCGCAGAATTTCCTATTTTTTTCCCAGAGAGGTGGGTGAAGTCCTGCAAGGAGAACATGGCAGGGAAGCAGCTTTTGGGGCTGGGTCTCTCCGAAGAGATGTGCAGCTCTGGCTGGCATCACCTGGAGTTCCCCATGCTTGCTCCCACACTGGCACACGGGCACCTGGCTGGGCAGCACTGAGCTGGCCAGAGCCTTGCTCTGGGAATGTCAGAAAATTCTGAAAGAAGGGTTACAAACTTCAAACAGAGATTATTCTCCAACCGGGTTGTAGCTAGGCATAATTTAGCCAAACTTCACCTCCCCCCTGCAAAAACCCCACCACCACTGAGCTGAGCCATCCCTTCCACTGGGCTCAGACCATGTAGGTCTGCAATTAAACCCCAGGGTACACAGCAATTCTTCCTGTCCCAGCAGACGTGAACTTCATTGCTTGTCCCCAAGCCTTGTCCCCAGTGATGTTTTCATGAGTTTCAAAAGGGAGGTTATACCTGAGAGTTGGCCATCACACCAAAAAAAAAAAAAGGAAAATAATTTAAATTTTGCTATGTTTGCATTTCATAATAAATGTAAATTTGCACCAGAAGAACAAGCGATGGGAAATGAGACTTACAAATGTGTTGGTACAAGCTTGTACATGAGGCAGTCACAGATGATTGATACGATGACTGATACTATAATGTACCTTTTTATGCAGCTTAAATGAGCACTCAATTCTGTACCCTTTAATCACAAAGTGGCATTTCATCTCGTGAGTAGTCAGCTGTAATTCAATAAAAGAAAGGCTGCCCAACAGGAATAGGCAAAGTGGGCTGAGGCCTCCAAAAAAACCCCGATCAAAAACATTATATTGAAAAATGAAATATTAATACAGGCAAGGCTTCCAACTAAATGTTTCCTTTGGTCTTTGCTCAAGTGAATGTTATACCTCTAGTGGCAGTAGAAGTGAATTACTTAGCATAATGACTATGGAAAATTCAGGCTACAGTTAAGCACTTTCTACATCTTGGATATAGGTATGTACATACAGAAACGTGTGTCATTTTTGAAAAATGAAATCTTAAATCCCCAGGTCAGTAATTCACTCTGCTCAGAGCCTGAAAGTCGAGCAAGAGACATGAGCAGGTCTTTCCAAGTTAAATACTGTAATTTGTCCAAATAAAATGACAGCATGCAGGCTCACACCCAGTATTCGGATGTGCCCGTGGCTTCTGCTGGAGTTACCAGATATGTCCATTATGTCCCCCAAAGGAAAGCTCGTTATAACACAGCTACACCCAGCTCGGCCCTACGGGCACGTGGGAAGGCAAACTGCACACTGCAGCTGTGTGAGGAGACGCTGCTCTGGAGGAGGAGGCGTATGGCAAGGCTGGTTTAGCTGCGACAGTGCCGGCAGTCTGGCTCTGGACACATATCTCCTCCCAGATCCAGCTGTGTTGACAGCAGAGTCCTCCCCCAGTCTGCCCAGAGGCTGGGGAGCATTGCCCTGCAATAGGGTACCACCCCTCTGATCTGGATATACTTGTTTGAACACTCCCTAACCTATTTCAGTGAAAATCAGCTGGGCCAGCAAGCTCTTATTACTCAAAATGTTAGGCCATGGTTGCACAGACATTTTTTCTTCCCTGCAAAGCAAGCTCCAGCTATTCATTTTAACTCAACGTTCCAGTCTGTGCCAACACAACAGAGGAGATGGTGTGGGGTTGGAAAAAACGGCCAGGAGGTCCCTACATCAAACTTGTCTTCAGGATAAATGTTTGTGAAGCCATGGTCTGATCCCCCTCTTCATTTGGCTTCTGGTACACTAAATGAATGGAGTTATCCTACAATCATTCCATCACTGATCTCAATCTCTTGCTAGGGTCACGCTCTCCAGTTCCACTAAACTCAGTAGGATCTGCACAATCAAAGGGGTTTTTTGGCCTGGGCCTTCATGTAAGTGACTCGGGATGTGGCTGTAGCTGAGTTGTACCCTCCCATAGACAGTTCAGAATATGCCCAGGGCAGGCTGCTTCCCAGGCCTTGAGTCAAAGGGGTCACCAGGTGGAGAGATAAAGGCTCTGCACTGTGCATGCAGACCAGGGACAGGCTGGACCTGTGCTGATGGTGTCCTCTTCAAGTCAGCACATGTAAATTATCTGCACAGTGAATTTCTCAGACGGTGGTGGCAGCAGAGCCCAAATCCAGAAGCTGTTTGAATTTCCAGGTCAGAGATCGACTCCGGCTGCTCACCCCCCAGATCTCTTTTCTGCAGTGTTTGCAACCAAAGTGTGTGTGTGTGCCAAAGGCTGCACGAACTAAGCACCAGACCGTCTGCTTAGCACCAACAGGTTCTTGTTCTCGACTTCTAGCCTTTTAAAATCCTTTTCTTTGCCTGCTGACCATAATAAGGAACGAGTTCAGCAGGAAGGACGAGTGGTTTCCAGCGTAAATCCCAGCAGGACTCCATGAGGGAGCCTAGGGCACACCTTGCACTGTGCTCAAGAAACAGAGCGTGCAGTGTAGAGAGCCCTTCAGAGAGGGGCTGGGGTCAGAAAGGGAAGGGCAAACAGTACTTGTGGTCAGCTTCTGGAGACAAATCTAAATATCAGGGTAGGCATTTGCTAACACGATAGCAACGCCATCAGCGAGGCTGCCCTGCCTCCCCTCTGCACAGAGACTGAAGTTGCACACGCGGAACACTTGAGCAGCAGAGGTGCAAAATGGATTGTATTAAGCGAAGCTTTTAATAAGGTTTTGATAACAATGGTTTTTATGTTAATCTCCAGAGAGTTTGCTTTTGTAACGTTTAACTGATAAGCATATAATCTAGTTTTAATTTAATCTCTGCAGGTGTTTCCCAATGGTAAATGTTAAATTTTTATTGCTTCCTTAGGCAGTAATAATAGGGGAAATGTCTATAAGGTTCCTGCTGCCCATTTGTATGCAGATAGCGTCGTATTTTATAAAAGCTGTAAATCTGACAGGATAGCCTCTTGCTTTTGAGATGACATTACAAATACGTGTCAACACTGAAATAAACATCTTTGGAAGGAAAATGAAATAGAGATGTTATTAGAGGTCTAATGAAACAACCATAACTGCTTATTTATAAGAGATGTATGTGCACATCCTTGAAAGAAGCAGAGCCCACGCTGGGTTTGCAGCTTTCCGATGAGCAGGACAATGGAGATTCTCAGCAGGGTCCTACAGACGATGCAGAAATAGATCCTACACTCCATGAAGATGATGACTGCCTATAAAACTCTAAATGTTTGCTCTCTCTGAGGTTTCTAAATTATTATAAATACCATGGTGTCTAAGACTCAATTATGGCTTCTTTCATACAGCTTCATGGAGCAAAGCCTACGTCAGGAGCTCCCACATGAAGAACCCACATGAAGTACAAGGGAACCCTGATACCTGTTTGAAGTGTAATACAAGAATACTTTGGGCAAAATTCACTGAGTACAAGACCTGAGAGGGATTTGGGCGATCCCTTAGATCTTATGCTGGCCTTGTTCTCAAGAAAGAGCATGCATGGAACCTGCCTTTGTTTACATTTAGTATTTTAAAGACAGCTACACTTTAGGCTATGTTTTACCAAAATAATTTAATCTGTTCTGCAGCAGATATGGCTCTCTGGCATGCAGTGCTCACCGTGTCCACAGGCACATCTCAGGGACCCATTAGCACTGGCAGAGAGCTGACCTAAAGAACTTCTAAGGTAGAACTGGTTTGCCTCCAGCCAGCATGGAGCATGGGCACAGAGAGCTTCCAGCTGTCTTTACTCTCCTGCATAGGCATGCCCTGAAAGGGATTACACTTTAACAGAGGTCTAGATATTTCCTCAACGGTGCTTAGATATGTGGCTCCCAAGGTCCACATTATTAGTCATAAAAACAAACAGTCAAACCTCTGACACAAAAAAAATACACGCTCGTACGGTTAAGTCCCTGGTGACACGGAATGGGAATACATCATGCTGCCACTGGGGCGGGGGGGGGACTGAAAAACTGCCACACAAGCAAGTAAAAAAACCCAACCTTGTACTGGTGAATTAAAGTTACAAGAACAGCTCAGACAGTTTAGACTGAGCAATCCTTGCTTCTGTTGTAAGTGAGAACATGTAAGCTGCTTTAAGGTGGCAGGGTGAATGCAGTATTTTGTTTCTTTTAAAATGAAAAAAAGATCTTTTATGAAAACTTCTTTATAAATTGGTCTTAATTAGAAAGAAAACTCATTTTCCACAGAAAGACAAGATAAAACCAACACAACATGGCCATGAATGTAAGTGCAGGAACGTCGCTCCATTTCCCGAGTTACTTCCGACTGGAAAGGGACGTGCCATGTTGTGCCATGGAGAAGGCAACTGCCAAGAAATTCACTGTAAAGAATTAAATGCATTAAGAGACATGGATAAGACTCAGACGCATAAAATGTTCAGCTCCCTCCTGTCTGCACGCTAGTTCTCTTCCTATCAGACTTTGTAGAAGTATGATTTATTTTGTGTAACTGCTGCAGACTGAGGATTCATGAAAGGAGGCCCTCACAAAGTGCTTGCAGTCAGCCTCTCCAGCTGCACCACTGTAACGTGTGAGCCAACGTTACGGGCACGCTGGGCGAGCAGTGAGCACAGAACCCTCTGTATCTAAACACTACACCATGTCCTTATGGCGTGGCAGATAGAGCGGAATTTTTTGCTAACCAGGTGTGAAAATGACAGGAATCGGGCATTATGCTATGTTTCCCACAACTTAAGAAAATCTTCTCCATGAAAACTGAGCTGAGGATCTATCATATAAAGTATTTAAACAGATGGATAATCACCACAGCAACCAAAACCACGACAGAGTCACTCAGGAGCGTTCCGTATCTGCAGGCTCCAGTCTCAGGTTTCCTGCTGCAAGGAGGCAATATTTTATGTAACAGGAGACTGGCCGGCGCTTTTAGGTAACTCGCAGTGGTTTCTAAGGCAGGTAAAAAAAATCAGAGGATCAAACATCAGCTACAGGAACAGAATTTTTTTACACCTCAGAGCACACTTACAGTGAGCTGACAAACTTACTGCAGGCTCTCTGCTGCATCTTCTGTTTACATCTGTAAACATCTCTGTTTACATCTCCCTTTACATCTGTATTTTTGACTCCTTCTTCATCCACATTATTCCTCTCATCTTTTCCCTGCTCTACCAGCACCGTAACAAGGACTGCAACCTCAATCTGCCTCTGATCCCAGAAAGAACTAGTTATTAGGGCAAAATAAAGTAGCCCAAGAAGGAGAAGAAAGAAACAATAACCTAATGATGGAGACCTTCCCACAGATGTGAGATAATCCTAGCTCCTGCCGCACATGGCAGTGGTCTCCATCTCCCACACTGCAGAGGAGCAGTCTACCCACAGCACACAGTGTGTGAGCACGCTCATGTACATCCTCTCGAAGATCTTCTCATCCACATGAAGCACCGAGCCTTGCTGGCAGGGCAGTGAGAAGAGCAGCAGGGCTGTGCCAAGCCAGTCTTTGTGCCTGCCCCGAACCAAAACACTCGGCACCAGGGAGTCGATCAGGCAGCTGTGGGTATTTTTGCATGTGTCACTGCTGGTTCAACACCCATGGCACATACGTACCTTTGGTAACGTCCATGTTGGGGCAGAATCTCACATTATTGAGCAATCATCAGTGATGTGGGGCTCCTGCTCCCTGAAGCAGCAGGCACTGGGACAGCAGTGTGACAAGGACAGAGGAAGGTGGTCTCCTACTCATATGCATGCAATAGTTTTCATGTTTAGTTGGTGTTAACACAGGGCTTTTAGAATAACAAAATAACCTAGGAACAAGCTGCAGTGGTAGATGCATGGAAGGAGACCAGCATGGTTTTTGGTTGCCAGTGAATGCAAATGTTATTAAATGTACGATAGAAAAACTGACGTTGAGCTCCAGGAAACTTATAAAGGGAGACCTAAAACCTGCTTTTAGCCATTCTGAATTTTCCTTGTAAATGAGCTGGATGAACTGAGAAATATCAACTCGGCTAATTAATGTGCTTCTAAGTCTCTCCATTTTAAATGATGTCTCTTCTGTTTATCATCTGAGTACCTCTGAAGCACGTTCATGTCTGCTGCATCCCCTGAGACAGGTTTCCAAAATCAGAAACACCCTACATTTGATTAATACTCAGTAAAAACATCATTTTCGGAATGTATCCCGCAGGCTGAAGCCTGGTAGTCTGTTTAAAAACAAGAATTGCAGTTTATTTTTAAACATTAAACTCTGTGAGCTGATTGACACTTGCCAAGAAACAGAAAAAAATCGCCATTTTCCCTGCATACATTTTCAGGATGCGGGCAGGAGATTGTAATTTCTATATATAATCACCTCACTGTGATATTATGTAATCTGTGGCTGCAGGACTGAAATTATCAATGAACTATGAGCGACCACGAGGCCTCCGGAAGGAAGCAGCTGGAAAAGGTTGAGTGCTAACAGCTACGCTACAAAATTAAGGATTTATTATTATTATTTTTAACTTTAATGTCTTCCACGATTTTAAACGGACAAAATCTGTTACTTCCACTTCTGGCTTTGTTTCACATTGTTATTTTGAAACACCTCAGGCTGCTGTGTTTATTTCCCTGGAAGTGTTGATTTCAGTGGCAATGGGAAGATTCTTCATTCCTGCTGATCCCATGGCTGAATATAAATTGTGATTATTCACCTGACTGGCACCAGTAATATTTTGCTGTATTAATGATCTTACAAGCTGGTGATGATGTTAGGGGGTGATTATGCTGCTGTGTGGTTGAGTTATTCTACAGAGCTTAAAAGCCCAAGTTGGGAAAACCCCCAAAGGCAGTGGACACTGCGTGAAGGGAGTTGTGAGTCCACAAATAGTTTAATGTAATAAAGACAGGATAATAAGAGGAATGCAGGGGTAGGAGGAAGAGAAACAGGTCCCAGAGCCCAGGAGGGGATCAGGAACCTGTCC
>VZRW01008389.1:524368-559006 GCA_013398125.1 Aegotheles bennettii
CCTCCGAGCCCGGTGGCGGGGCAGGTGGGGATCAATGCTCAGCTCTTGCTTCGCTCGGCTCTGCTTTTGCGGGTCTCTCGGCTGCATCCGAATGTTTCTTTGTTCGTTACCTCTTCATCCGAAAAAATAAAGGAGAAAGCAATGTGGTGGTCACGAATGGAGCTGTCAGTACCAGCGTGGTTTGCGCTGTTGGAGTCAGCCGGGGGTAACGCTCTCAGCCCATTCCATCTCACAGCACCTTGCAGGCCGTTCCTAAGGACCCCTCTCATCCCCCTGCGAGGAGGGACACAGCCGCCTATCCCAGCTTAGGCTTTGCAAGGTATCCCAGTGACCCTGCCAGCCCAAACGTGGTTGTCTGCCTGCTGAGATACCCTGCAGGATGTGTGCCTGCACAGCTCAGCAGATGGAGGTGAGGTTAACCAACCCGCTCAAGGTCACGGCGTGCCGGTGACAGGGTGAGCAATGATGGAATCCTGCCATGCTGGCTGCCGGCGCCGGGCTCTGATCGCTGGGTGACTCTCCCAAATCATTGCACCTAGTTTAAACATTGGTTTGCGTAAGCACACGTCGAGGCCTTCAAAAACTGTTGGGGAATATAAATGGTGATGGATCTGCTCCGGGTCTGACGCTGTGTTTGCATGTAGCTTAAAGTAATTGCACTGCTTGGTGTGGGAAGGAAGTTTGGAGAAGGCTTTGTGGCTTATTTTGTAAATATGAGCTCAAAAGGCATCAATTTTATTGAGTATATTGTGTAGAAAGGCTTACTGTGTAGAGGGTGGATATGAGGTGTAACAAAAATAGATTACACCGTAATGAGACAGTTTTTAAAAGGAGAATGTGGAGACCATGGCAGTAGAGAGGTTACCTCCTGAATGAAGTGTTTACCAGATGACATGCTGTAGAGTTATTTGCAGTTGTTAGGAAAAAAAAGAAACCAACAAATGCAGTTGGAAGCCATGGTGATGAGGCTGCTGGAAGCTAAAACGGGAACAAAAAACTTCCTCGCTTGGTTTATTTTTTCAGCAGATACTGGGTAAGAGAAAGCGAATGGCAGTCGGTGTTGTTCCTGAGCCCAGGGAGATGTTACCGTTCCCTCGGTGTTTTTCTCTGTCGAGTTAAATCTGTGGAGAAAGGGATTTCAAAGGAAGCGCTGGCAGATCCGTGCTGCTGTGACACCAGTGGTGTATATTTAGCAACTTCAGGGGGGAAAGGTCCTTATTGTGCTAGAAGAAAATATTGTTTGTGTGGACTTGAGAGAGCGCTGGAAAGCAAGCTGGCATCGTTCCGGTGTCACACCGGGAGACTCCACTGTGGGGAGAGCAGCAGCCAAGCTGCTCCTAAGCGAGCTGGCTGGGGTGCTGACAGTGCCTGGTTCTGGACGTTTGCAGCAGTGCTGCTCGAGGGTTAATCCGTGCAGAGGTTCCTGTCGGTGAGTGCTGTGTGGAAGGTGTGCTCTGATCACACTAAACCATCACGTCTCCCCAGCATGGGCACAGTATAGTGCAGGCTTGGGGAAAAGTGTTTCTACTGATGTCACCTGGTGAGACATCCCAGCAAGGTGACTCCTGAGCCAGAGCGGTTGTCTCAAAAAGGATGCTGGTTGCTTGCTTAGAAATCCAGAAATTTATATCCCAAATGGCACTGCTGTGTCAGCAACATGTGTGCTGTCAGCCTGGGTTTGTGGTTGGAGTGGTTACCCCTTACCCAGCCAAGTTAAGTAAGAAAAGGAAGCAATAATGGGGTGTACATTTTTAAGACTGGGGGCTTTCCACCTGCAAGTTGTGGGATCCTGGCAAGTTTGCACACTGTATTTTCAACAGATGCCTAAGAAAAATGAGCCTGTTAATAGGCTTAGTGATCCATGCCTCTGCTGGTGGTGTGATTTGAGGGGGTTTGAACACACAAACACTTGCCTCTGACCAAGCTGAAGAAACTGGAGTTATGGTGTGGCACCGGGCATCAGAATAAAACCTGTGCAATGTTTAAATAAAAAACCTAAAAGCATCAAAACAATATTAGTTATTATAAATACTATTTTTTATTAACTATAGTCACTTAAAAATATCTAGCAGAGTTTGCTGTTCGTTGTACAGTAGTTCAAAACATTTATTAGGAAAAAACCCTTTGTTCAGTTCAAAGATTGCCTGTATTTCTGTTACACATAACGTATAAATATGTGTGAGAACCAAAGATTCTGACACGCTCACTGTGCACTGCATTGAGCTAACTTTTGTAAAAAAAAATAAAAAATAATCTTTTATTAGCTCTTCATAGAGTCATAATATATTTCAATGGCAGAATGAATCTCACTTTGCAATAGTACGGAAGTTGTTCAAGAAATAATGCTCACGCTTGCTGCACAAGCTGATTCCAGAGTTCCTTAATTCTTCTGAAACAAAAGGGGTTCACCAAAATTTTAAGAAGCTCTTGGAATCCACGTTGCCACAGAGCTATTTCTTTTCCTAGGCTCTTCTTAATAAGGTAGCAGAACATCAGCTTGGAACGCTATCATTGGGGATTTGTTTTCAGAATATTATTAGTAGCATTTCGGTGAAGTGGAAACAAACCTGTGCTCTGAAAAGAAACTGGATCTTGGGGAAAGGCATTCCAGTAAGGGCTGTGAATTTAAATTCTACAGGGATGATTTGCTATTTTAAACAAATAAATATTTTTCAAAGCTGATTTTGTGAGTAAGAATCAGAACTCGTAAATCCAAAGGTACGACAGAGAAATTCTAGTAACACCTAAACTGGTATCATGTTTCAGGTATGGCACATGTGTCTGGTGCTTGGAAATGTAAACATTGAGATATTTAGAATGCGAAAATAAGCATTTTTAATTGTTCATTATGCTGGGGCTGTTCGCTGCCAGAAGGTTCAGAAACTAAATTTCTTAAGGTGCAATCCAGTCAGTTTATTAGGCTGGAGAAGAGCTGGAGTGGACCTTGGTTTATAAAGCTCCATTGGAAGTGGAAATTGCAGCTAATGAGTCAGTGGGAAGTTTTTGTTCTTTTAATATTTTCTACTGAAGAATAAAGTTAAGCCTCAAAGGACACCTTCGGTTTGATAATTAACCTATAGGATCTACAGTAAAATATGACATTCTGGGGGGGAAATGTATGTGGCTGTGTCACTTTGTTCTGTCTGTAATGTGTACAGCCAGTGGGGTGTGTGCTAAGGAGTCTGGCCTTAATTTTATTTCCTAAAATATGTCTGGGATTGTTGCTCGATCGGGTCATGGGTTCTGATTTTAGTTCTGCAATGTCACTGAAAATAAAACTGTGGGGTGGCAGAGGGAGAATTGCGATGGTTGTACTTGGTTGGAGGCAATGGTGGTAGAAAAGCTGGGTTATTTTTTTAATCAAATAGTCAGTCCCAAATCTGTTTGGTATTACTCATCCCAGTTATTTTTCAATTTGTTGTCTGTAACTACCACGCAATTCCAAAGCGTGTTTAGTTTAAACAAGGTGTTCCCCATTTTTTTGTTCTGAATCCGTGGGATCTGACATACCCCAGTGCTTATGTGAGCAGATACCTAAGTTGTTATACCTCATCCAGGAATGCTCTGAGTAGGTCACCACTGCAGGAGATTCCTGCCTAAATGGTGGTCACTGCTGCGTTACATCTTTGTGTTTCCTCATTTCTGCTCTGTCTTTTCCTGGAGTGTTGGGGTCTTGAGGCACCTGATAGCTTCGTGGTGGTGTTTGGTTTGTGTTGTAAAGACACAGCAGAAGTCATAGACTGGGACCTCAAAATGCTGCAGTGACACACTGAGGAAGTGCTTATCCATTTATTTTATAGCAGTTTGTTGAGTTGATGGAAATCTGATGCACGTATTTTTTTCTATTTCCATATTTTTGAAGGAACTTAAAGTAGATTCATAACCAAGCATCAAGTTCTATATTTTCACACCTTTGTTGACTGCCTCAGTTTAGTATAGACTTACGGAAATAATCTTCTTGCCTTTTCTCTTTTTTCCCCTTTTTTCCTTCAGAATTGCCAAAATGCTTTGGAATTCTTAAACGATTCAAAAACTGAAGTCTCTGAGGATACAAAACATAAGAACACAAGAAGCAGCAAGGAGGATTCAGTGCCAATGCAGCAACAAAAAAGACAGCCAGAGTTAGTGGAAGGAAATCTTCCTGTTTTTGTTTTTCCTACAGAACTTATATTTTATGCAGATGACCAGTCAACACACAAGCAGGTGTTGACTCTATATAACCCCTATGAGTTTGCCTTAAAATTCAAAGGTGGGTTTCTTAGGTTAAGTTCTATTTAAGGGTTAGTTGGTGATCTTGAACAGTCCAATGATAATTCATGTAACAAAGCATATTTGTGACAAAACCAAACTTGTGTCTTTTTGTGCATCTGTTGATGAAGCTGGTGAGGTATTAATTCATGATTTGTTACCACTGCTGTCCTTTTCATTGCAGTTCTTTGTACAACTCCAAATAAATATGCGGTGGTTGATGCTACGGGTGCAGTGAAGCCTCAGTGCTGTGTTGATATGTAAGTACAAGTTGGTTGTTTTATGTTTTGTTTTCCTAATGTAGGACACTTGATTACTTTAATTTCTTTTTATTATTTAAGAAGTAGTAAATGACAGCATACCTAGTATAAACTATGTTGGATAAAGATACATTTTCCTAATCTCATATATTCTTGTGGTTCTCTGGTCTTTGCTTTTCTCTCTCTCTAGGGCAGAGATATTACAGCATGGGAGATATTTCCTTCTTTAATTTTGTCTTTAGGCATAAATAAAATGCTAGTAAATGCATCCTGTAGTACAGTTTGTAAACCAGCAGTGACAGTAACATGAGCCTCCTCTGAGTACTTTTTTATTAGAAATAAGAAAAGCAAGGCCCCAGGGTTGGGATTTCTTTGTGAGAAATACTTGTTTGCAGATTGGCAGAATGCAAATGTTTGCAGTTCTACTGAGCACACTTTCCTGGGCCACGTTTAGTAAAAATGCCTCTGCCTACCTTTCGCCCTGGCCGCCTCTCTCATTCTTAGCTCTCTCTAGGGTTTGTAGGCTGCTATAATTCGAAGTAGAGGAGGTATATAAGCTAAAACAGACCAACTTTTTTCATCTTCCGTTTGCCACCTTATTTCTTTGCTGACGTGCAGGTACAGCTAAAGAAAGTATGGAGTACCTAAAAGAGGAGACTGAGCTTTCTGACTAGAAATTTGCAAGCTGTGAAACCCCCTCTGGAATCTCTGGCTGACAAATGGCTGTATACAAACCCCCCCACTGCTGAATGATCTGTCTTCTGTCAGATAAATAATACTGTGCCTGGGGAATGGCTCTTTCCTGTAGGCTGTTTTCCTTAGGTGTAATCTGAAAAATTCCAAGGACTCAGCAAATAGAAAGGAATTTTAAAACGTGGAACTAAATAGTTTCAGTGAGCAGGGGCAGCAATCCTAAAAATGGAACAAACCAGGTCAGAATATACCAGTGTATCAGTGAGCTATCCCAGTCTGTAGCAGACATTTACATAAGCTTGATTACATTAGGTCATCTTAAACAAATGTCTTATATTAAATAAAGGAAAATAAGACATACACGTGTTTCCAAGGGAACTTTTTGTGCAGCAGAACCCCCATCCTGCTCCAGTGGTTGCTGTCTAAGGGCAGTGTTTACTGCTAGGATATGAGCAGTACTATGCAAGTGTGGCCATTTGCCAGATAAACAGATATTCTACAGAGCTTCCAATTATGCAATGGTCTCTAAAAAGAAACAGGAGAATGTATCTGTTTATAAGGGTCTGCGGAACACATCTCTCTGCTTGGCAGCAGATGCATATTCTCAGAGCATGGTGTTATGTAAAGATTCTGTTTAGGTTGGTAGTTAGTACCATGGTACTAAGAGTAGAAACAAAATTTTAAAAGGGAATGTTAAAGGAAGCAATCAGAATTGAATCTGCTGTTCTGAGATGCCCAGAGTTGTATGAATTAGGCTTTTTTCCCCCTGACAGTCCTTTTGTTTTAGAGAAGGCAGTTGTCCAGCCCACACTGAACTTGCTGTCAGCCTGTCATAAGCACACTCCTTTGCCTCTGAAGTGATGTAAAGCTACATATATTTCTTCAGCCTTCTAGCTTGGGGGATGACTTAGTCTCTGTTTCCTTGTTGAATAGTCTATTCAACTAGATACCAGTCACAAGCATTGACTAAGTGTTAATGACTGTAATTACATTGATGTGATATAGTTCCTTTAAATGAAGACTGAAACATAAAAATCTGCTCCTTGCAGTATTTTAGTGTGTACATTATCACAAAGATAGATTTATTGAAGCAATTTTAAGACTACTATCCTGTATCATAAGGGTAGAATCATTTTTTCCCACTCAGGAGATGTTAATTTTCTTGGAGCCAAATCACTTATGTGTAGGTGTTTTTTCAGATTAGCTATTGTCATCTTAGAAATGTAGAACAGCCTTTCACAACCAAGGTTTTCCAGTTTTGAAAAATAATTAAAATCCACATTAACCCCAAGAGCTGATATGGCTCCAAAACCTAAATGTTATAGCTTTTTTTTAGTGCTAGGTAAATATTTTTGTAATGAATCATAATTGCAGAGAGGAGACAGTTGAGCAGAGCACTGCTCAGAGGTCTGTGTTGTCTTTGATCAGTGTTATTTTAAAACTGTGCCTTTTGTAGCTCCTGCAGTTTTTCCCATGAGGTGCCATAAAACTAGAAGGAATGCAGCAACTCTCACCCTGTCTTACTATTGAAGTCATCTTAGCCAACCTGTTCAAAACAGCAGTTGCTGGGTGGTGAGAAAGTTTACCAAGAAAATAGCTGACTCTCTAGTTGTAACTCAGAGGGTACCTCTGCCCTGCAGTCGGAGTTGTGATTGCAGCTTGTGTAGCTACACCCAGCCTAGCTCTTGGTAGCTAGTGAAGTATCTGTAGCATCATGCAGTTCTACGCAGGCTACAAAATGTGTTTAGGGTAGCTGGACTGATGAGCAAAGCTCTGACAGCACAGAGCTCTACTATTGAGATCCAGATTTACTCACTGAAAGACAGGTGAGAAATGCTTATGTAGATACGTAGCTGTCATTTTTACTGCAGTGTTACAGGCTCTAAAGGGTGAGCTTCTGATTTGAAAATCCCTTTGCAGTGAGCTGACTTGTCCATAGAAGGAATGAATCTTGCTGCTGAGGAAGTGCAATTGTAAAGCTTTGAGTGTGGTTTCCTCAAAAAGCTCAACTTGTGCCATCACCATCAAGCATTTGGCAGTCTCACTTTTTTTCATTTCTTCTCTGACTGCTCCAGTCCCCCCCATACCCTTTAAAACCATTGGCCAGCATCAAAAATTTTTGATAAAGGAGGCATCTTTCAGATAATTGATGCTTCATGAAAATTAGTGGTGAGGTGTCAGACTGAGGCAAAGGTGTGCTGCAGATAATGAATTAACTGCTGGTTTTGGCCAGCCAGTTGGAGCAGATGTGTGAGTGAACATAGGTGAGAGGGAAGGCAAGATCAAATATTCAAGAACAGTGAGTGATGGGGTGGGAATGGGGACCTGGACTATTGCTATGTATCTGTGGCAGGGGGAAGGGGGGGGACGCATTGGGATGTAGAGAGTAATTCCACAGGAGACCGGCTTTCCTCTGTTTGAAAATGTTGTTTTCCTCTGCAGTGTGATTCGTCACAGAGATGTTCGGGCGTCCTACTATGGTGTGATAGATAAATTCCGTCTACAAGTGTCTGAGCAGAGCCAGAGGAAAGCATTAGGGAAAAAGGAGATTATTGCTACTCTACTTCCATCTGCAAAGGAACAACAACAAAAGGAAGAGGAGGAAAAACGAATAAAAGAACACCTGACAGAAAGTGTCTTTTTTGAGCAGACTTTGTGTCAACCAGGTAGCTGAAATCTTTTACCCCTCCTGTCTTCTGAATCGGTTATGAGTAGCTCAAGTGACTAGAAAGACTAAACTAAAATACATTTTAAACTAATTCGTTCTACTTACCTGTAAGACTGCTGTCTCTATCACTAGGGGATGATAGTGCCCAAGAACACAAAGTATGGCTATTCTGCTTATGCTGTCTTGATTAATCAAGACCCTCTGCTGCCCCGCATTTGCGTGTCATACTTTGGAGAGTACATCCTATATTCCTCTGGTGCAGAAGTTCTGTTGCAGCTAATGGAAATTTATCTGCAAAAGGATGGTAGCTGGCAGTTATTTTTTCCCTTCGGCTCTTTCAGAATATATATCCCTTCTGAGTTTGTTCCAAACCCTTAATCCTCCATTTCCTGAAGAGCAGGAAATACTGCCAAAACATCTTCTGAAGTGCTCGTTGTTCTGTGCCATCTCCTTTGTCTGTCTCACAAGTACAGAAAAGCACAGTTGCTAGCTGGAAACTCTTTGCATGTTTCATACATGGAGTAAGTGAATCAAGTCTTGGGCAAAACCTGGGCCGAACAGTTAAATTGAAGTGGTAGGGAGAGATATAAAAAGTTTTCCTGCAACTGAATCTAAATTGATTCTTGACTTTTACTGATTTATACTGTAATGTTTTTCTCACTGCTTTATTTTTCATGACAAGCAAAAGTAAATTCCATAAAATAGATGTAACTTGCTTGAGAGTGTTCCTGTTAAAACCAAATTGTTTCACTATTTATGCATAGTTTATTGGCTGGTGAAACACCTTTTACTGAAAAATAAAACCCCCAAGAGAGGTAGGAGGAAGATACATGGTTGAAGTGAACCTACAGGATCTCTGGGCTCACAGAACAAAATGTTACTATGATAATTGTTCAGCACAGAGAGTTTGATACTGGTCTTAATTCAAATGCTATTTCTCTGCTTAAAAACTCATCTGGCCCAAGAAGATCATGTGCTCTTGCTCTGGCCAAGTTTTGTTCTGGAGGTGTAAGCAGAGTTACTTGCCTGTGCAGCTCCTTTAGGTGTTCTTTCCTAACTGATTACTAATCACTGAAGGAACATATCAAGGGATGGAGTCAGGATGCATGGTGAAACCTCAAGCGTTGCTGAAACATCAGCTGTCAGGAGTGTGTATATATAGCTACTGAGCCTGGCAGGCTCTGTTCCTCCAGAAGGGAGGGGTTTGGGAAGTCATATGAAAACAAGTTCCAGCATCACAACAGGGAGCAGCCCTCCCCACTGCAAAATGCAGAAGGTTTAGGAGGATGGGTGCACAACTTGTTTTCTACCCCTTCCAAACTGCAAAAGGAAATCTCGGGATGTTTCAGCTCCAATGTACTGCCAATATTTTTGCAGTGTTTAACATATCTATTGGTAAGATGTTCCTTACAGTTGGTACTATCTTGTTTTTCAGAAAACAGAACTGCCTCGTCGGGACCTAGTTTACTAACAGTCTTCCTAGGAATAGTGTGTATTGTAGCACTAATGCTACCTACATTGGGGGAAATGGAATCCCTGGTGCCTCTCTACCTCCATTTAAGTGTGAATCAAAAGTTAGTAGCTGCTTATGTTTTAGGTAAGTATTTTAGATTTTTGTAAATGTTTTCTTGCAACTTCTGTGATTTGGAAAACTTCTCTTGTGTTTGCCAGCTGCTTCAGGAAACCCGATGGAGACAAAGTACCACATTTTTGCTTCTCCACTTACATTTTAAGTTGCAGCCATAGCGATATCAGGGTAAATTAGTTATTGTAAGTATTTTAGATGAGATTTTAGTTGATACTTTTTTCATACAGGTCCCTACATGTTAATTTCACCTTCATTTGATGACTGGCCAACTATAGTCATCTGCCAACAAAATGGAATGGAATGTGCTGTTTCTTATTCTTACACTGAAATAAGAGTTACTCTACTGCAGAACCTGGATTCCTTCTGTTACTTGGTTTCTCTCTCCAATCCAGATGAGGTGGTAGGAAAGGCTCCCTCCATTCCTCACTTTCTTGATGAGCAGTTGAAATGTGTAGAAATAAGTTATTGTGAACCCTTCTCAAGAGACCACCACCATCCACAATCCTTCCTGATTTGTAACTTGCTCCTAAACTAGCAAGCATAGATGAGCTGCACGTTTCATTTGTTATGACTATTTTTCTATAACTATTTCAGATTTGAAGAACAGTCCCACTAAATTCTCCCGTCCCACTACCTGGCAGAAATGAGGATTTAAAGGAAACGAGCTAGGCAGCTTCAAACTGATAGCTAGAGGTGAGGTAGTGATGGGAAAAGACAAGTTTGTGACGGTTAATGGGCACACTCAGCTGACTGACTGGTGCAAGTCAATCTGCTGAAATGGTTTGAAAAATCACTCATCGCTCTTTGCCTGAGCTGATGGTGATGTATTTTCAGATCAGGACCTTGCAGTAATCCTTGCTTTGTTTTTATCCCTAGTTTTGAAGATTACTCCAGTTTCTGCTGGTGGCAGCTGTAGTATTAAACCACATTTGCAACAGCTTAACCTGTTTCTAGATTCACTGTGAAGTTCTTCCAGGTTTTGACTGGTAGCAGTGTTCTTAGTGTTCATGAAAAGATTCTCCTGTGTGCAATTCTTGCCTGTCTAGGAAGTTGATTGCTCTTGAAAAGATGGAACCACTTTCTTCCACAACAAAGTACCACTGGATTATGTACATTTAATTGAAAATGGAGGTTAATACCACACCAACTGGGCTGTGTGACATTTGAGGAGTGCTTTACAGAAATGAGTTAAACTCACTGTTGCCTTAAAGTTGCTACACAAGTGGTACAGGCTGTCCCGTAGCATCTTCCAGAAGCCTCTGTTATTACTCCACGATGATTTAGATAATCCAAACTAAGGCCTACAGCAGTTCTGGTAGAACTGCTTGTCCAAGCTAATACAGACCTTAAGAAATAGCTGAACTATAATTAATTCCTCTTTAATGGATAAATTGCTTATTTAATGGAAGGCAGCATTACAACTGTTTCTGTCATGCTTCTACCTTCAAAATCTTTATAAAGTAAGTTAAATCAGTATGTAGTGGCAGGATAGCAAAATAGTCTCAGAAATGTCTTTATCTGTGGTGAGATTTGTAGGCTTCAGTTAAGCTCTCTGCAGCGAAAGGCTATTATATTAACACATCTGAGCCTGCAAATAAGATTGCCTAAGAACTGATAAATTACTATTTTGGTGTTATGTAAGGTTGGAATTTAAGGAACCCTAATGTTCTTCCATTTGCCTCTCTGCCTTGTGCAATACAACTCATGGTTAAGAACTTGCAGGCTTATACCTTTTCCTGTACCAGCACATAATTAAAGTGAACTTTTCAGTGTGTCATGAGTAGGTTTATTAGCCACACATTTCCTGCTTTCATCCGTTTTTAATTGTTTTTAACCTCTATCAGAGCAGTTTGTTGCTGTTGTTTTTCTCCTCCCGCTTTAAAGATCACAACAAAGAGTCTGCAGAAAGCTCCCTATGCAGACTGACAAAGCAGCTTAACATCTTTGTCTAAAACTGGTCTTTGATCAGTTATTCTGCACAGAGCATAAACAAAAATGTCTTGGAGCTTTCAGCTAATCTGCCTTGCTGATGATTTAGCATTTGAATTACACTGCCCATAGCCAGCCCCCACGAAAACTGGTGGTGCGTGTGTGTGCCAGTGTTACACTTACCCAAGTCAAAATCTCAATGTTAATATTTTCCAATAGCAAGACTGGTTGTTGTTTGGAGTATTTATAACTGCTTTGAAATTCTGTTACTAGATACACTGCACTTCAGCATCATTTTTACAGGGATTTTGACTACATCAAAATTCAGAGCAATATTTAAGTGAAATATATAAATTAATTCTGCATGTATTTATGCATTTTTTTCCTTATTTTCTGGCCTGTAATGGGGTAAACTGTCTTTGTTTTGAATGTTTTATTCAGTGGAATTAAAGTGTTTAGTTCTTAATTCTTGTCTTTCAGGTCTCATCACCATGGTTATTTTGAGAACATGAGCAATGAGTTAATAGGATGTCGAACACCTTACTGTATATTCACATCATGAATGTGGACTGCCTTTTACTCCCATTTGGCTCATTAAGATGCTAGCAAAACCGTTCAGTGATTTAAGATACCTTCAGAAGTGTAATATATTTTAACTGTGTATAATAAATGAAAGACTCAAAGCACTTTTCAGTGCTTCTGTAACAGACAGCTATGAAATGTTCAGTGATACCTGTGAAAATAATTTGAAAAAACTTTTATATCTATGCCTACTGTAAAAAATCCTTATTAAAGCAACATTTGTTATTTTTAGTCTATGTTCACATCAGTGCGTGATCACTACAGGAGCAAACTGTCTTATGTAAAACGTTCATTTGGTTTGTGGTTGTACATGCCGAGGCTGGTGCATAACACTTCTGTATACATACCAGAGGGATGAGAGTCATGACTAATCGTTGAAGAAAATGAAAAATTCCATCAGTGAAACTATGAAATAAACCATGAATTTTAGGTGAAGTAACTCTCAAATTCCTTACTTCATCATTACCAATATATTGTCGAGTGCTCGTTTTCTTAAATGGGGAAATAATTTCTGCAAGAGCCATTTTGTATCACGATCTTCAATAATCAGATCCTTTCATTTCTTAGGGATGCATGCGATACACAAATTAAGTGGCATTAACAGGAGTTAACTCACACAGCACACTAATGTAAAATTCAGCATTTTATTCTGTTTTAGAGACCAAGTGTAGCAACAAAGGCATTCCTCTACACCTTCCCTTCCCCTCGGGAATTTCTTTTGTATCAGAAACTCCTGCTCTAATTCCACTTTTATATTCTAGGTGAACATTTATCTCATTTCGTATAACAAGTATTTCCCTTCCTTTGACAGTTCATTGCCAAGATGTTAAGTTTAAAAATACTTCTACTGAAGGGCCACTCTTGCTGCATTTGATTGATACAAATCTTTGTTTATAAGAAGTCAATAGAATGTGCTCTGATCTGTATGAAAAACATTTTGGAAATTAAATCTTCTTTCCCCTGCATGTTATGGGTCACTTCTCTGTTTATGCATGGAAGTACAAATAAACCATGCAGATAACAGTGTTTAAAAAAAAAAGAGGTTGAATTCAAGTTGTTAATCACTGTACATTTTTTCTTTATATATAATACAACTAAGTCCGTCTCTATAGGGCAATAAAATGTTACTTCAGTTTGATTCTCAGAAGAACTGAGATTGTGTCATCGATCAGTGTCAGATGATAAAGAAATAGTCAAACATTAACATTGGGGGGAAAAAAAAGAAGCTACTGGCTGGTTTGAGAACTCTGCTCCAGTGCCTGTGCTGCAGGCACCGTGCTTGCCTCCACTTAAACACACCAAGATCGTGGTTGGGTTGCAGCATTCTCCTGCCACTGTAGAGTTGTGTTCTTGTACCCTCACTGTTACTCTTTAATCCTACACTGTTAATTCTGATATTCATGAGGTGGCTTAACTTGCCTCTTCTTAAGAAGAGGAAGGGCAAGGGAATGGAGCAGAAGTCTGGAGCTAAAACTGCCATGTGGTGTGCCTGGCTGTTAGGTCTTACATCTGCATTTTTATGTGGGCAAGAGTAGCAGGACAATGCACAGACAATGTCTTAAAGGCCCAAGCTGATTAAAAAAAACAAACCAATGAACCTTTCTTCCCCCATATCCTGGAGTTCCAGTCATGGGCTGGGATCATGTTTTGCCAGGCACTTGCAGAAGTACAGAAGAGAGAGAATCCCACATGCAGGAACTCGGAGTCCCTGTAACCAAGTTGTGACACCTACAGACACCTTAGTCCTGCAGGACAGTGCAGGCAGCAGGTTTGGGAAGACATCAGAGACCCAGCTTGCTAGCATTGGTTCTCAAGGAATTTAAATAGCAGCGACTGGTTTGGAAAAACACCTCGACCAGAGAAATCTGTAACAAAAAATTATCAGCAACTAAAAAAACTAAAACATTGGACTATTTCAAGGGCAAGCAAGGAGCAACATGCAGATAAAAAAGAGATTAAATGCCCAGTGTAACTCAGCAGGTGCAGATAAAACTGGTGCTTGGGCAAAATACGCATGACAAATGTGAATTTTGATGACTTTCCACTTCAGGGAGATTACAGAGCACTGTATAATCACAGATTTACAAGACCTAAAGACAGTTTCAGTTCAGCACTGTGAGACAGAATATATCAATTCACATTACAGCATGGTTACGGGGAGACATTAGTGAAATTTCACCAGGATACACAAGATTTAGAAGGTATTTTCTGATGCATATAAATATATATATACACACACACACATATATATATATGCATGCACAGAAATAATACTTGAGAGAGTATGGGAAACACTGAATGCCTTTGGAAATAAGGCCTGAGACAGTGAATGTGTTCTCTTAAAAACACCAGGAAAACCAGTTAAGTGTTCACGTCATTTCCCATTCCTGACTTCTAATACAAACAAAACAGTCATTTCCTTGAAATGGAAAAGTATTCTGAGCAGACAGTTAGGAGGGCTTTAAGATTATCCAGCAGAAACAATCATCTTGTTTACCCAGCACTTGCTATGGCTCCGATATCTCGAACAAGCACTGCTGGCAGGTGGGGAATGAGCATCGTCACTCCGAGGAGCTGTAGGCTTTGTACCTATCTCCTCTAGGTGTTTGCACTTGTCTGGATCAGAAAATGCTTAATGTCCCTGTTTTCTCTAAAGGAGCAAATCACAGAATGCTTAAAACTACAGTAGAGCCAGCGTAAGTATTTCAGAGCTCCAGGGACAGATGGGGCTCTCAGATAATTCATTTCACCAGGGATCGAAGCTGATAGGAGCTCCACCGAGACTGGAGAGTGGGTCAAGCAGCCTTGTATGGAAACCATCTGGAAACAGATCCAGTCCCTGCAAAGGGAAACTGAGCTGCTGCTGAGTTTTCAAAATGTGCCCCAGGAAGCTAAGCAAGGGTGCTGTCAGATGGTAACTGTCACTGCTCTTATTTAAACAGCTTAATAGTGGCATTTGCAGCAGCTCCAAGAGAATCCCATGCACAAAACTCTGCCTTCAACAAAGAAGCAGAGAAATCCTTCCTGGAATCAACTAGCTATGAATTGTCAAAGCAAATCGTATGGAATTTCATTTCATGTTCACATGTAGCCAAGTGTCTGATAAGCAACAAGCCTAAACTGGAAAGAGGCTGCCAAAGGGGTTTGGCAAAAAATCACCATATTCTAGAACTCGTTTGTCAATGTATATTTAAGATGCCTCACTTTCCTGGTAACAGCTTTCCTTATAGATGCCAAGTTCCATCACCCCTCTCCTTTCTCAGGAATATGAGTCTTGTACTTCAGACTTCTGCACCCTGGCACGGCAAGGCTGCAGAAGGGAACTTGCCCGAGCCAGCAGAACAGATCCAGGAATGCTCTGTTTATGGAAAGAAGGTTCTCAGGTGCTGAGTGACACATGCTTCACCAGGCCTGTGGTGATCCAGGGTAATCTCAGTATTCAGGGACCAAGTTGTACTGGAGGTCTGTAAAAAAATCATCCTCTCTGCCAGGAAGGAGTTGGGGTGCTCGGTCAGAGCTCAGGTACTTTGTCCAATGACCTTGTATGAGACCCTCCTGCCCAAAAAAAGAAGGGAACAGTGCAATACAAACCCTGCAGGGCTGAGTAATCCTGGTGCCTGACTCTGCTGCCTAGCTGTGGGCAGAGGTAGGGGCTGAGCAGCTGCTGAGGACGTTCTGCCTGCTCACAGCAGTGCTGCAGAAGGCACCATCCCTCTCTACAGCTGAAGGAGGCACATCCAAAGTTAATGGTGCTGGTGATGGAGTCCATCTTCCCTGTGGGCATAGCTTGCTGCCCGAGGAAAAGAAATGAAGACTGAAACTGCTGAAGGAGAGTGCTTAGTACTGCTCCACAAAAGCTCATGCAGACTGGGGAACAATTGCTGCACAGCCTAGCGAGAGCCATTTAAAGAGACCCAACATAGACATGAAAGGAGTCAGAGAACCTGTGCGTCCTCAAAAAATGAGTCCTGGAGGAATGAACACAGGCAGGCGATGCTCACAGCGGAACAGCTAAAGCCAAGAAAGGGAATACACTCACTTTTTGGTCTAGTTTTGTCTTCTAAAGAAGCTATATGCTAGCTAGCTGTTTACTCTGGATAATTAACTGCAGCTAATACATATCAGATCTTCAAAATTTGCAAAGCTCTATAACTATGCTGAAAATATGTGGAATTACATGCAGGCAAATTAACACACGTCCTTGAAACAGCAGAGACTCTGTGAAAGAACGATTTAGGCAAGAGCACAACCATGATTACAGCAGCACAACAGAAGCAATGGATGATCTCCTCCTATGAGGAAAAAAAGGTTAAGGTAGCCCACCCGAGTACGAAGGTCCTTGTAATCCCTCTGCTGTGGAGTATCAATTCAGGCACACGTAACTTCAGTCATCCTGATGGCAGCAGAACAAGAGATACCAAGAAGGATCAAAGATGACTGATAAAACATTATCAAAGACACGGAATAAAAGAATCAAGAGTCTGTAATGGAACTTAAATCTATGTTTATAGTTAAAAAAAAAAGGAAGAAAAAAGAGGAATTAACAATGCAATTTGCAATAACAAAATGAGAGCACTCTTGTCTAGGAAACTGCAGGTACTCCAGGTGGCTTGAGGTGTGAACATCTAGGCATTAGATGAGCATATGCTTTGACAAACAAGAAACCATCAAGAGACAAACAAAACTCTACGGAAGGCTCTGGAATCCCACATCCATCAACATCACCAAACCATTTAGAGCCTTTCCCTCAGGGATCTGCCAGGAATGCCCAAAATCAAAACTGACTGCTGAAATGACTGCACTTAACATGAAAGGATCTTGATTTATTTTTAGCAGGAAGTTTCTTGCAGTGATTTCAGTGCCACACAGCCCGATTTAAGCTGGCTTGAAAGACAACACAGTACACTAATTCTGTGCCACAAAAAACAGTGCATGATTTTTCTCCACGCAAGGGGAAAAAGTAATGATGAGAACCATGTAATCATGAGAACCAAAGATTAGAACCTTTGGCAAAACCTGCTCCCACTTGAGCAGCTCTTTCTACTGAAGCTGACATCCAGCAAAATCTAAACATTTCCATGCCATTATTAATCATAGAAGGGAGTCTTAAATAACGAGCATTTTACAAGGCTCTTACGAGGCAAGTAAAAGAAAAAGAAACTAAACCATCAGAATTTTACATCTGATAAATGCCAGATCTGTCTGAGGCATCTTCCTGTGAACAGGAAGGTCTCACTACTTCCCTGAGAGACACAGGGGAACCAGCGTGAAGAGGTTGTGTTTGGTTCTGGTTTAAATGCACTCAACTCCTCCCCCTCTGAAATTTCAGTCCCTGAGCCAGCGACTGAAAGTCAAACAAGGTTATTTTCCTTCAGTTGTTTTTTTCCCCCCTCTTCTCTCATGCTTCTACCACAAAACCCCAACAGGGGAAGCAATCTCTCCCTTCCACCATGCACATGGGGCCTGGGGCTCTTGGCTGTAGGGTACACGTCTGCTTGCAGCCCACTGTGACAGACTAAAGGCACCTCCTGACCAGGACTCAGGCTGGCTGTCAACTGCCCTCAATTATCAAACAAGAATGCTCACGCCAAATATGCAGAAATGGGAAGGCTCTACTGTTACAGGCAAAACAAACAATCAATCATCCAAGACACACCCTCAGGAAACGAGCATCTAACCAGAAACACGAGGTGACAAGTTTTGCATCCAGTTATTGAAAAGGACTCTTGCAAGCCAAGCACTCCTCTTTGGAACAATAAGGTTTTAATTATTGTACAGTAAACATTCAATTGCATTTACAAATATTTTAACTTGGTGCTTCCAGGAGAAGAGGGATCAACTTAAACTCCATCTGCCAGTTGGTGATGAGAAAGGTTGCCTAAAACATGATATGAAGAGCTCGCACATTTTAATTATGACTCCTGAAGCTCTCTATTTTAAGCAAATGAGTTATGACTCCAACATATGCAAGAACACAACAGCATGAAGTGAACATTTCTGAATTGACTACTGCTAAGAAATGCACAAGCTGTTCTCAGGCTGGAAGCTGCTGCTGGAGCTCCAGGGGTCATTCCTGCTCTCAGTCACTTCCTAGCAAATAATCTCACAACAGCAGGACTGGATTCACAAACACAGCACTGATATTAGAACCACCAGATATGTTTATAAATGGAATTAGCTCAGTCTTACCAACACAAGACTTCAGAGATCTGTTTTGCTTGTATGGGTTGGCAATCAAGTTTCCTGAAGATAGAAAGAATGAATTTAGGATTAAGTTCTTACACTAACCTCAGGAGGACCGTGGGTAGCTGTGGAGTGTTCAGATCAGCTGGCTTGCTGACAACACACAGGAGACCCGAGCAAGTTCATCTGGCTGATGCACAGGCTCACTTTTCCTGGCATTTGCACCTCTTCTCCTTTGCTAAATGCAGCAACCACCGAAGCGCTCATTCCAAAAATACAGTCCCCCTGAGCACTGGCACAGTTATCAATGTTCCCTCAGCAACTATGTCATTCTGGAGAGCGCGGAAGGAAGAAAAACACCTATCAGTTGTCAAGGAAGACACGCTGGCCCAAGACCTGATTTAACTGCCAACAAATCCTACAGGATAGTTTTCAACCTGACCAATCAAGTGCCAATCACAAGCACAACTTTGGCAGGGTGCCACTCAAGAGGAGTGGCCAGGTCCTGACAGAAACAGCTGTGTGCCCCGAAAGAATTGCACAATAAAAGAAGTTTATATATAATAATAATAGTAATATATACTTATACCTTTTTATATTTATATATGACCATAACACTTCCAATATGGCTCAAGACAAAGCTGCCCATTTCTTCTCAGAGGAAGACAAAGTCAGAGATACTTGTAATACAAACTCAGATCAGTTAAGGAACACCACATGTAAGTCACCTAGACATGACACTTACTCAAACAAAGCTTCAATATTCCCTGTTTGTAAATGGGGAATTAGTAAAATAGGCAACACTAGCAGCACGAGTTACTATGGGAGTACAGGGTTGATTATGCACATTGTACAGCGTGTTTCAAAAAGATGGACCCAATTTCAGTTGAAGGTCCATTTCAAATGGGTTCATCTTTTTGAAACACCCTGTATAACACCCCAATTCCTTGATTCCAGACATACTTCGCAGGATAATTTGGTTCCAAAATTTAATCTTTTGCTTCTTACTACTCTCTACAACTACCTGAAAGGAGGTTGTAGTGAGGTAGGTGTTGGTTTCTTCTCCCAAGTAACAAGCAATAGGACAAGAGGAAATGGCCTCAGGTTGTGCCAGGGGAGGGTTGGATTGGATTGGATATCAGGAACAATTTCTTTGCCGAAAGGGTTGCCAGGCCCTGGCACAGGCTGCCCAGGGAAGCAGTGGAGTCACCATCCCTGGAGATATTTAAGAGAAATGTAGATGTGGTGCTGAGGGCCACTGGAGGACTTGGCAGTGCTGGGTTAACGCTTGGACTTGATATTAAAAGTTTTCCAACCAAAATGATTCTATGATTCCATTTCAATGGCAAAAACCCACACACATCTCCTGACTCCAGCGTGCAGAACTGCAGCTTCTAGATGACATGGATGGACAAGAAATTTAGATGCCTTTTTCCATAAGTTCAAAGTGATGTCTGCTTAGCAAGAGCAGGGAAAGGAGCAACTGCAGATATATAACAATTTATCTCTCCTCCAACAGCATGAATTAAGGCAAACCACAAAGAGTCCCCACTTCTTCCCAAGAGGTAAGAGCCCCAGTACTGTCCTCCAGCCAGCCGTAGCTTCTATCTTCCAGACTACTTCACCCCAACTTCCTCTAGGTATAAACCAGGGACATTTTTAGCTATTAAAGTCTTTTGAAAATGTTTGGGTTCATTACTTGGTTTTCCTAGAGTTGTCACGAAACTTTAAGATAGCATTGCACTAGAAAACCAAGAAGTCTGCTTCAGATTTTAAGGCCAACTCAAATGTAAACTAGACTGGGTGAAAGTGGGTTACAATAGATATCCTGATTTAAAAAGTAAAACATTAAATCACAGATGAAAACAAGAATATGGCTACCTCTCTAATAAAGTGCAGAAACAGCAGGACATGTTTATTTTTCCATTTATTGGCACTTATTTGAAAAATAGCATAAATATTCAACAGAAAGGAGACAAGTTGACTCACACGCAACTATTAAACCCCTCTGCTGGTGCATCCTTTGAAAAAAAGACTGGAAGAGACACCAGGAGGTTCATTCCTAAGAAATAAGCAAGATTAAAATAAAAAAGTCTTGCCCTCACCACAAAAGAGTGAACGCACAGCAACTCTTTGGCACATACCCGATATTGTGAAACAAAACTATGCCACACTAGCCAGAGCAAACAGACATGAAACAGAGTTTGTCCATCTGCCACAGGGAGGAAGGGCAGTCTGAATTGAAAAGGGAACTGCAGTCAGGAAGCTGACTATGACAATAATTTAAGAGGAATGAAATCAGAAGTAAACCGTATCATATCTTACTTGAACCCAGGAAAACAATTAAATACATTCCATTTCCTTTCTACAACAAGGACACACAGAAACTGGTCGTTGGTCCTCAGGTCACCAGGTGTTTGCACTCCAAGTTGTGTATTTCTGATTTTGATGGCTGCTGTCAATCAAAGCTTCATCCATGTGAATCTTTCACAGCAGAGTTCAGAGTGGGTTTTTCTCCCACTTGAGGAAGTTCCCATATTTTTCTCACTTTATTACAAAGATTTAGTGTTTAAAAATAAAACATTTTGCTTCCTGATTAACCTATCTAGAAGAGAAGGCTTGAAACAACATAGTACAGACAGAGTGTACAAATGGGGACCCAGCTGTGAAAGTTTAATTGCACAACAGGAGTCAACAACCAAAAGGAAGTTGCCACTGGAAAATCTGCAACAGCCACTATAGTGGGAGTTGTGGATTCCTCCTCCTGCTTGGGGAATTTCAGAGTTGAGGTCAGGATGCTTCAACCCACCGACTTTTCAAATACAGCACAAGAATCCTAGAACATCTCAGATTACCAAATTCTAGGCTTCCAACCAGCATCTGAAGTTCTCAACAGCAGAAATAACTTGATGCCATTGTTTGAGGAAGTGACAACAGGAGATTAAGCACAGACTAAACATGTTTGCTTGTCTCAGCCTGTAAAAAGGCATTCGAGATTCCTCACTGTATTCGTCCAACAAAAGCCATATATGAAGACAAATACTGTCTGTTAAAATAATGCATTTCTGAAGTACTAAATCCTAAAACATCGGGATTTAAATGTTTTGTTCCAAACATAATTACTATCCTTCCCTATTAAAACACCTTTAACAGAGCATCTACCACTCTAATACATCATCTAAATGGGGAAGAAAAAAAAATAAACATAAAACCCCAGAGGGATGTTCCACACCTAATTTGCCTTTAGCCACAACAGCAGTCATGATCATGAATAAATCCAACATATAAATTTAAGTTGACAATTCACCAACTTGTTCTTTTGACATCTATTACAACACAGAATTGATTAACAGCCAACTGTGATGGAATACAAGAATCAATTCCGCCCCTTTCATCTGAAGAACAAAAAATATAAATATCTAACACTTGGGGAATAAAAACAAATTGGTAAGCTGCTTCGTTGGTTTCAGACTGAGGACAAATGTGAAAGTTGTCACTACATAAGCATCACTTTGTATTAGTGAGGACATGGCCCACTGGCTGTTGGAAAGCCAGGTCCTCCCACGAGCAGAATGCACGCACAGTATTTGTAACCTATGCCAACAAGACAACAGCCACTGTAAATCCACAAGCTCGCTTACTGATGTTAGCATCAAATGTGTTTGCAATTCAAATGCTTACTATAGTTTAGTAAATGTCATACAAATCACTAAAAACGTGAATTCCTCCTCAAGGAACTATTATGGAAGTTTTCTAGAAATAATGACATTTCTGGAAGTTCCTATGAGGAACAGAATCAGTTACACACAACAGAAAGTCTCATTGATATCCAGCCTTTTTCTTGGTGTCCATTAGCAGATTTCTGCTTCTCAATTAATTGGTAACTTAGCCGTAAGATCTATTGGTAAGAAAGGAGATCTGGAGTCAGAAAGTGAGACTGGAGAATCGGTGTTGGTGCCGACTTCAGCTGGTGAATCACAGGAAGAACCTGCACTGCTTCTGTTGTCATCAAGAGCATGTGATGACAGACTGAAAACAGAGTAACATCAAGATATGAGAAATGAGGTAGACGTTCTGGTAAGTTTCAGATACCAGCTTCCATTCATTATAAAGCCATTTTAAAATCAAATGTATCTCTTTGAAGGAGCAGTAAGGCTTATGATTTGAAATAAATCTCCAACTACACACCGTGCAGTCACTTCAAAACAGACAGGTAACATTCTGCCTATTTCCTCCTTCAGCTCACCCAGAAATGGCATTCAGATGAGGAGCACAGGCTGAGCAATTCACTGCAAGCTTTACCCTACAGGGTCCTGGGTTAGCATATATCCAAAGGCCACTTTTGTCAGGACAGCAGATGATAAACTGTACGTAATTCAGTTGTACCATTCACTACGTATTTCACAGGACATAAAATTGTAACTATAGGTGATCCATCATCAGTGATAGTATCAAAGCGTTTTTAAAAATTACCAGCTCCTAAACCCAGATGCAGCAACTGAATGTGCATTGCTATGCCTTACAGCAAATGGGGTGTGCAAAAAGGCATGTTTTTAAAGTACCTATAAAACATCTATTTTATCACTGCCGTGGCAATGGGCTCAAAGCTTCTGCACATCAGCTGAGAGGCAAAAGGACAAATGCACTGTGAACAGCCCTGTCTTGTATGGCCTGGGGGGCTGGAACAAGATGATCTTTAAGGTCCCTTCCAACCCAAAGCATCCTGTGATCCCTTGTTATTTCAAGTCGTTATGATTTCTTACATAGTACTTTTTATCTCCTCCCAGCAGGGAGGGTCACACAGACTCATTTCCCACGTGCCTAAGAGCAAGGAAAAAAACCTAAAACAAAACCAATCCACCCACAAGCATCAGCATTCACATTTGATGGCAACTTGAAACTCCAAAAGCTGCCAACCATGAGCTATCTTTTCCTAAACATGCTCAACTCCCATATACATGAAGCATGTTCACAGTCAGTCCTAGGAGGAGTAAAATTCTAGTGAATATTACCACCTGTTTACTGTGATAATTTCAGTGCTTCAAAATTACAGAATGTCTGTATTAATTATAATAATAATAAAAAAGCAACGTCAAGCGTGATCACTGCTAGATGAAAACAGACTTGCAGTGCTTCTGATGAAATCAACACAATAAATAGCACAGCATTTACCATCCCCCAAGGTCCGCCTGATGGGAAACTTCGGAGGCAAGCATGTTGGTGGATCCTTGGAATAACCTTTTCGGATGATCTTCCATCTCTGTTACACCTTTGGCAAGAGATAAAGATTGACAAAAACTACTAGTCATTTAAACTAAAATCTACTTTCAATGTACTTCCAGAGGGGAAACAGAATAGAGGTTCAAACTTATAATACATTTGAGTGTTATTTTATCTGTAAAACACAGAAGTTTGATGCTGAATTTTAAAGACTGTCTGTTTCCTGGAAACATTTTAGTCCAGGCTTCAGAAAAGTTTAGTGAGTTACGAACTGAGATCTAGATATCAAATATTTATTATTCACTAGCGAAGAATAATCTTTTCATCTCCATTTACTCAGCTATCAGTTCACTGACCAGCTCCACCAAAGTAGAGGAGCTGAGAATAAGGAAAGCTTATTTTCCTCTTGCAATCAATAAAAACAAGGTCCAGGATTACCACTAAATTTATATACTGAATTTGGTTTCAGCCAGCTGAACAGAATTATGAAGAAAGCTGCATGAATTACTGTAAAATTAACACATTGGCTTATTAGCCAAAACCAAATACTGTACCTTTTCTTTTTACTGACCCAAGAACACTTGGTCGAATGCAGTTAATTGGACTCTGGCTTCTCCTGTTAAAAGAAGGCATATGGTATACTGATATCCCCATAAAGGAAGCCTGAAAACATGTAAAGAATCAAAAGACATTCAGGTAACAAACTACTAAGTGGAAAATTCTGAGAAAATAGGCATTAAAACAGCTTATCCAAAGTCCTCTTTTTTTTTTCCTGAAGACAGACCTTAAGAGAAAAGGTTTAATCACATTATTTCACAGCTGGGGCAGTCTAAAAGCTCACATCTCAGCACTGACTAGATCTCAGTTGACAGGCAGTACTCTGCTGAACTGTTGGGACCTAATAACATTTGATTGTATGCCCACATCACTCAAAACATTCAATGCAACCAAAACCAGTATCAGTAACAAACCCTGAATCTGTTTGTTTGGTTTCTTCCCTTTAGAATTCAATTCAACTACTTCAGATGTGATTAAAAGTAATACAGAGACTGCACTGAGAAGGCAGATGCCACAAGGCAGCACACTTTCCTAGTGTTATCACATGAGGATTCTAACAAATATTTTAGAGCACTGTAAACCCTACATTTACGTGAATATATGAAGTTGTTATAAGCATAATCAATTTCTGATCACAAATACAAATTATATATTTCAAAAGCCTACTGTGAACAAGCTATGCCAATTTTCTATTGTTGATATGATTTGGTACCTACCTTGAAAATCGCCTTGTTGGACTCGGGCTAGGACTTGGAGGTAATCCACTGCTACTCACCAAACTTTGCAGAGATGGTGAGAAACATTGCTGAGAGTGAAACAGATTGTGTTATTTAAGAATAAACACTGTATCACATCCATATGCTAGCAACTGATGCTTATCACAGGTAAATAAGCAACCCACTATCAATTTAAGCAGCCAGCCAATATGGCTGGGCATACAGAGATACCACTTCTTGTTACTGAGAAAAAAGTATCAATCAAAAATTGGACAAACTCCATTTTCATACAGAATATGCACAAGTTGACAAGGATTTATTTCACCATAGTCTGGTTGAACAGACTATGGTTCATAAAACAAGAACGTGTGCCCCTTCCTCTCATTCCAAGAGGAAGGCAAATAAAGGATAAGGTTTATTAACCACAGATTCACAGTTGAACACTGCAGAAATGCACATCCACCAGGTGGGCAACTGCTAGCTGGTATTTTCTGGTTTGGGGTTTTAGGTTTTTTTTGTTTACTCTCTAGTTTCTTGTTTGCAGCTGAAGTAGAAAGGAGCAGGTGGCTTAATCTTTTGCTACTAATTTGGTTCAATTAACTTAGCACTATTCAAGCTAAACCATTATTACCACATTTTTCTCACCTTCCCTATTCCTCTGGTAGGTGAAGGAGCTGGAGACACTGGGACAAAGTCTACTTGCTTTGGTGATGATGATTTTTCAAAGTCATTGTCGCTCTGTAAATAGTACATATAATTAATCTTACGAGCAGGTACCTTAACGTGAAAAAGACTGATGAGTGTGGAATTGAGTAAGATGCCAAAGTTATCCTCCATCATATTCATAGTTTTTAAGTTGCCATTTATGAGCTTACACTTAACAAAACCAAAAAAAAGCCTTAAACGTTACTTGCTGAATATCAGAACACGGAAGAACATTTGAACCAGCAGACATCCACACAATTTTCTTTTGACATACCAGCCCAAGGAACCCACATATATCCCTGAACAACTGATAATGCTTTGCTTTTTTAGTGTGAAAAACTGCTGATCAAAAGCAGTAATATACTAACACCTTAATTGTAGATCAAACTATAAAAGAAAATGTTGACATGAGAGAGCCTCTAGTGTCCTGATACTGATAATAGAAACACAAATTAAAGCATGAATTCATTACCAGGCTCAAGCTCTCCTCCCATGAGTGGCTCATCTGCATTGCTACTTGCACTTCTCTAAAAAGAAGAAAAGAAATGTATTGTCTCGGGCCCACGGCAGATTGCATTAAGTATTCTAGTTTGCCTTAATGCTTACCTTTCACGTACTGTTTCTCTGTTCATCAAGTTCATTCCTTCTTCCTAAAAGATTAGCAGATGAAAAATCAAGACCAAAAAAAGCAAGCTTTGCTAGCTACAGCAAGTCAGAAAAGCTCTAGTTTCATTTCACTCTGTTATGCAGAAAATTTAATTCAACTTGGTTAAGCAACAATAACCTTAAGCTCTCACTACATGAAAAGAAGTGAGGGGGGGAGGATGGGAAAGAGATGTAGCAAGAGACACCATCACCAAAGAAGTGCTTATGGGAGCTGGCTGTTTCTCAAGCAGCTTTTTTATTTTCATTACTATCCAAGATGTAGTTACAAAACTGAACAATAATATGAACCAAAATTTTTGCACGTGCTAGAGTCTTGTTACGCAGTCTAGTACAGATACTAGAAAATACAGATACTGGAAACCAGTACAGATAAACCCCAAAAGCATGACTGGACCCTTACCTTCTTCTATGTATCAGTAACTAACTAGAGTCTGTCAGCATCTCATTTGCAACGCAGTAGGCTTTTTTCTATAACATCCATAAAATATTGTTAAAATTAATCAAAGGTGTAAAATGACACTGAACACTTACACCAAGTTAAAGTATAAACTTGATGCAATCCCTTCTTACGTATGCACCTTTCCTTAAAACTAACTGAATACTGTCCAGTCTGTTGAAGTAGATTCCCTAATTCAGTCCAACTCAAGAATAAAAGTTTGACTAAACATCTTCACAATCTTCATCATACGTAGGAAAAGTCTTACTAACATAGTTCAACTGTGTGATTATTTACTAAGGTTTAGAAAAGACCAGAAGTGAATCACACAGGTTCCCATCTGTGCCAGAAGTGTACAGGATGTGGAATTTCAACTTGTGAATTTAATGATCAAACACAAATTGGGAAGTGTCATTGTTTGCATTAATAAATGTATAGAACAAATACAGAAACATTTTCCAAAATATTGAATTAACAAACTTTACTTCATGTAATACAGCAGCGCCAGAGCAATTCATTCCCTTGCTCTCATCATATTTACATATTAAACCTAAGCTTTTTTATGTTGATAAAAACAGCTCTATAACTGATCTGAGTGCTTCAGAGTCTTGTTAAGCCAGTAAATTATTTACATAATGAAAGCCAGCACTTATTTTCTTTAGGATTACTATGCAAGCACCTTAAATATCTGAGGTGGGAAGCAGAAGTGCCTTCCATCACTTCAGACATCATACCCTGGAAATGCTGTCCAAAGCACTAACTTGTTTTCTTAACTTTTCACCCTGTAAAAATGAAGCCTATCCATTGAAAACTAGCAAGCTAAAAAAAAAATAAATTAGAAAAAAAAATCAAGCATCTTCAAGCCAATTCTATAAAGATTCTACTGTCAAAAAGTTGACATATAAAACAGAGGAGCCACAAGAGTTTGAGCTTGTTGATTTTAAAACTTGAGTCTTTAGACTGCAGTCTGCTGTCTGGTAGCTGTGCTATTTAAGCCTACTCAGATATTTGCCACACACTCCCCTCCCTTCCCAAGTGTTTGCTCTCATGCCCTTCCCCCTCCGCTCATACTGTGACAGCACAAGTACAGTGATGTGGATAAGAAAAGTTATACAGATGAAAAATAGCGCAGCCAGAAGATTCCAAACTATTTTTTTTTAGCCAGAATGCTTCCCTATCCAGTTCATGTTCTGGCTGCATGAAAGTCGGTGCCAACACAAGTTAAGGAACACTTTGTTATTGGCCCTGAATATTTATGCTGGCACTATTGCCAAAAACTTGGTGAAACTTTACCCAAAGGGTTTACATTAAAGATTTCCTTTCTAGAATGCCCATTTTAAGATTTCTCTTTCTGCTCAAATCTTCTTCTCACTATAAGATGCCTTCTACTTTATGAAATTTAGAACTCTGCAGACAAAATACAGCTTTTACTTTTGAAAACACCTTGAAGTGACAGACTGCAGCAGACTCAGTACTACAGTTCCAAAGTATAATCTACAGCCATTTGAAGGACATTACACATTAACTGAAAAAAAAACCAAACAACTGCCTATAAAAAAATAAATTTTTTTTAAAAAATTAGGATCTGTGCTTACCTGTTTGATTTGATGAAGGCGGCTGCTAGGAATACGGATAGGAGATGATGGCACAAACTGCAAAACAAAGCCACATACAACTGAGACACTTAGAAAAAAGAGGAGAAAGGAGTGAAAGGTGCAGGAATGTTAGTAACCACACTACAGCAGTATCCCAAACTAAAAAAAATATGCATTTCTTGTGGGCTTTTTTTTGTTTTTTTAAACCAAACATTCATAACATTCTCAGTATACCCAAACTACATTAATTACTTGCAAGAATATGATAATATGTATTTCCATATTACACTGCTTTGTATGCTCACAGATGCTAATTGGTATCTGCCTGCCTTTCATTTCATTTCCAGGCAACCAGAACTCGCAGCCTTCTCTACAGAATGAAGCTGCTTTTAACTAGGCACACTGCCACCCTTACTATATATGGTTGCATAAATATTTTCTTTTAAGTGATCCAGAAGGTTCCCCAATAGATAATTTAAAAATACAAAGCCAAAACCACACATTGTGCAAAAACGTTTCTGGATTGTTGTTTGCCTATAAATGAGTACTTTGACAGGTTAAAATATCAGCTATTAAAAGGCTAGTGAAGAGTTAAATACCTTGTGGTTTCTCAAGAGCTTCACCCATTCTGGTGAAATCAGAGAGAATGTCTTCTGTTAATTCTGTCAGTTTTGCATCAAGATTGCGTCAGATTTGCATCAAGATTTCCCTGGAATACTGTAATCTAAACATGCATACTCAAAACCAATTAATTAAAAGTGATTATTTTCTCAAAATATAATTTTCTTTCATATATTTCCAATCCCTCAAACATTTGACCCTCGGTTGATTTTTGCCATAACCCTTCTAGGGATCAAAAATTCAAAGCTTAATCAAAGAGGTTTAACTTCTTCTCTGCAAGCCTGACAACCCCTCAGAAAAACCCCAGATGTCTTAAAAATGTTCAGCAAGTAAGGTTTGTTTCATTACTAAGTGCTTATATACTTTATGCAGTAAGGGTCCATCCACTTCACAGAACATTACTAGAGCCCTTCATTAAGCTGAAGCTGGAGAACTAACAAACACTCAGTTAACCATTTACTGCGCCATCTTCTAATCAGTGCCATGGAGAATACAAAGATTTTGCTGTCTTACACAAAAGGTCGTGGTAAATGATCAGTGACTATTAATGCTTTGCATATCCAGAATCCTCCCCCTGAACAACCAACCACCAAGACATGCTGTTTTTCTCACAAAAGATATCAGCCCATCACACTCACACAGAGGATGTCCAATGTTTGTGCCAGCATTTAGTTATCATAATATATACTACTAAAGTCTAATGGCTATAATATTTTGATTTGCTACTTCTTCAGTCCAGTTTAGGCCAGCTTTACTATTACACCAGGCTCCCAAAGATCCTGTGCACCTAACAAAAATTCCCCCGAGCTCTACCATCCAACGTGGACCTTGAGCTGACCTTGATTCGCACACAGAGAAAAGGATGTGGACAATAGTACATTCCTGCCTATTCACTCTGTCACTCCACAGGAGAAACACATTTGTTCCACTCATCATATTCTAATTTTATGACTGCAAACCACATACTTTAAGGTCTGACATGAACAGAATATATCTGAAACCAGTGGCTCAGAGAGTAAAATAAAAATTATAAAAAGACAGTTAAGTGTTCCTCTGTAGGACCTAACACACTAACTAAACCCACTAACTCTGAGGATCCTACATCTCATCTCCACCAAGTCACGACCCTTGCCTTGTCAATGCTTAAACCTCACTTTTTCCCTGTTCGTAGCCCTCTGATTTAATTCCTGTGAAAAGAAACCTTGATCACTTTTAAGGGATACTTGCTAAAGCAGCCTGAACGCGTTTGTTAAAATTACACTACTCAGTTTCCCAAGAAAGCACAAAGCTCAATAAGAAACTTCAAACTATTACACTATCATGTGGAAGAAAAACACCTTCCCTTCTCCTGCATGTTAGACCAGGTTTTTCACTGAAGGCAGTTTCAGAAGTGCCAGTCTGGCAGGCAGCTCAGCCAAAGCAAACAGCAACCTGCGCCTGACGCCTCTGCCCTTCCATTGCTGTCCCTGCAGTGCCCTCTGCCTTCTGCCAGCACAAACATTCGTGGGGCCACACAGTGAACCCCAACGGGAAACTCACCTAGCTTTAAAAAAAATAAATATCAGCTTTTGCTGAAATAGTACCTAAACATCTAACCACAGACTGAAATGCTTTGCTTAAACAACACAACAAAAACCCCAACCACACAATCAAAACAAAAAACACCAAAGCATTTACTCACTAGATGCCACTGATACCTTCTGGGAGGAAACAAACAGCAGATCCTGAGCCTAGCTGACCCTTCCCTGGCAATTACACGTGGTGTCAGAAAACTGCACATTAAGCCCCAGCCAAAATGGCATTGCTGCCCCTGGAGTCATCATTATAAAAGAGCTGGAGTCTGAGACTTGGAGAAGCTACTCAAAAAGGAAAAGATTTTAGGATTCAGACGAGCAACTGGGACAACCACAACAGCCCTGAAGGTGGAGCCAGACAGAGCATGGCCCGCAGCTACCAGGGCATTTTAGCAACTGCCATTGCTTCCATGACAGCAAACACAACACAGATTAGACAAACAGTAATCAATTCTTTCCCCCAATGTTAAACAAAACAAAAAATTTTAGCTGTACTTTTAATACTAAGTTAACAAAGTTTCAGTCACTTTCTGAATCTTTTCACCCTGTGCAGCTCTTCTAACTCAAAATCACACCCTTCCACCACAATTTATATGATACTAGAATGCAAGATATGCAGTATTTTCTCTGGGTTTAGATTATCATTTTCAAAATTCAGATTTGGAGAGCTGCAGTAACAGAAGCTAACAAAAGCTGAAATCACAAATTAATGTCTCTAAGAGATGTAGTACCATTCATCCTAGAAGTCTCAAGATTCACACTGTGTCAGCCAGCTCTATCTTGTTATATCAGTTGTTGATTACAAGTCTATTCTGACATTACTATAGAAAAGACAATTTAAGATCAGAACATCACTGCACTTTTTTTTATCAAAATCATAAATGATTAGCACATTAGTTACTGAAGAACAATACATCCATGTAATTAGCTTTCCTTGTGAACTACCTTTCTTACCCTACCTTTGAGCATCTGCTTGCATTTTATAAACAAATTATTGCCCCAATGAAACGTAAGTACTCTCCAGGGTCAAATGATCTATAAATAAAATTTCAGTATAGTTACAGCTTATTAATGTCACAGTCTAGGGCCTCGTTTCTGAAAACACGTGGTATTAGTTTCACAGCCTACAATCTCATTTTCTTCTTTAATCCTGTTTGCACACTCCTGCTTTGGACCTAACATGGTTGGTCTAATAGTTTCCTTACCAGACTCTGACGGTTCATAATCGTGGTGCTGTTCCTGCGGGTTCGCAGAACATTGGCCTGGAACACCTGTGAGTTATCGCTGTGAAAAGAAACACTTGTCACATGCAAAAGCCATTTCCTTCCTATCAAAAAGTACCTCTTAATATAAGCTCAGTTTCAAATGCTGTGACAGCTGTCATTTCAAGAAAGAGCACTCGAGAAACAGGTATGCAAGAACTCTTTTAGCTTGCTGGCAGTGAGTGCAAAACAAATTGCTCTTCCCCCAAGCCCCAGCTACTTCAATTAATGACTTCAATTAATCATACTGAGTCTTTAGAATAACTGAAAAAAGTGTTAAGAGTGATCGTTTCTGTGGGAATGTGTTATGTTTGGAATGGCTGCAGCTTGCATATTGCTTTGGACATCATTCAGCAGAACAAATTTATAAATGGCATATAAACAGTAACTGAAATCAGCTTCAATGCCATAGATAAAACAGAATTTAAAAATACATTATTTTGATAAATCTTATCACTACAAACATTTAATAAGTTCTGAATGTTTTTCCAGGGCATGTTAAATTAAACATACAGTAAAACCAGTTTTTAAAGCCCTAAGACTTCTGACCACAGTCACCTTCCTAACCAGGAAGCAGTGGTTCCACTTAAATAACGTAGAATTAGTTATTTGATATAAAATGAGCTCCTTTCCCAAGGCAACTTCAGTTCTATTGATTCCTAAGGCAAGCTTCTCTGATGATCGCTAGTGTTACCAACAGCCATGGATCAGCACTTAATGAATGAGACTACAGAAATTAGGTAAGTTTTAGGGTCATTGGATAAAAATTTTGAGCCACAACCCTACAACCCCCATGCCTAAAAATCACTGAGGAACTGCACAAGCAAACAGATCCAAATTAAAAGAAGTCACTGGGTTGTATCTTTCTGTCTCAGCTGCTAACCTGGGATGAACAAAAGCAACAAGTACAATTTCTTAACTAATCTGACCAATAGTATTACCTTGTTCTAAAGGCTGATAATCATCATGCAGTTTAAAGACACACCAGTAACAGAATGCTCCAGTTTAAAGTGCACCAGTCAGACATTGTATGTTTTAGACAGCTTTAACTAGCTGTGAACAAACAAAAAATAAGCAAAGCTTATACTGTGAAATAAAAGCCAACAGGAATTGGCAAAAGCACTGTGCTTTTCACCAAGAATGCATTGACTCTCTCTCTAAAACACCAAGCACCAATGACCAGACTCCATTTACAATTTTCAGAGAAGTTTCACTCAGTTTACGCCCACAAAAGATCAAACAGTTGCTATTTGATAAGTGGTGGAACAGGAGAAATTTAGTGAGTCCACGATGTGATGTTTAGAGATGAGATTCACTGGCTGAGGGCAGCAGCTGTAACTCCTTTTCAGTGTAAGTGGTTGGGATGCAAACGCAGCCCAAACAGCACATCCTGAAATCCAGGATTTGAATGGAGAAAACAGGTTGGAATGATTCTGTAACACATTACCATAGGCTAGGTCCAACATTCAGTGCTAACTAGAGAGAGGGAGAGGAAAAAAAAACCCTACAATATCCTTACCTTTAGTGTCCCTTGCAAAAACACGAGAGCCGGTCAGATCTCAGACTGACCTTCCACAGAAAATTCTTCAAGTTCCCATTAAAATAAACTTTATTTGGCATGAAAACATGAATCAAAAGTTCTGTGAAAAGCAACTTCTGTGATCTAAAATATTCCACTTAAAAATTTTATCTGCCTCTACAGTAACTCATTCTCCAAGATCCTCACTAAATCCATGAATGGAGAAGTCAAAGCAGGAGGCAGAGCAGAAGCTGCAAGCTGCTCGAGAGCAAGAGCTCTTGTTTCAGTTTACCCAACAAAGCAATTCTGGGAAAAACTGAAGTTTCTTGCCAAGAGCTGCAATCTTGAAAAAACAGGTTTCTGCTGGAGAATTCTTAACTAACAGGCAAACCACTGCAACCACCTCAAATTAGTTCCATGGCTGAAATTCGTACCAAACCCCTAACATACAGTGTACACACAGTTTCAAGGTGAGAGCTCAGGCTTCCCCTTCTACCTGCCCAGGCCCTGAAATAAATAATTTGTTTACACCATGGTTATGTGATTTATTTATTTTTTTAGGAGTCAAGGGTCTTGCAGAACAGCTTACAAAAGGCTGAGGCTATAAAAACCCCTCATGTCAATTACACAATTAGTTTACCTGCTCAGAAATCTCCCTGAGGAACAACTGCCACTCACAATACTTCTGCACTGCATGGAAATGGGCAGTTGTTTCATTATGATCATGTAAAAGAAACACAAGTGTGTTTACTTAACATTAAATCATGATAGAATGGGCAAAAATTAGTATTTCCTCTGAACTTTAATGTACTGTTAACCATTCTGGTTCAAAATGTTGAGGAGATTTGTTTGTCACTTGATAATCTAATTCCTTACAGAATCATGAAGTTTAAGAGAAAAACAGTAAGTACCTATCGTGTCTTTTTTTATGCAGTTTAATGTTGATATGCTCTCCCAAACTGCAGACAGCAGCACATGGGCCACCCTGAAGTTAGATGGAAGCCACACCACGTAGCAGATGGGGGCATCTCCCAACTTCACAGCAGCCCAGAGGAGGCAAGAAGTAGCACTCTGAGTTATCAACTTAGACAAACACCATACAAGAGACCATGCACATGGAGAGCTTTCGTTCCAGCCCTTGCCTGGGACTGCTGCTGTCCCTGCCCTGTCAGCTGGAGAGGACCAGACCTGGAGCACAGGGCAAACACGCCAAAGGCCACCTGCCAGCGGCTGATGGCAACAGCCACCCTGACACAGTCAGTGCCACCCACCACATCTCCAGGACAGCTGATATGTATCGAGGTCCCCTGAAATGCTGTTCCTCTGACAGCACTCCCTGCTGTGATGGTGCACAGTGCAGTGATTCACCTTTTGGTCAAACTGGAACCATCCCAGCAGTCCCAGAGGTCGCTGCTTCACCTCTAACACCGGCCACGACCGTGCCACCGCAGCCCGTGTGTGCACAGCACCGGGCCGAGCCGCACAGACACAAACACAGAGCGTTTAATAACGCCACAGCGCGGGGCCTGCGCCCCCCGGCACCGCCGCACCCAGGGGGCACCGTGCCCACAGCCCCCGCTCCGGAGCCCCGACCCCCGCCAGGCCTGCCCGGAGC
>VZRW01008390.1:3750-107232 GCA_013398125.1 Aegotheles bennettii
ATTGCCTATCTCTCTAATTTGCTGAGGACTCCCTGCAGGGCCTGTCTGCCCTTGAGGGAGTTGACAGCTCCTCCCAATTTAGCATCATCTGCAAACTTGCTTAGAATTCCTTCAAGTCCTTTGTCCAAGTTGTTGATGAAGATGTTGAAGAGAACTGGTCCTAGGATGGAGCCCTGTGGAACCCTACTAGTGACAGATCCACCAGCCTGATGTTACCCTATTCATTAACAGTCTTTGTGCCTGACCTGTGAGCCAATTGCTCACCCATCGTGTAACACAGTTGTTCAGCTGTATGCTGAACATTTTGTGCAGAAGGATATGGTGAGAGACAGTATCAAAAGCTTTGCTGAAGTTCAAAAAGATTACATCTGCAGGATTTCCTTGATCAGCCAGGTGGGTTACCTTATGATAAAAGGAAATCCAGTTTGACAAGCAGGACTTTCCCCTCATAAAACTGTACTGGCTGTGACTGATGATTGAATTGTTCTCTAGGTGTTATTCAATTCCTCCCTGAAAAATCTACATAATTTTACCGGGCACAGAAATGAGACTGACTGCCCTGTAGTCTCCAGGGTCCTCATTCTTGCCCTTCTTGAAAATTGGAGCAATGTTAGACAACTTCCAGTCATCTGAGACCTCTCTGGATTTCCAAGACTTCCCAAAAATCATCGAGAGAGGCTTAGCAATGACATCAGCTAGCTCTTTGAGGATTCTCAGATGAATCCCAACAGGCCCCATAGACTTGTAGGGATCCAATTGTAGCAGCAGATCCCATACAAGTTCAGGGTCAACTGGGAGTTGATCATTCTTGCAGTCATGATTCTCCAGCTCTGGGCACTGTGACTCCCATGGTCTGTCATCAGTGTTGAAGACGGAGGTGAAGAATGTATTTAACACCTCTGCCTTGTCTATATCCCTGTTGGTGAGGTGACCATCCTCATCCTGTAACAGGCTGATGCTATTTTTAAATTGCCATTAATGCATTTGAAAAAACTCTTTTTATTGTCCCCCACATTTTTGGCCAGCTTCAGCTCTAATTGAGATTTAGCTGCCTGAATTTTCTCCCTACAGTGGCTAGCAGCATCTCTGTATTCTTCCCATGTCACCTGACATAGCTTCCACTGGGCATACACCTTCCTTCTTCGCTTTATCTGCAAAAGATCCCTGTTCATCCAAGCTGGCCTTCTGCCTCATCTGCTTGATGAATCTGTCCTTTGTCTTTTGTTTGTCATGGCATCACCTGGGCCTTTGCTTTATTTTGTCTGACTTCTGTTTGTTTTACTGTGTCCCATCTGTGATAATTAAGGATATGACTGAATTTACATCCTTTTATATTGTTATTGGAGTGGTAAGAAAAAAAAAGGCACAATATGTAACCTGCTCACTTACATCAAATAAATCTACACATACAAAATGGTGTTTCTCTGAAGTGGTAACTGTGATCATATGGCAGTCTCTGGGTATCTCTGGAGAACTTTTATTTTATCAGAGATAGCTAAAACAATTATTGCTGGAAAAAATAATATCATTGATGACAGGGTACAGTCTGTTTAGTATGGCATAGGTAACTAACTGCTCACTGATCCTCGTATAATTTTTAACTTTCTTTTTCCTCTTTTCTCTACAGACTACACTTTTATGTAAAGCTAAACTTTATATAAATTCACTTGGAAACCTGGGTATTGTTTAGTTTTGTTTCCAAATCTGTGGTGCATGGACTACGTCTGTGAGATGTCAGCACATAGCTCACAAAAATACTTCAGAAAACTAATTTTAAAATCATGGATATGAATTCCCACATGCAGTCAAGGATAAAACCAAAAGGAACACAGATTGAAATAAAAAAGAGACTAAATAGTTAGCATAATTTTTATTTGTTTTTGGAAGAGGAGCGGTGTGGTAACATTGCACAAGTCTGTGGATTTCTTTCAACTTGATCATGTTGGCTTTTGCTCTTCTAAAACTATTTGAATGGAAAGCTACCTACATGTTTCCTCTGGAACAGAAAGAAAAGAGAGTATTTAAAGCAGGCACTCAGATTAGATCAGTTCAGAGTTATCCTGAGGTTGACATTCAGATGTATATAAGAAGATAAAATCCAAATGAAATCCCACTGCATCCCTGTTACCAAACATTAGTCTGTATTGTGTCCTAATGAACAAACTGTATAAACAAACACTGTAAGAATTTTACATTTCATTATCATTGTGACCGTTAAAGCTGTCAAAGAAAAAGAAATAAACTAAATTTCTTATCAAAATTCACAACTTCATTTTCCTCACCATGAAAGCTTTTCAGTGCCATAATCATGCTGCAGAAGCATCACTGAAATGAACAGTTAATTCTCCTGTTCACAATTTTCCTTCTAAGTTGTCCAGTGCTTACTTGTCAGAAAAATGAACAGACGGAGCACTGGTGAATCCACAAAGTGAGGAGAGGATCAGAAAGCAGTGTTTGTGCAATTAAGAGAATTTCCTCCAGTGAGTCTTCCCTCAGGCTTGTCCTGGATTTGATAGGGATACTTTCTTTCTTACCATTTCTCTGGCTCACCACTTTCCTGGTTTTGTCTCAAATATTTTGAGTATGTAAAATATCGAACACATTCTACATATTGTACTCCAATTGCCTTTTTCAGGTAGATAGAAAACCTCAGAAATATTTTTAAAGTTGGTTTTATCTCTTTCTATTAGCTGTTTTAACCAGACTGTTTCCTGTTAAATCAATCATTTTAGTTTCAGAGTTTAATAAGAATTGGAATTCTGGTTTAAATGTCTAAACAGATTTGTTCTATATGAGTCAGCTAGATTTAAAAATATTTTCAGCTTAATCAAGCTCAAAGAATCACATAAGAACTGACAGATTTTTTTTAACAACCTTCCTAAAAGTGACTTTATATTTCTGAACTTAATCTTAAAAATAGCTGCATAAATATTTCTACACTGTTATGAATATTTCTATAGTTGTTATGAAGCATTTTTCTTCAGAAGACTTGTGTTAAGAATCAGCTGCAGCACTATACAGGACCTTGCTGTACTGTACCTAAGACATCATTACTGAAATTATAAAGGTGTTAGGCAAACATGCAGATTTGTACAAAGGATGTACAAGATTTGCAACTAGAAGTTTCAAAGAGAAGCTACTGATTTCAAATTTTTAAGATACAGCCACAATTTACATTCTTTCATGGAAACATCACCTACACCAAAGTAATCAACATCTTCTATAAGAATATTTTCCATCTTTGTTTTTTCCCTTGAAATCTTTAGTATACTAATACAAAAAGTATTTTCAGTAGTAGTTTTGTAAATGCTGAATCTGAGATTTTTTCTGAGGAAAGAAAGGAATAAATGACATGGTTTATGGTTCTGATAGTACAACCATGCTTACTTCTTTATTTCTAAACAGAACATCCTTTCACTCTTTCAAAACCGGACCGCAGTAAACCAGGAATATCTTACAAAATTCTTTCCCTGAAATAAAGATGATAATCACACCATGCAAGTTTCTTGTACAAAGGCCCTTACTCTCTGAGAATAAGGTCTTGTTGGCTGTCTAGAACTCATGCATGGTTCCCTGATCTACCATACACCGTATGAAGGATATTTACAACTTGCAACTCCTATCTAACACTGTAGAAGAACAACATAAACAATAATCAATGCATACATGTATTTTATAAAATAAAATAGAAAATAAAAATAAAATGCAAATGTTAAAAGCAAGTTTTTAGACTCTGTAAAAATGTAAGTAGCTGTTTTGTGGTTAGGAGAGCTATCTTCTTTGGATCCCCTTTGGGATCCGAATGTGTTTTTGGGTAACAGAAAGCAGAAACATACACATTTTCTTTAATTCACAAAAACATTTAATTTATTAAAACAAGCAATCAACTTATTCCCTCTCTTAGACAAAAAAGCCAAATGCACCATAAGCATATATTATCACCATGTTGTCTTTATCGTATGCATCATATGCAAAGGAACAATTATTTGCCTTTTAGTATTCTGCAAGAGTTGTGGCCTGATTTGTAAAGATTTGCCAGTACAAGTTATGACTCTAGTACAACTATTTTGACATCAATAATCAAGTTTTCTCTTCACAAATTTTTCTTACCTGCAATGGTATTTATGTTTTCAAAGAAAAAAATAAAGACTGTATGCCTTGTATTTTTGTTCTCTACCCAGATTTCAGGCAATCAAATCAATTGTTAGAGATGCCTGTGTACTTTGGAACGCTCTATTTATACAGTCAAACCCTGGTTGATGCTTTCTACGATTATAATCAGACTGTGAATGGAAAAATATACTGCGTAGTTGAAAATAACACATATGGCTCTTACATCTTTCTTGAACTGAAAATATTTTACAGCTTTTTAATTTTTGTTTTCATTTGAGAGTGCAGACAAATATGAAAACCCTACGTATCTGCAGTCCTACTTTATTCAGGGTATCTTCATCTTTTTCCCTTTCTCCACATGTTCCCTAGGAGAACGATGAGCCCCAGTGATTTGCTGAGGCACTGCTTCTGTCTATTCATGTTAGGTCATCCAGTTGGGGAAAAGAAACAACAATATCTTCCTAATTATCATTGTGGCATCTGAGTGCATAAGTAGGTGAATGATTACAAACATCAAAACATGATTTGAGAATAATGAATTCCCTAAATGAGCATTTGCAGCAAATTATTTGCAAAAAAATGAGCTGCAATTTGTTTGCACAATTGTGTCAAACAAGTCTGAACTGCAAACGTATTCATAAGAATCTTTTGACTTCTGAACAATTTTTAAGCAGAAAAAAAAAGGAAGAGAGAAGAGAAGAGAAGAGAAGAGAAGACTATTTCAGTTGGAAGGGTCCTAAAACCATCATCTGATCCAACTGCCTGACCAATTCAGGGCAGCCTAAGTTAAAGCATGTTATTAAGGGCATTGTCCAATGCCTCTTAAACACTGACAGGCTTGGGTCATTGACCACCTCTCTGGGGAACTTGTTCCAGCACTTGACCATCCTCTTCCTAATGCTTCCTAATGTCAAGTTTGAACCTCCACTGCTGCAGCTTTGAACCATTCCCATGCGTTCTGACCCTGGATACCAGGGATTAACACCTCCCTCTCCACTCCCCCTCCTCAGGAAGCTGTAGAGAGCAGTGAGGTCACCCCTCAGCCTCCTTCTCTCCGAACTAGACAACCCCAAAGTCCTCAGCCACTCCTCACAAGACATTCTTTCCAGCCCTTTCACCAGCCGTGTTGCCCTCCTCTGAACACGTTCAAGGACTTCCACGTCTTTTTTAAACAGGGCTCAGAACTGCACACAGTGCTTGGGGTGAGGTCGCACCAACGCTGAGTACAGTGGGATAATCACCTCTTTTGGCCGGCTGGTTGTGGTATGGTTGATGCACCCCAGGATGGGGTTTGCGCTCTTGGTTGCCAGGGCACACTGCAGGTTCACATTAAGACTGCTGTCAACCAGCACACCCAAACCCCTTTCTGCAGGGCTGCTCTCCAGCCACTCCTCCCAAATTATACTTGTGCATTGCATTACTCTGTCTTAGGTACGGAATCTAGCATTTAGACTTGTTAAATTTCATCCCATTAATCACGGCCAATGCTCCAATTTATCTAGATCCCTCTGCAAGGCCTCTTGTCCCACAGAGAGTCAACAGCACCTCCCAGTTTGGTATCATCAGCAAACTTGCTAATGGTACATTCAACTCCTGAATCCAGATCACTGATAAATATGTTGAACAGAAGTGGCCCTAGAATTGAACCCTGAAGAACCCCACTGGTGTCTGGTCTCCAGCCAGATGTAGCCCTATTCACTTTAAACTCTGCTCTTCAGCCAGTTCTTCACTCAGTGCACTGTGAATACACTCATCCCACAGTTAGACAACTTGTCCAGAAGGATGCTGTGAGGGACTGTATCAAAAGCCTTACTTGAAATCCAGAAAAAGCTACATACACCACCTTCTCTTCATCCATGAGGTGGGTGACCCTATCATAGAAGAATTTCAGATTAGTTGAACAGGACTTTCCCTTTGTGAATCCATGTTGACTGTGCACAATGATTGTATTGTTCTTTAAATGCCTTTCAGTAGCACCCAGTATAATCTCCATAATTTTTCCAGGAACTGAGGTTAGACTAAGAGCTCTGCAGTTCCCTGGGTCTTCCCTCACACTCTTTTTATGTATTGGAGTAACATTGGCTAGCTTCCAGCCAGCAGGGACCTCCCTAGACTCCTAAGATCTTTGGTAGATGATTGAGATGGATCCTACCATAACATCCACTAGCTCCTTCAGTATTGTGGGATGAATCCCATCAGGCCTCATGGACTTGTGAACATTCAACAGATACAGCTGGTCCCTTACAATTTCAGTGTCCACAAATGGAAAATCACTGTTCCCACACTCATGGTGGGACTCTAACTCAGGGGATTGCGCAGCCCAAGGTCTATAAGTATCATTAAAGACTGAGGCAAAAACTGCATTGAATGCCTCTTTTTTTTTCTTCATTCATATTATTCAAAAGACCATTTTTGACAAGTATTGGTCCAATTTTTCTTCAGACCTTCAAGTACCAAGCTCTTGTCTATCCTCAGCTTGCTTCTGGGAGGGGCAGTGTAGGAAAAAGAGAAAACTCCAACACTATCCACGCACTGATTAACAATAGTATGTTACCAACACTGTTTTAGTCACAAATGCAAAAATACAGCACCTAGGGGCTGCTATGAAGAAAAATAACTTCATCCCAGCCAGACTCAGTACACCTAATTCCAGCATCATACTATGTCTTTTTTTCAGGATATTAAGTGATGGTGGTTGACACTAGGTGCTGACATCACTAGGTGTTGTCTCTCCTTCTCTTACCAAGAAAATTACACATAGAATTTTTGGTTTTAAGTTGGTTTTGGATTTAATGGATGTGTTTGGCCTTCCATGCCCTGGTGAAATAACTTACCTTTGGAATTTAAGGAGATGTGGGTCTCTTTGCAGTGATAGCTGTATACTAGATTGGCAGCACTTACGAAAGCCCCATGAAAGTACTTAGTATCTATGCTACAGGGAGGGTCTTGATGCTAAGGGGTGAAGTCCCAAAGGTACCATGCAGGTGTTCTGAACCTGCATCTCTACAGCCTTCCTTAAAACTCTGAAGCCTGAAAATGAGGTGATTGCCTGACAGAATGTCAGCATAGAGGAAAAGATAAGTAAGGATGTAATGCCCTTCCCTGCCTCTCCTCCTCCCTGCAAAGAGTCTGGCATCTTTGCCCTCCCTTAGGGAGACATAGGCAATCAGCTCCAATAATGAAGGAAGCATTGGCAATCAGTTCCAATAATGGCTCCATTATTAATGGGTATGTTTTCTTCCTACGTTATGTTTCTCCCTTGATTCTGTCTGTAGGAGTCTTATTCTCCTTACCCCTTTGGCTAGCATTAATTTGTTCAGCTTTTTTTTTCCCCTGCCCTTTCTTTTCCCTGCAAACCTTAATTAATTCTGTATATTCTTGTTTAATAATACTTATCTACCTCAGAGGGACATTTTGAAGTTAATTAATTATTGTACAGGTATTTTTTTCAGTTGCATCTTTGAGCAATCACTCTTTGCAGCTATTCTGGCAACTTCTTTTTCTTTCCATTTTCTTTTGTAGGCCTTGTAAACTTTTGTGCCTCAGTGAAGACAATTGATATTTATCTGCTTTTCTTCAACATTGAGGAACCCTCTACTGAAAGAGTATCTACATTACTCCTGCTTGTTTACTTTCCCACATATTGAGTTTCAGAGCCATGGTCCATGTCCTAAGAAGAAGTGCTCTTCTGACCTGTTTGAGGTTCCCCAAAGCTGGACTGCCTTGGGAGATGGTACTTAGGCTGTGAAGAAACACACAAACCAGAGGGGAATGGAGGCATCATTGTTAACTTCTTCAGTGTCTTGAAGACATGATTTTAACCAGATGAAACACTCCCACGGTGCTGCCTATCCATTCTCAAGGACAGCTGAGGGTTGTGTGGCACCCTCAGCCCTCCTTTCCACAGCCTTCTCTTTTTTGTCACATCTGCTATATACACCATAACTCCCCTACCCCCACCCCCAAGATGAACCTGTAGGCAGTTTTATAGCAGAACAAAATTTCTTTTGCCACTGTAGAGGAAGAGGATGGCTGAAGCATTTCATAGTGTTCCCAACCTACCTCCTCCAAGTACCTTAGCAGGAGCTTAATGACAAGGGTGTTGGAGCCTTTTGATAATTAGGTATGGGAGGACTGTGACTGAGAAAGGAAAGGACCACTAGTCTAAGACTTTTTATGAAACTTCAAGTGAAACAACTTCTTACAGAGATTAAAAAGTTTCACTGACATTTATTTTTAAAATATTAGCTAATGGTACACCTCCGGTTTTCTTTGATCTAAGACATCAAACTTCCATAGAACCACCCCAATAGAAAGGAACATAACTCCTCTAGCAGATTATGTTTAAGGAAAAGAGAAAGGAGGAAGAAATCTTGTCTAAAAGCTCTGAGTGATTTCACTAAAAGCAGAATACTTTCTCGTAGGAAGCATTGCTTTTCCATTTTTTCAGATTGAATTACATTTTGAAAGCCAGCACTTCCAGCTTGTTCACCACTGCAGCTGCTACACTACCTTGAGTTTATCACCTGATACATTGTGATGTCAGGTGGTCTAAGGACAGAGACTTAGACAAGAATTGGAAGCAAACTACATTACGATTTAACAAAAAACCTGATTCTTGCATTAGCCTGGTGATTATGACAAATTTGGAACATGTAGGACAAGCCACATTTCTCAAATCATGACAGATTGTAAAAGCAAAAAAATTTAACTTATGTTTTAAGCCAAATACATTTTTTTTGGCATGCAGTATATTCTGAATTTCTATAGGTCGTATTCCCTTTGAAATCAATAAAAGAACTACAATGTGAATCTAAAGACTGAGTTTTGCCCTGAGTGATTTTGATATTAAAATAGCTAGTTTTCTCTAAGAAGGTTTGGATTTCAGATTAGCAAGAGTCTTTATAACATGGAGATGAGACATCTTAAGCCTGTTTTGGTTTCCTGTGGTTATTCACTCCCCTTTCCCAACCCCAAGGATGGGAGCAGTAGGGGAAGGTACCAAAGCCATTGAAATTGATGGTCAAACATCTGCCAATCTGAGCTCTGACACCAGTTAATAGGTACATTCTCTGTTTGAACCAGATCCCATGTCATAACAGAGTCAATTTGGTTTGCAATAGCTCTTCTGTGAAGTTACTAAATGGTCATAGCTACAAACTCAATTAGTAAGAAAGAATGGACAAATGCATTAATATGTGTTAAAATTATTGATCTCCCCTTTCTCATTCCTCCCAGTGTTGTGAGAAGCATGTGCTTTGCCAGGTCTACTGCTACTTGAAAAACATCTACTAAAACAATAATTAAATAATAGGAGTAGTTGACATGTTTAAAATCCCCAAGAGTTGTTACAGAGCGCTCCAAACTCTGAAGCAGCCATCAGGGAAAATTTTTATTGTAGTCATCATCCATGCAGCTTGAGTTTCAAAACAACATTTTGTTTCTTCAGTGCTATCCTGAAATATTCCAGATATCTCCTTCAGCTCTTGCCCAGAGCTGGACTAAACCTCTGTCATCAATCCAGCACTCACCACTACGGCTCAGTAAATGCACTACTTGGAATAACTTGAAGAAAAAACAAAAAAAGAAACATTGACAGAAGGAAATTTACCATCTACAGACAGAATATTTCAATTGCAGATAAACTGCTAATCAGACTTCCTTCTCCTCTTTTGGACATTTGTATCATTTTTCATCACAGTTTTGCTCCAGTTCTCCATGTACTCTGCCTGCTTTTTAGTAAGAAATTTTTTTAGTAAGAAAAAATGATCAATGATCTTGATGCAATTTTACCTACAATATTTTCTCCATGTTACTGTTCAGCTTCTTTCACATGTAAAGCAATTTTAAAAATTGCTAAAAGTGACTTTTCCCTGCTTCATTTAGAATGTAGCAAAATTACATTAAAAGATGAAACCATGTGGATGACTTATTAAACTCCCCCACGTTTGTGTAATTTAGACATTACATAATGTATGAAGGAGGATATCTCATATATACATATTTCAACAGTAAACATTAATAACATGTTAATATCTTTATTTCTATGCTCTTCCTTTAATCTACCAAAGGAAGCTGGAAGCAAAGTTCATATCACAGTTATTTTCATTAAAGCTACCCTATTTTAAGAAAGGCCTAAGCTTTTTTCAGTGGTTTAGACATATTTTACCTTTCAGCATACACATAAATATACAAATATATGTATTTCATATACCTGCTAGTTAACAAATGTTCTCCATCTGGACAAGAAGATATTTCCAGGACATTTGGTCTCATTATGATGAATGGAGCCATTACTAGAAGATCAGGAACAGGGTCATGGAAGGCAATGGACGAAGTTGGTAGGAGACTGATTTGAATTCCACAGAGATGAATATAATAGCAGCTTTCTTAGTTACAGGTATATTTATTGCTTATACATTCTATACTTCTATGGTTATTATTGCATCTATAGTCTATATTTTATAATGTAAAACCATGCTGCAATTGCTGATAATAGAATTTGATGTTCATATTGCAATGAAGCCTAAAGACTATTCCACATTGCCTTTGCAGTAAGCACCAGGGAAGTGTACAAATGTTTATGGACTAGAATTCAGAGACAACTGCGATGTACCCAACTTCACTGAAAACCTCTGAAATCACACCTTGTTTTCCTGAATGCAAAATTTAACAAGAAAAAACACAAGTCCAGAACCTGTGAGCCAAGGGTAAGGAGAGAAGAGAGTTTGTATCCCTGGTGCCGGGGAGTTGGGCTACCCAGTTGGTCACCTACATGAGAATCTCACATCTACTGACTGAAATAGTACCACTGGCAAAGTTTTATTCTCAACTGAGGAAAAACAGTAACAAGGGAGGGGCAGAGTAATGCCTGTTCTGGTATACTTAGAAGAATCCAAAGTCCTTTTATGGGTGCAAAGACAGTGTGAAAGCACAAGCTCTGCTCCAAGACCCCCAGAGTAATCAGTGAGCAGATGGACAAAGAAGCTGGTCAAGGTTACTAGTAGACCAGAACACAGGCTAAAGCAACTTCCATCACTGGATGTTTTTGAGAACAGTTAGCAAAGTATTTGTTAAGTATGTTTTAGATATTGTTGATCTTATTTTGGAGTAGAGGAATGGACTATGTTCTTCTAACCGCATTATGACACTATTTTTTTGACAGTGTATTTAAAGGATGATTCATAGTCCTTGGGACAAGTCATACAAGCATGGCAAGGTCATGCAGATCAGTCTCTGCAGGTCTTTGCATTCAGAAGTTTAACCTTAGCTGCTCTAGTTATATTCTCTGGATTATTCACTTTTTAAAATGTTTGTATAAAAATTATGCTCACATTAAAATTGTTGATCTAGACAAAATATTTGAAAATTATTTGAAAACATCAAGTATTACAGTATAGGATTTGAGGTAAAATAGTCCTTGATAGGTCCATGAATCATTACCACCAAAAAAATTAAGGCTTGGGGCCAAGACCTCATAAAATTCCCAGCACATAAAAGAGCAGAAAGTTGAGAACCTGTGGTGTAAACACTTTTTCTAGAATGCATGGATGTCTATCCACAGGTGTCTCTCAAGCACATGATTTTTTAGGACAGTCATGCACAGTAGGCACCAAGAAAGTTTCTAATGAGAGAGACATTTTGGTCTCCAAAGGACCTCTATCTGCTCCATTAATCATGATATACACAAAAGCAGAAAAAACCCCATTGTTTACAGATGCTAATAGTAAATTTGTTTGTAACATGTAAATTGATGAGAAGTGGGTTTTTTGAAGTTAGAATCTTATTTCAGTTTCTGAATTTTTGAACTATGTAATAATTTGCCAGTCAAAAATCCTTAGTAATCTTGCTCAAAACTGAACTTAATCACTGATTCTGCAAGAAGCAATTTTCAATCCTTTGGGAAAGTCCTGCACTATTTCACACCAAAAATTAAGACTGTTTTAAAGTTTGGAGATAGTTCTATTGATTGGCGTGTGGCCCTTAATCCAAACAAACCTCCATCACCACAGTTAGGTAGGTAGGCAGATAGTTATTAAGATATGTCCATGCTATATATGGATCGGTGCATACACACTTAAATATATATATAACTCAATGTTTGCATGCATAGATATATATTATTTAGATCTATGTAGAAAAAGAAAGAGGCAAAGTGAGGATGAAGAAGAATACAAATATAGGAGACAACTTAAGTGTTAATGTTTTTCAATACAGTCAGAATATTAACTTCTTGAAAGGAAAAGGAAGGATTTGTTGATGGGCACACTCACAGTGAATGCTCAAGATAGTGCTATTACTGTATTATTAAAATTTAAAATTTTTAAAAGGAAATTCAGGCAAAAAGTTTAAACTTGCAACAGAAATTTGCATGAACTCTCAAATTTAGTTCCCTCAAAACTGTATTTCCCTTTGCAGGTTGCTCTTATATGTGAAGTATATCGATTCTTTACTCTGAGGCTTTGCTTGAGCTTTTACTGGAGAAATGGTCAGATTTTTTACTTCTTGCTTGCACTTCTGTTTGCCCTGGATTTTACATAACAGATGTTTTGCTCCTTTTCTTGTAATGATGGATTAATTGTGTAGTGATATCAAAGTTGACTGTCAAAATATTAGACTGTACTAGTTTCGAAGCTTTTAAGAGAAACCAAACTTTTAGAGTTGTCCTGTATGACAACGTGTTAAACAGTGATAGGACTGAAATTAATGACTAAGTAATTAAAATCCTGAATGGTAGAAAAATAGGAAGACTAGAAATAGTATCTTATAAACACACTTCCATTACTACAACGTAAAGTGTACCTAAAGCTCAAACCTTCTAAAAAATGAAAACTTAAAAAACCCTAGGTCTAGGTACCTAAGGACACTGAAAAATTTTCAGAGCTCTCATGAAATGATGGTTTGATGAAACATGCTAAAAATCTGAAAGAAAAGTAATTTCTAACATCATTAGGAAATGAATACTTGGGGCTATTATTTTTAAACCTTGGACATAGTGTCCCATCACAGTTTACAACATAACAAGATAATTATGGACTGGACAGTGAGTGTAGGAAAATGGTACTTTTCCATGGTACTTTGCCCACTTGGCCACAGGAGATTTTTCTGTATCTTAGAGTCACATTGTATAGACAGAAGTACTTGAACTGTGGAAATAATGATTCACAGATGTGTGAGAATTTGTTTCAGACACTGGGGAAGATACATAAAATGTGCATTTTGTGAGCTCTACTATCCTTTTCCCTAATTGCATTAGTTAAACTTCTGAGTAGCTAGCATTTTTTTCCTAGAAATGCTCTTAGTATAGGTTATACACTACTATATTCTACTACATTCCACCTTTTTTCTTGTGCCATATGTGGTAAGAAAACAAAGGCTCCATTGTTGCTAAGCTCAAACTTCCTCCTTATTACTACAGTACCGATGAATTGAGAGTAATTGCAGATAACCTGCAAGTCATATATTTACAGGCGGATTTTTTGCTGCCTTCCTTCTTCTTATAATCCCTTCTTTTATTCTAGTAGTGAGCAAGATGCTTCTTTTTCACTTTAACTGTTGGTGGTGTCAATTATTTTTTCAGACCAGAATACATGAGTGGAAAAGTCACCCCAAGAGTGTGGTCTTTTCTGTCATTCTCTAAGGTCTGTTATGCTGGTTATCAAGCTGGTTATCCATTACTTGTCTGTGCTAAAGCAATCAGTGGGGCACTCTTTCTCTCTCCTGTGCTGCATTGTGTTCTGGTGGTCCCCCAGGCTCCATCTGCACCTCTCTTGGCTCGACCAACCTGCTTCAGGTTCTTTTGATTGCTGTTGATTTTCACTCTAGTATTGCCACTGGTGAGATCACATTGCAGTGGTCCCAACAGTGCAGCTAGAATTGAATAGGTTTTCAATCTAGTAGTGTGAGTGTTGACACAGCCATTGCTTGTGGCATTGAAATGTAAAGACGTTCCTCTCCTTTTCCTGGTTTCAGATCGGAAAACAAGTTTCTTCTTCTGCTCAAGTCCCCAGATCAGGGTGTCTCCATCACCTTGTTTTTTTCTGCAGTCACAAAACTCATCAGACACCTTCGTGAGCTGATCCATTGTCTGGAGCATTCTCCCGGCAGTACTCTCTTCAACTTTTTTTTTTCCCCATTAAGATGATAAAAACACTTCAGGTTTCTCATTTTTACCCCACCATGGTCAGTTCTATGTGCACATCCTGCCCTTCCTTCCATTGCTTCTATACTGCATAACATTTTTATTTTATCCAGAAAAACTAATCTTCTTTGTAGATAAAGGTCTCTAGGAGGCTCTTTCTCTCCATTGCTGTTGTCTAGCTGCTGTTTCGTTTTCCTGTTAATCGCATCCTTCCCCTAGCTCTGGGTCTCACTGGACTCACCGTTGCCACCATAATTTGCATAGTACCTGCTGGGAAAAAAAGGGCAAACTCTGTTGCTCTGAAACTAAACTGGCATTTTTCTAGAGAGGCACTGTGAGTGCAGCCACTGTTTCCTCTAGGTGCTTCTTGCTGCTTTCACCAAGCTTCTCTCTCCTGGAAGATACAGAACAGTGGAGTGTGTATGTCCAGGTTGCAGTTTACTGCATCCAAATGCAACTATAAAAAATACACCAAATGACTGACAATCTATAAGCAGCTCTTTCTCTCTGCTGTCTCTGCTCTCTGGTAGGCAATTAGATCAGATGAAGATGTCTACCCTGTCTAAAATGAGGTGAAATAAATCCATCCATGTTACTTGTGATGGATAGTCTCTACTTCTCAGCTGCCATTAAATAACATTTAAAGATATTTAAAAGAACCTTAATAAAAGGTGTTGTGAAGCAAAACACAACTGCTCTTAACATGTTGTAATTGCACACTTCAGCGTGTCTGGCAGATAAGGCTTCTATTGTTCCTTTAATGCACGTGAGATGAATAGCACATTTAATTACCCTGTATGTCAAAATTAATACAGATCCCAAAGCAGGTAATGTCAATACATTTAGTTATATAGCAATTATAGTGCAGCCAGAGCCACTTAATGTACAGGACTGAAAAAAGAAACTAAACAAACATGAAAAAAAAGGGGAAAAAAAGCATGGATCAGTGCTTCAAAGAATAACCTTATAACCTTAGGAAAGCAGGAGTTGTTCATTAGTACTAGGCTGCAAGTCCAAATAAATATGTAACCTCTCAAAAGTGTTCAGACCAACCCCAGAGCCTGTTAGGCCTTGTTGTTTTAGAGACCTCAGAAAGGTGAAGGTGAGCTCTTGACACAGTGCTTTTCATTTGAATTCACTTCCTGCTCTCTCGTTTACTGGAGGTAACTTCCCTTGGTACCTCAGCTGGCTTTCTTCACACAGAATGATTCACTATTTGCATTTTGGTTCTAATACTGAATTCGCCTAACATGATTCAATCTTATTTTCCCAGTGGTACCATTAATATTTTAATTTAATCAGAATTTCAGGAACTTGTTTGCCATCCAGAGCAACTTGGTTACCTGTCAGCCTCCATCAGCTTGTCATATTAGAGGTGATTGTTCCTTGAATCTAATCTACTTTAAATGATTTCATTGGGTAGAGGTCTATAAATCATCTCAGAATGGGTCTGACAGATGAAGGCTTAGGTAAGTAAACAAATCAGGCTTGCTTTACTTTAGGCAGCAATGAACTTGGCTTTATCAACTTCTCATTGATTTCTGCACTCCAAAAGGTCAAAAAAATCTCTTTAACATAAGAACATTATTAATATAAGTACAGTATTACAACCAATCATAATTAAGATAAGTTCCAACATTCAGTGATGAGACTGACTTAAGAACATTGTAGAATGCATTTCAATAAAGCCTGTTATGCAGTTTGAATTGATGAATTAATTTCCAAAAGGTTTACTTTTGTCTTTCCAATCAAAACATAAATTAACTAATTTAAGCAGTCCAGAGTCCCTCTGGATTTTGAGCCAAGTTTATAAAGGATAATATGATAAGGCTGCAGCTGGAAGCCTAATGTACAGTATATTATTTGAATTTTACAGTATGTTCACCTTTATTTACCTAAATAGTAGTTAAAAGCAAAAATCCAGTCCCTGTGAGATGTTGCTGAGGAATCAGACTCACATTGTGACTCACTTCAGACACGTGCTGGGGCTGAGTTAGTCAAGTGGTTGTCAGCATGAAGCTGGCAGTGACAAAGGGATACAGAGAACAAGGAGTGCTACGTTAAAGCACATTTTGTTGTAGTCTCTGGATTTCAAAAAATACTGGCACATGTGTCTTTGAAGATCTATGTCTCCTTCAGCGTGGGCAAGGAGGAAAGTTCTGCACCTGTTATAGATAGGGGGAAGAAGTAAAAAATAGGGGTAAATAATGAAAAAAAAATCTCATTTAGTTAATTAATTGTATGTACATTTGACAGGGCTGCTAATAGGAAATGTGTAAGGAGAGATCCTGCAGCAATTTTAGATGTCCTTAAAACAAAGAGTAAATCAACATCCAGAAACCATGGCCCGCATAACTCCCTCCTCCCCAGTTCTGTTCTACAAAAAGGACGAATGCCTATTTTTGTTTCTAATTTGTTTACAAAACTACATTCAGATAAAATATACATTAGTAATAAGTTTAAGGAATGTTTTTCTTAAAAAAAGCAGATCTGGCTGTACTGGCACCTCTTGTCACATCACTGACAAATGGGAATTAGAGAGTTATGCAGGCAAACATACCCATGGTGGTACGTACCTACAAAGTTTGAACTCACCAAAACTGGACCAGCTCTCCTCAAAACTGCATGTCCCAAGGAGATGCGTGGGAGGTAAAAGGTTCAATAATAATTAATAATTAACATAACTCTAGACATATTGAAGAAAAATCCCTTCTTGCTGATCTTTAAAACACTGCAGAGAATTTAGCTTCACATTGGGCTGACCCCTTCTTTTTTTGTAGATTAATATTCACATGCAAAGCTGTTTGAAGATTGTTGCTAAGATTACAAAGTTCATAGGTCATACCAGGCTATGTAGCATATGAGATTAATGAGAGTTAGTGTCTGTAGCCAAAGAATTGAATAAGTCTAGTGTCAGACCCACTTGCTTTGGTTTCTCAGCACGAGTTATGAAGAAGCTATTTACAGCTGAGATTACTGGGCAAATTTGCAGGAGTTCATGACATGGCCTAAATGCACAGCTCTAGTTAGTAGCAATTATCTTAAATGTTCTGCTCAAATACCCTTAAAACCACTTGAAAGTTAGGAAGTCTTATTGCCTGGGAATGCTTCTCTCTGTCTCAGGCAGCAGTATTACATTATAATTTCTAGTTACATCATCATTCATTGCTACAGGTCACCTTCTGCACAGTAACAAACTGTTATTTTGTAGATACTGAGTTGGGTTGAAACTAGTGATAGCACTTCCTCCTGCATTGGAGAATGAGGCTGACATGCAAAAAGAGAACATGTGTATTTACCTGAAAGGACACACCTGCTTTAGCTATCTAAAATCACGTGTCTGGTGGAAAAGGCACCAGTAAATAGGAATTTTTCCTGGTTCTCATTGATGAATATCTCAAGACATCCACCATAAGATGCAGGTGTCCTAGAAATGCCCAGTTTCCCCTACCAGCTATAGAGACAATTTGGATCATATCTAGTCACAGAAGACTTACCCTGGATGGCTAAAATTGGTGAGAAAAATTCTGTCCTGAAGCTGTTGACTGTCTCAAGGCCACTAACTCTACTTAGGAAAAGGAAGCATGTGATCTTTGGTAGATGCTCATTATGGTTAGGGGCTGAACACAGTCCATGCTCTGCTCTCCAGAGTTTCATGGGCATACATGAGGGATCCTGTGAATTAATATTTTTTTTTCCTTTCTTTTTTTTTTTTTTTGCTAATACCGGTTAGCACCAAATGATTTCCTCTGTAGAACTGCAAGATAAACAAAGTTCTTTGAGTTTCTTTGGGAATAAACTCTTTTACCTTGGATTGCTTCCCAGCAACACAAGGAAAAAAAGAAAAGCCTTGCATGTGGAAGATACTGCAACATTCAGGTTACATTACACATACATAAAAATGTGATTTTGTTTTTGCTTTTCGATTGCCCCAAAATAATCTTCAGGACTAACATTGCCAGTTTCTAGTATAGATTTAATTATTTATAGCTTTGATTATATTCATATTTCGGAAAGCCATATCTTAGCCTCCCAAATGCTTCCACCCTAGTTATATATGCTTTAAGTTTTCAGTTATAATTTTAAGATTCATCATTTGTAAACCACTATTTAATTTAAAGTCACATCTGTAACCACTATTTAATTTAAAGTCACATCTGTATCAACATCAGAAATAGTATTTTATTTAAGTTAGATGTATTTATGCTAGTAACTTTCAATACTTCTACTCACTTCTAGTCCTTTTAGTTCATTTGGGAATGGCCATGACTTGAGAAAAGTTTTACATTATGATATTAGGCATTGAGAGCTATCATGAGAGCTACTGTAATATATACAGGAAAGAAGAAAATACAACCCTCTAAGACTTACGTTGCTGACGGGCTCAGCTTTAGCTGGCAGTGAGTCCATCTTGGAGATCACTGAAACCGTCTCTTTGACATGGGGGACAGTTTCTATGTCTTCTCACAAAAGGCACCACTGCAGCATCCCTGCTACCAAAAGCTTGCCATGCAAGCCAAATGCATCCAGTTTAAAAGGTCACTAGGAGTATGCATAGAAACTCCATTGCCAAAGTCTTAGAGGAAAAAGGCAATGGCTTTTCTCAAACAGGTGAATGTCATATCTTGACAACAGCACCTACCTGGCCAAATCATCTTACACAAGTAATTATTGATGTTAGCTATTTAGAAAAGACATGAAAGACTGACTCTCAACTGATGTGGATCTTTGTGAAGTACGTACCAGCATGGTTTTTGTGTGGGCACATGACTACCAAGAAGGTATTATTCTCAGAAAATCATACATTATGTGGAGTATATCTGCATTTTTGACCCTCTGGTGAATTCTACAGAATTCATTGCCTTGCAAGCCTCTATGCACTGAAGAGCCCCTGATTGAATTGGTAATCCTGAATTTGTAGGCTAAGAAAGTGTAAGGTCATGCCACAACCAACTATCAGGTGGCAAAGCTGATTTTCCATCTCCTACAGTGACAGGTCCTGCCAATGGAAGGGAGGTGCAAGTCTTCTCCTTCAGATCAATGAAATGTGGAGGAAATTCTGGAGGAAAAAATGTTGGAACCACTATGAGTCATAATAGACCTGTGCACCTCTGCACTTGGAGCCTGTCTGCCTATGGAGAATTTGAAGACATTGCAGTGTTTGGCAACTGTCCCCATTCTCCTATGTCAGCTTTTGATATGATTAGTGCCCCCTCTTGCACCTTCTGCTGTCTTCTGAAGGCTACAGGGGGCACTAATCATATCAACAAGCAGGAAGAGTTCATTCATGCACTAGATCATGAATAGATATGAGATGGAAAGGTTAAGAATGAGGAATATATGGAGATGAACATCTGGCCAAAGGTGTTATTGAGTGTTGGACACTTGTACATAGAGGCCTAGAAGGACACACCACTTCTCTGTGCTGCTCTGTCGATCACTTATTAGAGGTTCAGGCACTGACATGTCCTTGTGTGGATATGCTGACCCAAACCCTATCAACAATCAGGGTTGTGGCAGATGCAACTCTAAGGGTATGAACTCAAGGTGGCTTAGTAGAGTGGATGCTGAAAATGACGTTAGCAGCCCTGGGTGCACATGCCTGAATATCATAGAATCCTAGAATATGCTGAGCTGGATGGGACCTATGTGGATCATTGAGTCCAACTTCTGTCCCTGTGTAGGACACCCCAAGAATCACACCATGCGACTGAGAGCGTTGTCCAAATGCTTCTTGAGCTCAGGCAGGCTTGGTGTTGTGACCTCTTCCCTGGGGAGCCTGTTCCAGTGCTTGACCACCCTCTGGGTGAAAAACCTTTTCTTGATATCTAACCTAAACTTCCCCTGATTCAGCTGCTTGCCATTTCCCTGAGTCCTGTCATTGGTGACAGGAAATTAAGAGATCAGTACCTGCCCCTTCTTCTCCCCTTGTGAGGAAACCGTAGATTGCAGTGAGGACCAGGGTGCACTCACTGGAGGAAACCAAGCCCAGGGACTGCACTGTCAACCACATCAAAAATCTCTGTGAAGCGACTAACATTACAACATTCCATAAGGTAATCAATCAATAGAATAAAATTACCTATGTATTAAGATGTCAAGCAACATTGTAATTATTACCACACATATTGAATGGACATAAAAAATATTTCATTCGATTGATTTCATTTTTGTCTGATTTCCAAACATGCAATTATCTTTTGTCTCTTTCACAGTCTTTATATAAGAGTAAAAGCACATGCAAACTGTGAAATTCTCAGGATGAGACTGTCCGTGCATGTCCTCTTAGAAAGCACTTTACATGTTCTGTTTTCAGAAGAATGGACTGTGCTTGCTTGTGTGGGTCCTGATGGGGTAAATTCTTTGGCAAAGTTTTTTATTTACCTGACTGAATAGATCTGTAATTTTTATAGACATTTTCAAAGTTGGAGTGGTAAGTATGATTTTTAGTGAAGTGGTCCAAAAAAATCATTCTTCTAAACTTTTAAAATATAATTATCTGTGTCTTGCATGTTATCAGAAACCCTGTTAGCACCAGACCTTTGTTGATACAGACAATGCAATTTCATACCCAGATATCTGTCAAATATACTCTGGGAATGACATTTACCAAACTTTGTCACATATTGTTCCTTTTTACAGAAGCAAGATTGCATCCTTTCTGCACAGACTTTTTTTGATCTAGCAAAAGTAGCATTTACCAACATTAGTTCAAGTGTTTACAATAAAACTCTTTGGTAGTAACTTCAGCATTTCCTAATCAGATAGATCTCATCTGAAAACAGGAAACATTCTGACTTGCTTTAGTTTTGTTAGTTATTGCCATTCAGAAACATTTGGTGGGGAAGAAACCTATGTGGACTGAAGCTCCAACATCTGGTTGTCTTAAGCAAAAGTTAAACTGAAGGTGTAAATTTGTGTTTTGGTGTTCTGTAATTTTTTTGGTATGAGATAAGTGGAAAGTGTCTGGTAAGTGGTATTTGCCACTGCTTTCTATTAAAGCCTTCCTCAAAGATTCAGGGAAGTATCATCAGTGAATGCACATGCATACCCTAAAACAAATGAGTATATGCTTTATATCATAACATTATTTTTGCTTTCGTACATTTCCAATACCTTAATCAAAGATATGCTTTGAAATGATATTAAACATATCTAATACACATACAATGTAAACTTTACATTCCATCTTTACTAGGCTTAAAATACAGATCAGGAGATATACTGTAAATTGCTCAGGGCTAGATCTTCCTCAGCCTCTTCATTCCAGTGGGAATTTTTCTTTCAAATTCACAGGACTTTGGAATCAGGTCCTTACTGCCTTTTTAGCTTTCACCAGCCAGGAACAAGTTTCTCATTCAAAGGTAAGAAAAAATTACATGGGCTGAATGAGGTACTCTTTAGGTGGGGAACCTGCCTCTTGATGTCCCAGAAGCCACTTGATTCTATTTGTGGGCTGACAAAAGGCCAAAGTAATTTTCAGATTTCTTATTGAGTTTTCACCACAGTGCAAGAGCCAGTCCATGTAGTTTCAGAGTTTACCAATGTAATTAATTGTAATCAATGAGTTTGATGTTTTCAGCCGTGATGCCTGCATGTGCATTGCACAGAATATACAATAATGATTTTTTAACTAAACTGATACTGGAAAATTCATGAATTTAGCTATACAAGGATTTTATTTTGCTCCCATTAGTGTCAATGTGAGTTTTCATTGCAGCACAAAAGGTTTATACATTTCTTGTCTTGTGAGGCCAAGTATTTTTGGAAAGGCTGAGCCACAACTGTGGTTCTCTGGAGCTATAATGAAATGGGGATATCATCTCTTAAAAACTCAAGATAGTCATTAAAATCAATATTTTGTACGTCAAACAAAAATATTCAAGGTTTTTTATATGTAAAGATGCTGTGGCTTGGCTTTTTATTTTTTAATAAAATTTGATATTGCATGATTGAAATGTATGTGGAAATAAATAGTTTTCAGCAATCCTAGTCTCCATTTGAATAACAAAGAAGAAATACTAGTGTGCTTGATTTGAAGCAATTTTCTTTTCTGAATTTGCCAGGGAATTGGAAGGAGTGGGACAGAAGCAATTTGACAATGCTATGTTCTTGTTACTATTTTCCTGATGGCACAGATAGGAATTAAACTGAACCTAGGGAAACATTAGAATATTTTGATTCTTATGTTCTCTAAATGTAATGTTGCTATTTTATTATATGAAAGTTTAATGCTTCTATCCTCCTGGTGCCAAAAATAGGACTGTACTTTGCTGACTTACATCATTGTAAATTCACGAAGCTCAGTTTTTGTGTTAGAAATGAACAGTGAAAGGGTGGAAAACTCCGTTCATACACAGCTCCTGCACATCTTTTTTAGGTCAGCCAGTTGTAGTTTCAGCTCAGAGGGATTTTTTGTCTGTTTATTTTGGTGACGTGTAGTGAGAAAACAAAAACTTGGGGCCCTATTCTGCCAATATTATATATAGAGAACACCCAGAGGCTGTCTGCAGTACTTTCCCAAGATGAGATGATATATACAGAGATTGGCAGCACAAACTAGATGATCTAATGAGTTTTTCTTTTTTTCTGTCTAACCTCTATTACATAAATTTAAAGAAGAAAGATACTGACATGTTCATCCCTTTGGCCAAAGTTTTGAAAATGTTGGAGTGACTGCAAATAGTCTCTGTTTAACAGAGATAATTCTAATTCAGATTTCAGCTTGGGTTTTGCTGCAATTTTACTGCAATGAAAAAGGAAATCATATACACTGAAAAGTGATGATTTCACTGCATGATATAAAATATTTAATTTAAATCTTCCCTACTCATGAACTGTGGGAAAATATATATATTTGAGACATAAGAAAAATGTGTCCATTGCAATATTGTTGATAATGATAAGACCAGGTTGTGCCTATATTTCAGTTCTTTTAGACTTCATAATATTCTGATATTTATGATAGAAAAGGCTGTGAAAGACTAATATCTAAAGTATTATAATATCAAAAATAACAATGCTAAGAACAACAAATTTGCTAAAATGTGTACTCCCATGTTTACATTTATTGGAGAGTACTAGTGTTCGCCAATTCTTTCTTAAGATATTTTGTATACTCATTTAGCTCTTAAAAGGAATTAAATAAGCGATAATCAGAGCAGTGATTCCTATAGTCAGTTGTTACCTTTGAAAAAATGACTTGGTAAATCATGATATAAGACTTCGGAAAAAATACCTTTTTTCAATGTATGAGCCTGTAGTTTTTGCTTGGTAGATTAGTCCTGAACATTTCAAATACTCTCAAATAACACATTCTTCTCTTCCGGTGACTGTGTCAAGAACATGATTGCTACAACATACATCGACGAGTAGGTGGTCAGCACAGCAGGCAAATGCTAGGACTATAAGACAAATGATAGGTATAAATTATTTGCAAGCTCAAGTAACAGCAATTTGACTTTTTATGAGCCTGTAACAATGCCCCCAGAGACGAAAGTGTGAATTTCTGTAGATCATTGCATTTTCATGGCCTTGGCATTAAGTAAAGGTTGCAGCTCTAGGTTTTGAATTTCCCTACTCATAAATAAGAGCTATTTTGTTTTTTATGTCTGATTTTTGCATGAAATATGTATATTCTAATCCTTGCTGAGAAGTCTTCAAGGAATAATAGTGGAGGCTTTTTGGTATAAAATTTCATCTCACATGCTTGCAGAAACCATACATCTTTGGTGTTGAAGTTGCAGCACCTATATCAAGGGCTTATGTATCAAAGCCATACTCTTCTGTATTCTAATGTTTAACAATTTGCTGATCATGACTGACAGGTTTACAGAGCTAACATGTTCTGGAGTTGTGGGTGATTTATTTCAGAATAATTCAGGCGATTCACAGAATTTAACTGCCACAGTCTTCCTTCTCATCACAGAAAAGAAATGCCTTTTGGGATTGACTGCATTCCCTTTAAAATTCTTCATTAGAGAAGGGACTACTTCACCCTATAGTGTCCTCAAATAACAGTAACGTGGGCATCAAATTCTCATTGAAGAAACACAGAGCAAGGTCTGTTAGTTAAACTCCATCGCCTTTTGCTATTGTGGTTATTGTTTGTGTTGGCCAAGCTTTTTTTCTTTTCCTTTTTAGAAACGAGAGTTCATTGCTGAGGTTCCCATACAGAGAAAAAAGTCTGTATACAGAGCTCCTGAGAGAAATAAATGCCTGGCACAATGAAAGTGGAAACAATCTTACAAGAGGACAAGCTATTCGACTTGGATGCCACAACCCTAGTAAAGGTGAGATCATAGGAAAAAGGGAAATGCAGACTTGAGGTGGACAGAGGTCCTATTAGTTTTCAGAATTTTTCTTTACACTGGCACTGAACCTGGCCTTCCTTATCTCCACCATAGAATGCCGTGATGTGTTTTTATAAGAGGAAAAATATCCAGAAGAGTTAACTTCAGACACTCACTCAGTTGAAAATTTCTAATCTGATCACATTTTTGTTTGGATTCTCCAGTGGAAATTAACTTCTTTCCTGTTATTTACATTGCCACTTGTCTAGAGACTCTAAGAAATGTAAAACTCCAAAGTGCTAGATCCTGTACAGAATATAATGACAGACCAATAGCTGAAGACATGATGAAACAGGTGGGTAAAGAAATGAGGAGCAGATGTGGCACAGAAATGGATGTCAATCCTATAAATAGAAATTTGCATTCACTGACTATTTAATTTGATAGAACAAACCAGTCTTGCTCAGAAGCCTCCAGCTGGCAGATTTGGATATGGATAGTCTTTATTCACGATCTTGTTTAGCCCTCTCAGAAATAAATGCAATTCTATAAAATTGTCCCATGAGTGATTTGCCTGATCTTGAGCTCATATGCAAGAATGGGTAGATATCTACATCTTTATCATATGAACCAATTATTCCACCTCTCAGTAGAGCCAGGTGTCAGAAATTGCACACTAGGAGCCATGAGATTTCAGAGCAAAGCTTCCTCCTCGAAATCAAACTTAAATGTAAGGATATTACAGATACAGAATTTATATGTGTGTTCTCTTACATATGCATCCTTCTTGTTTATTCCATAAAAGAAGTAGCAGTATGAGTCTGTGACCTAAGAGCTTCAACAGGCATCTGCTTCTATTTAGAGATTTCTAAGAAACCTTCTCACACAGGTGAATACTTTTTCTTAGCAGGGAGGAGAAACTAGTACCTTAGTGCATTCCTGGTTCTGAGTTCTAGGCTAACTGAAGAAAAGTGTTATTTTCTTCTCTCATATTCGAAGGTAGGTTTGCTTTGAGGGAATGAGAACTGAATTTGAACCACTGTGGGGAACAGTGCCAAAGAGAACTGGGTGAATATCTACTCCCAGTGAGTACTGGGAGTAAGTAGAGAGCTTAAGAATGTTTCCAAAGTATTATTCACTGAAGAAAGCTGTGTCTGAAAGGCCAGGATGTTGTTGGATGGAATGATTCTGGCCAAATATAGCTGTCCATGGTGTAGTTTATGCCTGGGTTAGTCACACTAGAGTCTTTTTGCAGTAAGAGAGAAACAAGCATTTTTTCAGCCATGAATCTCCTCTACTCACATAAAAGTCAAAAGAGGTCAGAACCACCACATCATAAAAGCACTCATTTATCTCCATTAAATATAAAGGTGTCTTAGGTTAACTTGCTTGGATGAAGTAAATGACACTGTAGACAACTCAGCTTGATTGAGATGAATCATGGTGAAAGAAGTTAAAAAAAATTACCAGAAACCAGGCTTATGTAGAGCTAGAAAAGGAAGTGTAAAGAGAAAAAAGAAAGATCTTGAGTAGTGTCCCATAGACAGTGGGATTGAGTGTGACATCAGCAAGTTTGCAGATGATACTAAGGTGAGTGGTGCGGTTGACACACCTGAAGGATGGGGTGCCATCCAGAGGGACCTGGACAAGCTTGAGAAGTGGGCCGATGTGAACTTCATGAAGTCTATCAAGGTCAAGTGCAAGGTCCTGTACCTGGGTCAGGTCAATCTCAAGCACAAATACAGGCTGGGCAGAGCATGGATTGAGAACAACCCTGAAGAGAAGGACTTGGGGGATACTGGTAGATGAAAATCTCAACATGAGCCAGCATTGTGCACTTGCAGCTCAGAAGGCCAACAGTATCCTGGGCTGCATCAAAAAAAGCACGGCCAGCAGGTTGAGGGAGGTGATTATCTCCCTCTACTTTGCTCTTGTGAGACACCACCTGGAGTACTGTGTCCAGTTTTGGAGACCTCAGCACAAGAAAGACATGGACCTGTTGGAGTGAGTCCAGAGGAGGGCCATGAAGATGCTCAGAGGACTGGAACACCTCTCCTATGAAGAGAGACTGAGAGAGTTGGGATTGTTCAGCCTGGAAAAGACAAGGCTCCAGGGAGACCTTCTAGCAGCCTTTCAATACTTAAAGGGGGCCTATAAGAAACATGGGAACAAAATTTATAGCAGGGCCTGTCGTGATAGGACAAGGTGTAATGGTTTTAAACTAAAAGAGGGGTAGAGTTTAGATTGGACATAAGGAAGATATTTTTTATGATGAGGGTGGTGGGATGCCGGAACAGGTTGCCCAGAGAACTTGTGGCTGCTCCCTCCTCTCCCTTGCCCAACCTGCACCCCTCCCCCACCCCAAAGTGTTCAAGGCCAGGTTGGATGGGGCTTTGAGCAACCTGGTCTAATGGGAGGTGCCCCTGCTCATGGCAGGGGGTTTGGACTAGATCACCTTTAAAGGCCCTTTCCAATCTGAACTATTCTATGACAATGTACGTGTAGATTTCTATTTTCACATATACGAATGTTAGGACATACATAAGAGGACAGGCACTCAGATTATGTGGGTTAGACCATTTGAATATTTGTTTCAGCCAAAGGAGGAACAGACTAAGCAAATCTGGCAAAAGCAAAACTGAGAGGAAGTAGGACAGCTGTCCTAAAGTACATCCAAACAGTAAAGAGAGGGAGAAGAGTTATTTATGCTGAAGAACAAAGTAGGAAACAGAATATTTGAGTAGAAAACAGAGACATTTGAGTCCACAGAGAAATTAGAGAGAGGTTTCTAATTATTACAAGTATTAAACCGAGGAATACTATCTGGAATTACAAACCTATCTAGCTTACAATACCTGACAGATTTATTAACAACTTTACAGGTTTGCCTGTTATAGTGAAAGTTTGAAGCTGATACAGTCTTAAACCTTAGTTTGTTTTAAGTTTTGTTCTTATTTTAGGAGCTTTCTGGCTGAAGGATGTTGTAAGAAAGTTATGGCCGCTGTCAAATTGCCCACAAACTCCATTGTTTTTATAGCACTTCTGCTGTCTTGTTTTTATTTTGTTAAGTTTTTGAGAGTAGGCTACCCAAGAAAAGGAAGCTGTTTCTCCCTGGCCTCTTCCACTTACCCTTGTGTACTAATGGAAAGGCCAAGTGTAATACAGACCCTAGGAGATTCATAACTTCTTTGACCACAGTGGTTGAAAAGGTTTTTGACAATACGTGGTTTAATCCCTTCTGCAACATACTTTCTTTCTTTTGAGGGAAACCTTGGATTTTTTTGGTAAAAAAAGAAATGTTTTGGTTAAATTTATTTATGTTAGAAAATCCCCTGTGCTTAGGATTTGGATTTGCAAAAGTACTGAGTATTTCTAGTTGAGTTTTTAAGACTGTGCACAGTAACTGAACACAAAATTCAGAATCAGAAGGCAGATATGAAAACATGTAAATGGGATATAGCATATCTATTCTACCTTCATTATTTGTAGCATGGTGTCTCTTCTAATTGAGATTACAGATAGGTCTTTGATTTTTCCACTGGTATTTCCTTAGGGATATATAAACCCTTTCCAAATTTTACAACAGATTTCTGGACAGCCCAGACAGGCCTTTGGGTAGTAAAAGATAAAATGTTTGAGGATGGTATCATCCTATTCTCATGGTTTATCACCAATTCCATTGCCAGGGCATGTTCCAAAGCTTTCTCAGGCCTTGCAGGAGGATCACTTTGAAGAGGGTTCAGACCTCTTTTCTTCTGTGTCCAAGTAGTCATATTTCTTGATCCAAACAAAAGCTGTCCAGGTATCAATTAAAATATATTGACAAACATTTAAGTTTTCTTTATAGTTTATTAGCTAGCATCTTGACTTTAAAAAAAAAAATAAAAATAAAGCAACTTTGACTTACAGTGTCTGAAGCAGCTGAAGCAGATGGTTAGCGACCTAACCATCTGAAGCAGCAGACAGCGTTGCTGAGGACACTCATGCAGATGATGTACAGAGAATTGTGATGCTCCACAACTCCCACTTGTCACAGTCTCTCAGGATCCTTCTGTCCCATGGTAGCATCCCAGGATGGTTGAACTGAAGGAATGGATTTTTCTCTTACTTTTCCTTAGCAGCTTCTGTCTTGTTGGCAGTCTTACAAATGTCAGTGAAGAGAAAGCTACTGCCAATGTAGCTTTACCCACTGTAGAAAAATGGCATGGGCTCAGCCCTCCATTCTGGTCTCCCCTCAGACCTTTCCAACATCCTTGTCTTCCTTCTGATGGGGCTTGCTCAGGAGGAAAGGAGCACAGATATTTAATGTCATTTTTCTGGGGACATCAGCAATGGAAAAGACCCCTGTTCTTGTGAAATGCCTTCTTCCCCCTGGATGCAGGTGAAACATCATCATAGCTCCAGAATTCACAGTGAGTTTTGTTGAGAATCAGCCAATCATCCTGGATTTTCAATCAGCACCATGAATTTTTAAAGCTGTTAAGGGTGTTAGGGCTAACAAATCTGCCAGCTCTTCCTCAGGCACCTCCATCTGAGTCTTTGGTCCTAATCCAACAAACTGTATAAGCATACGGTTATATGCTAGTGGAAGAGCAACATTGCTGGAAGTACATACAGGTCCAACATTGAGCAGAAGTATAAATTCTTTCCTGATCTGGAAATTTCTGATGAAGCAACTCCTTAGTTCATTCATATTATCATCTGAGCCTGATTTAAGGGGATAGAGCAGCTGCAGTTTTTATGTCTGTGGTGCACAGACTCAAGGTGCAGAGCACAGAGATCATGTAGCATAGCTGGAGGGAAGCAATGACTCTTCCTCATTTTTCCCCAGATTGCTGGAAAAAAAAATGTTAAAAAGGGGGGAGATTATGTTCTTTTTGACACAGTGTATTTAAAATACCCAGATTTAAGCTATTAGTGAATAATAATGATAAACATCTGCAAGTTCATGTGGCAAGTACACTTGTAAGTTCTTAAATCCATTTAAGAGAAAACCATTATTTTCCTTTAATTTGCTGCTGTAATGGTACAGCCTTCACAGACACATAATTTCTCTGCTATCTACCTTTTAGTGGTCTTTAACATTCTGCACATTTTCCTTCTTGCTGTTATTAGCTGAGGCATAAAAGGTTAATACCTCTAATTGTACCTCACATGTATATATATACATACATTTATATCTATATATGCCATGTCTAAGCTTTGCTGCTGGTGCCAAGGAAAATGTTGGATTCTATTCAGTTTTCTTCATATTCATTTTCCTGCCCACTTAACAAAATTACATTCAATGAGCTGTGGGAGAAATTCACATCAACGGGCCATGTAATGCAATTTCTGGTATATATGCAGGAAGAAAAAATCCTACATTTTCTTTCATTTCTGTCAAAATCAATCAAATTGTACTGAACTGAACATAATCTCTTAAAAAAAAAATCACCCAGGCATTTCCAGTGAAATAAGCCTCTCTTACATGGTAACATGCACATATTTAAGAGGTCTCAGTTTTATTTTTTTTTAATCATGCCTAATTAGTTTTTTTTAATCACCCACACAACTAAGGCTCTTGCCTGCATAATTTATGACATAGAGGGGCCAGTGTCAGAAATCAAATGTTGTAAATTAAAAATAACAAGTTTGAGACTAGCGATTCAATTAAAACCCTAGAAAACATTGGATTATGCATAATTGAGAGCTTGTATGCAGAGATGCATGTCATGCTTGTCAGCTTGGATGGGAGGATTGGATTGGAGCTGTCAAGAGCATTTAAATCAGCTCAGTAAAAAAATTAGAAAACAAAGATGATATTTATTATTAACTTCCAGTGTTCAAAAATAAACTGAGAGGTATTTAAATTGAATGCTTAGATGACAAGGCTTTATTTATAGCAGAAGTTATAAAACTCAGTAATAACCCTAGCTGGCACAGGAGTAAAGATACTACTGTGCAGCTGAGCTGCAGCCTACAGTGTGAGGATTCAGCGGTTGGCCCTGAATCAGGTTCAGCTAATAGAAACCTGTGTTGGAAGAGAAGAAACCCAGATTCTCAAAGGGAGCCGTGAATGACCAAATCCTCCTTTTTCTTCACCAATTCTTCCCTTTTTTTTCTTCCTCCCAGAGACTGATGATGCTCCACAAAATACTTTGTGGCCTCTGAGTATATGCAAGGCCATCCTGGGGAAAGGCTGACTTGTCCTGTTGACTCAGCTCTACAGGACTATCTTTTACCAGCTGGTAATACTACTTGGTAGGAATATCTGAGGTCTGAAGATTAACAACATATTCCCGCTTTAGCCACACATCTCAGAGTCAGTTCCAAACTTCATTTGAAATCGTTGAATCAATGATAAATTGGGCTGTTGAGAATGAACATAAAAGCCAGTCAGGACACTTCTCACATTTGAAATTAAAGAACATTTTCATTTCTAGGTCGAGAAGAAAGACTCCAACCAAACAAAATTGTGACTCTTGGGACTAGAATGTGTCTGTCTCTAAAACACCTATGGACTCACCAGGACTCATCCCAGCCCTCAGAAATACACCAGGGAACTAAATGCTCAGGAAGAGAATTTAGTTCCTAGCCTATATATCAGCCACATAAAATCAGATTTTATTTTTATAAACCAGCCTAGTCCCAGTGATATGGTCCTTTGGATGACTTGAGATCTTATTGCCAGGTACCTAGAAATGCTGAGTATTTGCAACTTTTTTCCATTTAAATAGATTGTTTTCCCTGGTCCTCTTTTAGCAAGTCCTGAGACATGAGATTCCATCTTTTTTTTTTTTTTCCCTGAAGCTTCTGGAAATTGAAGTCTGTCAGTGTACCCTGTTCCCTATCAAGATATCTCATACCAAAAAAAATATGAATGCATATTGATTGCAATCAACTTTAGAAAGTTTTAAAGCATATGGCTCACCTGAGTGTGGCAATGCCAATATTTTTAATGTTTTACAACGTTTAAACCTAAACATAATGCGAGGGAAAAATTCTTGCCTCAGGAAAGGCAAAAAGGACATTCAGAGAGTGGAGAAAACTCTCTGAAGAGTTAAATTCTTCTCCTTTGGTACAACACTAACCGCTGACGTCAACAGGATTTGCAAATGCACATCTGAGAGTGGAATTTGGCCATGAGTGAGGTGGAAAAATGATTGATGACTGCCTAACAGCGGAGGAGTTGGATTAGCACAATCACACAGTGGAGCTGGAAGTTGCTCAGTTTACCCTCAGCAGATTTCTATTGATTTCCCCCATGAGCTCTGGGGCAGGTGGAGAATCTCTAGAAACACAGGCAGCTCTTGGTACCAGACTGCCTTGACTGAACATTAGTCTCACACAGCGCTGCTGAGGATGGGTTTTTGAGGACCTGGAGGTGAAAGGAATGCACCACAGAGGCGAGCCTGGGCTACCTTTCACATAGTGCAGGGGATGCACACTATCCCTAAATGTGGAAAGCGAGGCAGAGATATATTTAGGCAACTTCCAAGGATTCTAGAGGGAAATATATAGTTAAAACTCCTTAGTGAATGTAGAGATAAGATTCTAGTGGTTCATTTTTTTAAACCTCAATTGGCATTTCTAAATCTTTGCTATACTAAATTCCTCTTATAACCTACGATCGCTTGGTAGCATTTACATATACTATCTTTGTATCTCTTTCATCATCTTTCTTTGATGTTTTATTAGTTACAAGGTTTAGCCTAGAAAACCCTGTGCATTCCTCTTTACTTAAAAAAATTAAAATGTGAAAGATTTTAATTTAAGCCATTCTGAGAATTCTCCAAGTTGTAACAGGACTATAAATACGAGCAGGAGAGTTATGTAAGCAGAACAGATGAATCAGTGGTGTACGATTTTTGCTGTATTGGAAATTGGAGCTTTATTCTTGAAAGTTCAAAATACTAAAATAGTTTTTCATTTCACAGGTAAAATCAACTAAATGAGAAAGTTGTGTAAGTAACACAGATCTTCAAGTGCCTTCAACACTGGCCTAGCTTTGTTTTTATTAACCTCTCTAACAGTTTTCTTACAGGTTTCAATGGGAATAGAGTTCAGCCAGAGTCCCTCCATTTATTAACTCTGGTTTCTGGGAAAAGGATCAAACTTTTGCTGTTTTTTGGAGGAACTGCTGGTGTCAGTAAGTTAATGTGTAACACTGAAAAAAGTTAAATTTCATTTCTGTTGGAGCACAACCAGATATCAAAGTTCTCCACCAAAAGATAAGCAAGCCCCTTCCTTATGCATTAAAAAGAAAATGAAAGTATTTAAATTGAACTGGCTTTCTAGGCTTAAAGGAGTGGAAATTAAAGACCATTTTTGAAGGCGAAAACATTAATCATTAATATGGCTCATTGTCATGGGACTCTTCTTTTTACTGTGTTCTACACATCTACTTCCCACAGAAACTAAGAGCTTTTGTGTTTCCCTCATGGACTAAATCAAATGGAGGGGTACTTTAAAAACTATTTTGGCAATTTAAGCCTGAGTAGATGCACGCCACAAAAATACCTGTCAAAAATGTCTGAGCACAGATTTCTAGAACAAGAAGATAGCAAGCAGGTTAGCATGTTGAAGGCTAGATGTGGATGAGGAAAGTCTGTAAAAAAGGGAATGAAATTCTGGGTCTTTGAGGTAGGTGGGAGTTTCTACACTTTCTTCTCTGAGATTAAGATTTTATCCTTATGCCTCTCTACTTTCTACTACCTCCGCTGCTTATGCAGATCATCTGCAGATCTTTACAAAGGAGATAAAACTCAAAACCACATGACTTCTGCCTGTGCTAGACATTCATTGAAGTTTTTCAGGTTGAAACCTGACTTGGTTTTTAATTTTGGTAGAAGCTGCGCAGGGTTTCAAGGGGTGAGAAGCATAAGAGAATACAGGGCTTTCATTTAGTCAAATGGCAAATCACATGTATGTATAGTTTCATGGACCACAGCCTAAGACTGCCTGACTCTTCTCTTTAAAGCGATCCCCAGGTGTGAGTTAGATGTCCTAACTCCGCATGCAGTGTGAAATGAGATAGAACTTGAAAAAGTTTTCCATGAAATCCAGTGTGCTGCATAGGCAGCCCCATAAAATAACCACTTAGAGAAACTGTATAAGCCCCTGCCTCAGCTTTCAAGTCTCTCCTGGAATTAGAGATCTACATCAGCTCTTAAACATAACTCCTCTGGAAACATGATGAAATCACTGTGACTCACTGAAAGCAAGAGGGGATGAATGTGCGCCCACTCTTGGGAGAAGTGTGTTTGAATTTTTCTTGGATGCAGTGGGTCTTTCACAGTCTGGCCAAGCACTTTTGACCACAGCCTAAGCTACTAAATGAGGCAGAGAGAGTGGGTGGGCTTCCTCGTAGCTGCATTTCTCAGAAAAGCTGAAACTGTACTGAGACCATTGTGTGGAGCTGCATCTTTCCAGAATATAAGCAGTGTCTTTGGACTTGATATCACACATTATACCTGTGCATCCCACTGTGGCTCCAAACCAGAAATATTATTCGGTTTCTGTTTTTTTCTCCTAACAGAGTGATGGTTTTATGGTGTAAATCTGACAGCATGCGTTGCATGCTTTGGACAATGTCACAAGGAGAACGCAGGTGTGTTGAAGGGTGCAAATCCTGCAGAGATGGTGATGAGGAAGATAGTATTTTGTCTTGTGTAGCCTGGAACAAGGCAGACCTGGTGCAGTGCTGTATATACTGCTGTTTGAGAGCACACAGGCTGAACCCAGAACCATATGCAGGACTTGCATGGTGGAAAGGTACTAGCGGTCCAAGGAAGGGCCAGAGAGCACACTAACAATAACACAGTGTGGGCTATGCATTAAGTCATTCCTTTGACCTCTTAGTTATCAGTGCAGACAGATCCTCAGAAAATTTAACTGGTCAAAAGCAAGTTTCTGAATGCCAGTTATGTATAAGCATGAGCCAAGACTAAGATGAAAGCTGAGACATATTAGGGCACTTGCAGAAATAGAAGTTGTATGTTTCCTGCAGAAACTTTCAGGTAAAGTGTTGCTTGGGTGTGATCAGCACATGCCGGGTCAGTTGACAGCTTAATGAAGCTTTTCAGAGTTACATTTTGGCACACAGACAAATAAATTTTTTCTTAATTTCTACTAGAGAAACCTACCTATCTTTCTGCATGTGATCTGACATATCTAGAGAACATTATTAGCAGAATTTAGGTACGATGGGAAGACAACTGTCTTCCCCTGGGGTGAGGCAACAGCTCAGCTGGGGTTTTGAAGATCTACATTTTGGACTTAGATGTTTACAATTTCTGTTAGACTCCTAATTCTTTTTGTGGATCTAGGCCATAGCATGTAGGCAAAGCTTGGTAGAGTCAGCTGAATTTTTTCTTAGAAGTTTTGGGTTTCTTTGAAGCTGAAACTCACAATGGAACTAATTATAACTTAACTGTAGTTGTCTGCCTAATATCTTATAATATCCTTGTTTGAGACATCCTGTACAATTATTTATATACATTTTAAAATGTGGTCTCATGGGGTCATTTTTAATATATATATATAAATTAAGATTGTGATGAATATGAATTCTAATGTTGAATTGCAGGTGTAGAATTTTATCATGAAACCAGAAAGTACTTTTTTCCTGTTGAAAATCTTACATTTCTGCTCACCATTAAAGAAAAAAAAAAGGAAGAAACAAAATCAACAACAGTGTTTCAATTAGTTCATGTTGGTCATACTGAATTAGTGAAACACATTACTTAAGTGCAAATAGTGATGCAAAGTTCTAGATAGTAACTATATATCTTAGTAACAACATCTTAATAATATTATAAACCCAAATATTTCTGATCAAAGCATTCAAAAACTGGGATTTTTGATTGAACCATTCATAGATTTTAAAAACAGTAGGAACTGTTATAGTCATGCAGTTTGACCTTATGTACTCAAATGCTCATCTGGCAGACACTGAGAGATAAATTCCCATTTTGCGTCTGTACTCGTGTGCATCCAAGAGATCCTATAACTACTTCATCAGAGGAACCAAGTTAAATGTTAACAGACTGCTAGCTTGCCCCTAATGATTAGTATGAAATCCCTGTATTGCGTTAACTGGTAAGCTTTTCTTCCTAACAAGCTACAATACAAGGCTAATGTGCTACAGGTAGCAAAGTATTAACCTTTACACTAATCAATTTTTTCAAAAGACAATGAAAAATGTATCTACTCATATAATGTTGAGGAATTAATTGAGGTTGCCCCATTTCATAAGACTTGATTAAAAAGAAAAAGGAGTGGTCTGATGAGAAGCAAAGAAGTTAGAAAAGAGGAGACCTCAGTAATAAGAAAATGAAACAAGGGCTTGAAAATACAGGTTCCAAAATCCCAAATCATCCAAAAAAAGTAGTAAATGAAATCCCCAAAATACAGGATCAAAAAAACATCAAAGCAAGCACGTATACACTGCCAACAATTAGAACAGTATTAATTAGCAACAATGTTCTTTAATCTATAAATAATAAAGTGATCAAACGGTCCCACAGAGAGGTGTATAACAATACATAGAATTTTACAGTCGTAGGTCAAAAAGTCTATTTAAAATCCCTGTGGCGAGTTCATACATTCAGATTTAAAGCCCTGTTTATCATTTAGTTGAGAGATCACTCCAAGGTGGAAGACATGTCAAAATCAGAACTAGAGCCTCAGACAAACTACAGAGAATACACTAAAGTAACTGCATTCAGTCTCCACTTCTTTGTGATTAAGGAAAAAGGTGCAGTAAGTAAAAAACTACACTAAGAAAGAACCTATGTTTTAGAGGAAACTTAGATCAGACACTAAGAAAAAGAGTCTACACAACACATCAGGAGTGAGATGGGCCATCAAACTGAGAGTTATGACAGGTCACCATGGATCTGTAATAATACATAACATATATTTTTATCTATACATCATGCTATACAACAGGTCAGAATACTTAGCAATATTCTTGATCAAGTCGTGTTAAAAGATATACGTAATTAAACCACATGATGTTCTGATGAGTTAAATTGATATTACTATCTCCATTTTGCTATTAAGTCAACTGAGGTAGACAGGTTAAATGTATAACAGAAGGTTAATTTCTGTATCATTGTTCCATCTTGGAGACTGCTTCAGAATCTGGTTACTCAAGTAGTTAGGAGCCTTCTTAACACTCATCCAATTTTATTAAGAGTTCATTTCTAAAATTTGAAGTTTTCCAATTTTATAATACACTAAAATCACAGATCATTCTCTACCTACTATTTGATTATTTCCATACAGAGGCAGAACTGTGATTATAGATTCTGTGATTCTGTGAACTCTGTAGTTTTCTTTAGTGAATCATGCATTGATTTTTTTTTCCAGTACACTTCTTCAGTTTATCAATGTTATAATTCTAATTGTGACCTCCAACATGTTGCATTCCTATCCAGATGGCTTAATCTGAAAACTCAATGAATACATTCTATTCTTTTATTGAAGTCATCAATAAAAATATTGAGCAGTACCAGACTACAGACAGACCCCTTCAGAACCTAAAATTTGACAGTAGGCAGTTTATAAATACCCTCGCAGTAAAGTTTCCCATCTAATAACTGTTTTACCACCAACAATTCCCTAGTTTGTTCATGAAATTACCTGTAAACAACAGAGTTGAAGTACTACTAAGGTAGATAGGTCAAGTCTACTTTTCCCACAAGGTCAAAACCTGCTGATTTATTATAAAAAGAAAAAAAATTGCCATTAGTTTTTCTTGATCAGGTTCAGCTATTACTTGTTTACTCATTATCAACTTAAAAACTGCTTGCTCTATTACTTTTCTGAGAATCTGTAATACCTAGATTCCTCTTTTTTTCCTTATAAAAATATATATACATATAGACATTACACTTGCCATTTTCTGATCTTCAAGAATCTCCTGAGAGTTCTCAAAGAAGTGGTCCTGGGCCTGCTCCACTCACTTCTCTGAGCATCCTCTATGGATTCCCACAGATACGGACAACTTGAGAGCAACTAGCTATCACAGTGTATTCTGACTGTTCTTTCCAGTATCGATTCTTAAATCTGTTACTGATGCTACCTTTATTAACCATTTGGTCTTACCTGGCTATTTTGGTCAAGGCAAAAAATCTTTAAACAGCTGTTTTAGTGTAAAAAGCCCTGAGATCTTTCTTTTCCTACTAAAAAGTCAACTCTTTCCTTAGTCTTCATCAAGCTACTCTTATATTCATGATTTTCTTTGTGTGCTTAGCTACTGATATTTCATTTATATCCTAAGTCTAGTTGCTTATCTTACTATTTTTTGCATTATTTTACATTTGTTCATATTCATAGGGTATCCAGTTTCCACATTTTCTCCTTGTTTCCATGGCTCTTGAAGATCTGCTATAGCTTACTAATTTTCTTAGCTTTCCTCATCACAAATGTAGTTAGATCTTCTGTGTTATATGTATCAAATCTCCTGAATGATTTCTTCTTTTATGCTGGTTTCCCATTCTGTATTCTTTTTGAGATTAATCAAGAAGTTTGCATTTTTGTATTTTAAAACATCATATTATCATTAGTTTCCCCCAGCCTTAAATTTATATCACCTTTGGCCAGTTCTGGTAATTTCTGACAATATTATTAGTATCCACACGAATGAGCAGTATATAAAAGTACCAAGAAGGCTAGCTGGATGTTGGTGACTTTCCCATAATATCAGACTGGGAGCATTGTAGGGTTCCACTACCTATCCGAAGGTCTCTTTAGCTTCTGCTGGAAAGAGAAATCAGACTGTTTCCTTTCTGGTCCTTTATAGCATGGGGTTTTTCCTTCACCACTTCTGGAGGTCAGGTCCACACTTGTGGTTGTCCAGTGGCTTTGCTGATGACCCTATGGCATGGGGCAGTGGCAGCACTGTTACAGCAGGTAAGTGGAAGAGCTCCATGGCTAACCAGCACCTTTGGGCCAGGCATGCAAAGCTACTCAATGTCTTAATTTCTCTCCATTTTTTGCGCAGGGGGAAATCTGTTCACTTTGGTGGCTCCAGACCTGCCCCACAGTATTGCTCTCAGGTGACTTCTCATTTTCTCTGCCTGGTATTCCCATCTCGGTGTCTGAACCTCCTACTCCCACACTGAAGCGAACACCAGTGTGTCCGTCACTTGCTGTACTGTAGCCAAAGCCCAGCATCCTTTATTCATTCCTCTCTGTCCCTGAAACTCTGAAATGCTGCTACTGAATTACTGTTAAATGGGCTCTGCTTCTCTGCATTACTTGCCTCCTGTGATACTGCTTTTTTACCACTTTTCTTCCGGAGTACAAGACACAGGAGTAATCGGTCAATGGAGTAGGTTTGATTTGAGTTGCATACCACAATTCTTGTGTTGTGACTGAGGAACTATGTCACACCTCCTCTCTGGTTCTTGGTGTTTTGGTGTCCTTTATGCATAAACAACACCATGAAGAGATGGGAACAGAGTCAAGCTCCACTTGTAGCATACACAGAGGCATAGCAGCCAGGAAGTGCTCCTGAGTCCCACAGCATAGAAACATAATTATAAATATTATATGCCTGGTGATCTGTAAACATAAAAAGGCTTCATTCAGGATCTTGAAAACTACTGACCATTGAATCTGACTTCCCTTCCAGGAGAGTTGGTTGGGTCTATAATAACAAACAAGATCTCTAAGGAAACAGATTAACACGGTGACCTGGACACTGTCTGCTGGGTGGATTCGGCATGGCCTCTGTAAAGGGAAATACTCCCTGGACAACCTGAGGCACCTCTGTGAGGGAATCAATGAGCACATATACTAAAAGGAGCCAGGGCAAGCAATGTATTTAGTGTTCAAAAAGACTTAAAAATGGTTCCACATCAATATTATTAAAGTAACTAAGTTTCCTCAGAACTGTAAGAAAAGTCCTTTTATGGACTTGAATCTCATCAAACATCTGGTCATTTTTTAGGGTTTATAAATGTCACTGGTAGGCTCCCATGGGGATCAGTGCTAGTGCTAGTTCAGCAGGGACCAAGGAGACTTCAAAAAGGTGAATGAGTGGTTAAAAGATAGCAGAACAACTTTGGTATAAAAGGTATATTTTAGTAGTGAACCTGGGGAACAGTAATTTAATCTGTGCCTATGTGATGCTGAACTCAGGGCTGGCACTCACAGCTCAGGAAAGAGACTGTGGAGTTATCACAGTCTGGTTTCCAAAGTCGTCATCTCTATGTGCAGAGGCAGAAAAAAAGGAAGCAGCATTGGGCATTATTAGGAAGAACTCTGAAAAATAAAAGCAGATGACAACATTTTGCCACTGTATTAAGCTGGAATGTGCCACACCTCGAGTGCTGTGTGTGCAGTCCTGGCTCTGTGTTTCAGGAAAGACTCAGTGGATTGGAAGCAATAGGGGAGACAAGCAGTGAAGACGATCCAGGGGATGGAGTAGCTGCCTTCCAAATGGAGACTACAGAGGTGGGGATCCTTTTTTCTTGGAGAGGGTACATGCTGTAGGGAATAAAAAATAAGTGTGACAGAATCAGGAGGATGCTGGGTAGGCTGAATACTGCTACTCACCACATCCTGCAATACTATAACAGGGAAGCACTTGATAAAGTAAAAGGGAAAGTGGTTTAAAAGCAAGCACTCCTTTACCAATCATACAGTCAGCTCCTGTATCTTGAGGGGTGTGAAGGCAAGCGGTATGAGCAAATTGAGAAAGAGGAGAGGCAAATGATCAGCAGGTCTACAAAAAGGTACTGAAAGGACTAGAGAGGAAGATAACCTCTAATAACCCTAATCCAGTGATTGCAGAAGCTGGGATAGTATGAGGGAAATCGTCTGCCATGAAGGGCCAGGCTCATGTGTTACATCTCTGATTGCTGTTTCTGCAGACAGAGGGCCAGGCTGGACAGACCACCATTTTAGGGGAATGCAGGAGATCAAGAGCTGAGTATCTCTGACACCTCTGAATTTGGATTGTCTCCAGCTGTCTTTCTGTAAGAACTGGCAAAATTGTTTATACTACAGTGCTCCTGAGATCTTGCATTACAGAACAGTCTGGAGACAAAGGGGAAACAAACTGACAAAAAAATATCTCACTGCAGTCTTATTAGCATACCTGGGTCTCTCTCATTCCCTCTTATTTGAAACTGATTAGCCTTTAGCAGAAATTCTTGCTATTAGTCCCCAAGTACATAACCTTATACCACTTATTTTATACACTTCATTACAAATGTAAAGGACTTTGGCAGAAAACATGTATTCCATATACAACACAAGCACATATACATGCTTGGTATATGTATTTGTATATAAATATCAAGTAAAGTTCCTGGGTTAGGATGAACTTTTCAACAGAATTGACCTTTATCTTGAAGATGGAATAATAAACTAATAAACTATTTTTTCAATTTTCATTTATATACCTCGTGTATGTTTCTCTTCTCGTGTCATTTCCATAGTTTTAAGTTTTTCAGAATCTTCATTATGTTTGTCAGATTTAAGAAGCTAGCCTTTATTATAGACCTGAGTGACCATTAACCACTATTATGAAGTTTAACGTGCAATGACTTCATGCTGATGCAATGTTTGTGACAGATCATTATCATCAATATCTTTTGGAAATCTTAGCATAGTTTTACTATTGGCTACATGCATCCTTCAGCACCTGTCTCCAAAACTCAAAAGCCCTTTAGCAGCCTAGTTTTTATTTCTATATACTGCAGAGTAATTAATTCTGTATTCTCTTTAGATTGGTCATCAGGAGGCCTGGCCCATACAGCCTTCTATTCCCAAGCTTAGGTCAGTGGTGCCACACACATTCAAAAGATCATACTTCTTTGTCGGGAATAACTCAAAGAGAAGGGAAGTTATTTTTAATATAGAGCTCTCCCCTCATGCTCCATGAGTTGTAGTGTGTTCCTCCTCAGCAAAGAGAACATCAGACTCCTCTGGCCTGCAAAAAAGTGCTGCCATTTAGTAACTGAAAACTTTTTTGGCATCTTTCTTTTTGTGTGATATGCAGCATTGGAATGTAAGTCCCTTTTATCATCCTAGCCCCCTTTTTTTAAGCTGAACGTAAGCTGATTTGAGCCTAGAATCCTCTTAGCTGTGTTTAGCCAGAAAAAACATCTCTCTTCCTACCTAGTTCATAAAAGCCCCTTTGCCACTGCAGTGGAGGGCAATAAGTGAATCTTCTTGTAGACACAGATTTAATTTATTCAGCTGCTAAGCGGTTTTGGGGCTTGTGGTTCCCTGTTCTCCATTTTCTCCATGGTAAGCTACATGCAAGCTCTAAATCTTGCTACTTAGTACACCTTACTCATGTACTCAAAACCATTAACACCATCTCAACAGTATTTCAGTAATTTCAAAATCAGTCAGACACTCAAGAAGAAACAATTTAGCTACAAATGTTCTAAGTTTGCTATTAACATGCACTGAAAAGAGTACTGAGCAACTTATAGCTGGGGCTTTTTGTTCTTACATTGCCTACTACCCATCTCTGATGGTGAGGATGACTCTCTCTTACTGTGCTCTAGGCTCTTCTAGGCCAACAGTACTTTGAAGAGGTACTTATATCTTTTCCTCTAGAAAAGCATGGTTTATAAATACATCTGGGTTATATGATACATGTGCTTGCTTACTATTACCGTTTTTCTGGAGAAATGTAGGTGGTTCACTGTTTACAAAGAACATAATCAGAAGTGCTGATAGCTCTACGTCCACAGGGTCTGCTAGCTTTTCATGAAACAGCAGGAGTTCTCTGGCGCTATTTGGTCTACAGATTTTAGCTTACGCAACTGATACTTTTGCATTTCTGATTTTTCCACCTGGGGACTAACTAATGGTTATTTGGATCATTTCTTACTCATTTTTTCTCACCGTCTGCCCCTCTCCTGAACTGCATAACTCTGTATGGCAAATATGATTCACGGTACATAAATGAATGAAAAAGAAGACTTATCTATTCCCTGCAAAAGCATGTATTTTTCTAATGACAGGTAATTTAATGAAAAGAGGACATTTTATATCATCCGTATTTTAGTAAATTTTCCCCAGGCAATGTCTTACATTGTGAGTGTCTCATAGTTAATTCCAGTTTCAGAAAAGCTCATTGGGGCATTCTTCAATATTGATATGTTAAGTAGTCAAGAATTCTTTAAAATTTTAATATTAAGCACAGTTTAAAGATCGCTACACTATGGAAACCTTGGACTTGCCCTTTGTGATTCCTATTCAGACACTTGAGTTTTGGATGGTTATATGAACATCATAAAATATCTGCATTGGAAAATTATTCCCTTTATATTTTTGTAAGAAACTAGGGTCAATATTTTAAAGTTATATATTAAATTGTACAAGAGTGAAGTGGGTTTATAATTCATTTTGCCAGAGCTGGAAATAAATCTTGACAATACTACAGGAAAATGTAGATGAAAATGTCTGTCTGTTTGTCTGTTTTTTCTCTCTGTGGTGAAATTCATAATCAGATCAAGACAGTAGCCACTCTTCACCCTGATTTATATTGGCTAGGCACAATCCCCTTTCTTTTTAAAGGCTTTATGGTACGATCCTTAATTCAGTTCTGCAGTAAAAAAACCCAGTCTTCTACCTGGTTCAATTAAGTTCATGCTTTTTTGTAGTTGCTCCTCATGGTTATATAGCAAATATATATACAGAGAGACTACAGAATATTTACAGGAGAGGGAAACAGGTAGCAGCAAGTATTTGCTTAAGTAAGCTGATTCTCATCTATCCAAGAGACGGGAATGTATATCATGTAACGCAAATTTCACACCTCAAAATATATTGAGAATTATGTATAAATGAACAGGGCATAATCTGCATGCTGATCAAAAGCTTGTAGAATGATAAATGCTTTTAAAATAATGAATACATTAGACAAAATCAGTTTGTTCAGAAACAATCTGTGAATGGATAGGTATATTCAGTGAATATGCTTTTTGTTATGAATTAATGTTAGTAATTAGCTCACAAATATTGAACTCTTACATGAGCCTTTTGCAAGGAGCCTCTTCCTGTCAAATGTCAGAAATGTCCCTTAGCAGAGCAGTCACTGCCCGGTCAGGAACAGAGCTAGCATAGGAAAGTCATCATTTAATTGTACATGGAGCTTTCTGAAATATTTTACACAAAGCAATTTTTATTCAGGCTACTTTCCTTTTACCCACTGTGAAATCAAGAATAACAGAGGAAGTTGGACAAGCTGATGATCAAAGTTTAAATGTCGCTTACAACATCTCATAGACCTCAATCTGAATTCTGCCCAGTGTGATCTATGACATTCCTATTGTCTTAAGGAAGCTTTGAAAGAAAATGGGAAAAGAAAGCTCACCGTGAGGATAAAAAAAGCAAGCCTGAATTAAAATGTAAATTGAAAAAAAAGGAGAGAACTAATCATTCTTCTGCCTTGCTGGTGATGGCAACAGGATTGTGTAATGATAAGTACCCACTTAACAGTACTCCTGAATTTAAGGTGCTCAGGTAGTCTCTGTTAACTGAATCACCTAAGGATGTCACCATCCCTCTTGCAGGTATACACACAATTCCACTTTGAGTGGCAAATATTATTCTCTATATTTTAAATATGAGGAACAAACAGTGACTGAGGGACAATTGTCTATGCCCACTAAGGTCTGATTTTTTTCACGTATTTTAGTTGCTTAAGTGAAGCACTTAAGCTAGTAATGCAACTGCCCTTTTGCAGAAACCTAGAGCCTCGAGTAGCCTCTCCTCTGATGCTCCTCAGTACTTCAGTGCAGTGCCTACAGTTAGAAAAAGTCACCCAGACAAATGATGATGGAGCAAGGACCTTTTGAATGCTTTTCTAGCTCTCTCATTTCTTGAGCCTCCTTCCTCACTTGTCGAGTCCTTGCTTATTATTATCATAAAAAAGGGGACTATGTGATGATGATAGGTGACTAAGTGAGTTCATGCCCACTGATATTCACTTGGACAGTGGGGTTACAACTAAAATTGCCATAACACTTCCAGTTATTGCTGACAGCTGTGACTGTAAGGCTGTCAACCAAAGAGACAGGAAATATTTTTTTTCCTCTACAGTTACTGTACCGCACTTGTGGGGGATGTGGTGGAATGTGCATTGCCACCCCTGTGTCACATCAGCTCTGCAGGCAGTGGGGGGGCAGTGAGTGCACCCACGGCCAGGGATCTCAATGCACATTTTTCTGGAGTGCTTGGTTAGCACAAACATTGCTGCAGACACACCGTTTACAGAGGAGCTGTTTTGCCTACTCACAATCCTTTGAGTTTTGCTAATCTGTAAGATTTCATGTCTGGGGAACAAAACCCTTCTCCCTGGGCTCAGATAAATAGTTCTGCTAACTTCAAGAAGAGTATCAGATGCCATAAACCAAGAAGAATTTGGTCCTTTCTCCTACCAGTGATAAAATATTGCAAAAATTACTTAAATTTGAATAATTATATTGATAACACCTAGTTGCAATCAGCCTTGAAATATTTTGATGTTAGACTTTGGAGCACAATATAAGTATGTCTTGTTTTCCTTTAAAAAACGAAGCTCAAGCTCTCATGCTCTAAATATTGAATTATCATTTATATATTAGCACAGAGAACTTAAGCACTAAGACCTTCAGTGTCTTTGCTGAAGTCAGCAGCTTCAACCAGAGCCTATCATTGGTGTCTCTTGAGTAAATCCTTTGAAGTTATTACTGCTCTGAAGTGAGGAGAGAAACCAGGGTCTTAAAGGGGAAAAAAAGTATGTATTCAACTGGCAGATGAGTTCTGTTCAGGGAGGAGGTGGGGGCAGAGTGAAAGCCTATGTGGTGGACAGCACAGGACCACAGAGTGCTGTCAAGGCCTGTACCACTAGCTTGTATTAATGCACGTGACTCTACTGATGTTGGTGGAGCTACACAGGATTTCACCACCTGGGACACTGCATATTTCTACTCTGGTCTCACCTGAGCTACTCTTACTTCATCTTCACCAAGGGCTCCCCTGCAATGGAGGCAAAGGTAAAGATCTTACTCCTCCCGCCTGGTGCAGTGGTCTGGAGACTAGTGGTTGTCCCAGCTGGGAAGAACCCAAAGAATGAAAGAGGGCTGGAGGGGGGACATATGTGAGGAGTGTATGTGCATTGTCCAGGTGCCAAAAACTGTACTGCAGCTCTTAACACCAACCACAAAGCTTACCTTGTACTGCCGGTGGCATCATGACAGCTTGTGTTGTGAGACTTGACTGCATCATTCATTGTCATGAAATTCTTAGAGTTTTCCAAAGCAACATTGATCCAAATTGTTGTTCTTATGTGAAAAAAAATAACAAACAAAAACAAGACAACAGGGGTAACCAAATAATACTCCATTGAGAAACCTCCTTGTGAAAGGAGCAACAGCTCTTCACTTTGGTGGGGGGATCCAAACAAACACCTACTTCGGCAGTTGAGATATGATGGTGTTTCTAGTTCTTGAAGCAGATGAACTTCACATGTAAGTAGAGGTAATGAGCTTTCTTTTGTGGACAGATTTTGCTTCTTAATTCTTCCTTTCCCCCTGCAGTTACACAGCACAGAACTAATCTGACATTTGAAGAGGACACCAGGGGAAATCTAGTTCAGTACTTTATATAAACAGACAGGATACACTAACATGTTAAAGACTTTGGACAACTCAGTGGAAAAATCCCTACTCAACTTCCTTTCCTATTGCTGTGAAAGAGAAAGCAGTTTCAACTTCTGTTTCTTAGAAATTGCAGAAATTGGAATAAATGTTTTATGTGCTGGCCATCAAGTTATTAATGTCATCTGAAGAGCTGAATAGCATTTTGCCTTTGTGTAAGTGGAAATTAGGCAAATAGAGCTGCAGATTTTCCTTTAAGAAATTTAGGTAGTTGTGAAGTTGGGGAAAGTATTTTGTTCCATGATCGCTAATCATCAGACTTCCTGACCTATAGTCACTAAAACTTTCTGTATGTTTAGTTGTCAAGATCTCCCTAGAGTGACAAGACCTATGGATGAAAACTGATATGTCTATGCATTTTTAATCTTTCTGTTTTTTAAATGCAATGTCAATAGGAGCTGGCACTGCTGTAATGGTAAAGCAGGTTCCTGCAGGTTTTATTCAGGTAAAACTCTAAACTGAGTCACACTAAGTTTTATCACATAAAGAAACGTGGATGAATCTCTTGCAGCCAGAGGTTCCCTTGAACCAGTTGGAAAAAAAGCAAGAAGTGCAGCAGAGCAGACAAAACTCTTCAGTGCCATTTCAGAAAGTATTACGATCAACCAGGGATTCATTTTCATTGTTAGTTCAATTTCTTAAGCCTTGTCTAAACTGTGGAAATGTACCATTCTAAGAAATGGTTGGCCCTCCTAACATGGTTGTAAAATACCTCATGTCCATGCCTATAGGCCTGATTTGATTTGTGGAAGCATGCAAACAAGAAAAAAAATCCCACTGGTGGGAGCCACAGGGTAGACAAGACGTCTATGAATGTAGCTGTTTTTACCGCCATTTTGCTTTGTTTTGCTTTTCCAATAGGTTTAATGAAAACTGTGGCTGTGTCTCCCACTAGTTTTAACACATTCAGCAGCATTGCAGTTGAACCTGTGGAATTCTAACCAGTTGTAAATTTCCTCACTATTAACTCTGCCAGAAAATCTCAGCCTCTTTCTTTCTTTTTCTCTCTCTCTTTCTCTCTTTCTCTCTTTCTTTCTTTTTCTCTCTCTCTTTCTCTCTTTCTCTCTTTCTCTTTCTCTTTCTCTTTCTCTTTCTCTTTCTCTTTCTCTTTCTTTCTTTTTCTCTCTCTTTCCCTTCCTTCCTTCCTTCCTTCCTTCCTTCCTTCCTTCCTTCCTTCCTTCCTTTTCTTTTTTTTTCTCCCTTCTCTCCTTTCTCCCTTCCATTCTCTCTCTCTCAATACAGCTTATATTACATTTGATGTACGCTAGTGAAACCATTACTGGAGTCTTATACATTAAACCTGCATGGTCTTCATGCAGTGACTTCATGAAGTGAAGTCACTTCTGGCCTTTCACAGTCTTCAAGTCTCACTGAAATTATGGAGCTGTCAAGTGCATCCCAGAGTTACTGCCCCTGCTGTGACTAGGAGTTGTGTGAGATCCATAAATAAGACTGGTGGCAACTCTACTTTCCCTCCAAAGGACATGTCAAATGCCCATACAGACCAGAGGGTCAGTTAAGGGACCTTGTGAGATGTAGGTGGAAAAGCTAGGAGGTACTTGGCAGCTGGTCAGAGAATGTAGTGGCTGGGCAAAATCAGAGGGTAAGGTAGCTCTGAAGGACGAATGATCCCAAGATGAGGACAGCCCATGCACCCGCAAGTGTGGCTCTGCTTATGTCACTCAATATGCTTTCTTCAGCTACAAATAGCCCTGTTTTCTACTCCTGGCACATAGCCAGGGTGTTGAAAAGCTTTGTGTGGGTAAGTACCAGGGAATCAGGTTATGGTCTAGCTCTGCTCTTTCCTCACATTACACAAATACTAGACATGGTACCAAGGGGGATACATTTTTAACCTTAACACTTCAGTGATGGATAGTAGGATGGATAGCTATGCTTTCTTTCTAAGAGCCTTTCATTTACATTTGGGGGTCTCAGGTGACAGACTACTATTCCACCCTCCTTCAGCTCTCTTTCAATGAATATGCACAATTGCAGCTTCGTTCCAAAAACAATTTTTAAGCTGAAAATAAATGTTTTCTTTTCTCTAGAAGGGAGAGAAAAATCCATGCATCTAACAACCACAGGCTGTGGCTGTCTCTTTAAGTTTTCAAATCTTTACAACCAATTTACAAATGAGTACATTTCTATAACCCCTGTGAATAGCCATGTTTTTTTAATGCACGTATCTGTTTTATTTGGACTATCTCTTTTTATTTTTTTTTTCCCAGGAAAGCATACCACATGAAGAAGAATGTGTGGGCGTTGTGAGAACGAATGATTTTCAAGCTGTGAGGACGTTATGGCCTCGTGTACCCTAGGAAAAGTACTCGCTGCTGACGACTGGTGTCAACAGTGACTGCGGCTGAACAGTGCTGAAAACAATTTAAGTCCTTCTGTCCCCCAGCTCACACAGTATTCAGCAACATTTCAGGTAGTTTGATTCAAATCTGAAGAGGCACTGATTCCGCTAGCCTGGTATTAACAGGAGAGTAAACCCTAGTGTAGACAGCTGCCTGGCTCCAGAAGCCATCGGCAGTGCTCTGTGTGCTCGACATGTCCTGGAAATAGCTTCTGAGCCAGAAAGCTGTCTACACTAAAGTGTTCACTATTTATGTCACCCCTTTTCTTGTGTTAGCATCAGAATGGGGTGAAAATTAAACAAGTGCAGTTGAAAAACAGAAATATAATTTTCATTCAAATTTTTTCACCAAACAGAGTTATAAGATACTTTGGCAAAATCTGAATTACATTTTCTTCATATCCTTTTCTCAATAGTAAAAGGAAAGAAAGATAGACTGAAAAGGAAAGAAACCAAATCATTTTCTGGTTTAAGATTATCAATTAAAAATATAATCTTGGCAGAAACCTTTTTAATTTTTCCCAAAAGAAAAAGACTTTTTAACATTACCTTGGCATGCAACTATGAAAGAATTAAGTGCAGTACACTATAATGCTGTTTCCATGGGAAACAGCATGAACAATCCTCTGTTACCCAATACGTGCTTCCAAATGAAGCTGAAATGCAAAGTTAGTAGCTTCAGACTCCAATCAAAGTGTAGCAATAGGTATCACCACCTTGTTACTAGAAGGACTTCTTAATCATGTCCTGTCCACCAACTGTATCTCAGCAAAAAGACTGAGAAGGAGGCAAAAAATTCCCACCCACATAAGAAGATACAAGGAAGCTAGAACTTCTTTTTAAATAAGAGGATTGTGAAATTATTTTGAAAAAAAATTGTGAAAAAATAGCTAACTCTAATTTAATTTGGCTTGATGACTAATTCAAACTAATTCATATTTACAGAATTTAACAGATTTAACTCTATTCACTGCAGAACATGCAGAAAGTGGGGGCTGAAGCATCCTCATTCCTAAAGCAGGATCCTACATTAGTTTATGGCATTTGGCAGAACACTTGTAAGGGTGAGAGCACCATATTCTACACAGGGAACAAGGGAGAAACAGTTACTCGCAGGAAGCCCCTTTGCTCATGGGAAAGCATGTATGCTGTAAGGTGTCATCCCAGCCCCAGGTGTGCTCTGATACCAAACCATGTCCATTCCCAGCAGTGGGTTTGTTGCCTTCTCAAAGAGTCAACTTCTGTTTCCCAACTGTGCATGGAGATGAGGGAGATTACTCGTTTAACTTAAGTAACTTACACGAGAGAGAATTTGTTCCAAATTCCTCCCTGAGTTGCATAACTTTGCACCTCTGCTGGAAGTTAAAATAAATAAATAAAACCATGGGGAATCATATTTACTCCATTTAAAATAAATGATATAGCTGTTCATTTGTGTGCTTTTGCATTCAGGTTCTGCCATCAGACAACACTGCAGATCTTAGCAGTGGCCCGCAGCACTGGAAAAATTATCTTTTAGAGCCTTCCATCCAATATAGAATATTACACCAGATTCATTGTACAAAAATTTGTTTGGATACTATTGGAGGTCTTACTGTATAGAAAGAAATCTCCAAACAGCATACCAAATGCTACACCTCTCTGTCTTCCTGTAACCGTATGTGAACCAGGTGCATTTGAAAAGTGTGTGGATTGTATTTTCTAAAATGATGCTTAGTTCCTCCTGTTGGTTCACTGATCATCCCCCTTCACAAACACGAACATACTTGGCACCCTACACTTCTCCTTTCACGTGCAATAAACGGAAAGATCATTAGTGCTGTCAGTCACCAGTACATCTTGTTCTCTAGACCTGTGAAACACGTTGGGCTCACTGTCTGTTTCCCAGACTTGGGAAATACAAGAAGGATAGGCTTTGGAATACAATGGAAGGTTTCCTTGCATTAGCTACCAGAAAAAAGAGACACCCTGAAGGCCTTGTCTTTTTTCATTAAATTCATAAAAAGCTGTATAATTACAAAGCTTGTGCAATGCTAATTTTCTACATAACTTTCACACTATATCAGCCCTAAAATATATTTGAAGTGGCAGCACTGATACACAGATCAGGTACCAGCCCACATATCCTGCCACAGATAATGCGACCCACAGAAGCACGGTTTAGTCTGTAAAGAATTAAGAAGAAATACTTCTACTAAGGAGAAATTCTCTGGCTGGATTACTCAATGAGTGCTGACAGGAGAAGCATTAAACCAGGGCATTAACAGACTGCAAGAATTGCAGTTTTGCCCCTGCTAGGCAGAAATGTGCCTAAATAATTAAATTGATGATAAACAGAACCTCCAAAAATTGCATGCAACTACTAATAAACAATCTCACAAAGTTGCATTTCATTAATAACCATAAACGATTCTATAAATGGTGCCCATTGGAAGGATAATGTTTTTCCCTCTCTCTGAGAACATATGTTTGTAAACCGTGTAACAGGGCCCCGAGTAATTTCGGAGTGAGTAATTTCCGAATGTGCAATTACAAATGGCTAAAGTGCAATAGCTCCCCGAAGCATCATCACAATTTCTGCAGTGAGTGTTTAATTGTAGCCAGACTTTGTAACCTTACCATGGCCTGTGTCCTTGCCATAACCCTAGGCCTAAGCTCCACTCTTCAACATATGGGAAAATTTTTCAAGCTGATTGCTCCAATCTGATTAGGGGAAGTTATGTAGCTGCCATTTATTCAGAGTCTTGTTACCACACTCTAACAGCTGCTTTGTAAAAGATTCCCATTAAGGCCATTTTCTGCCTACTCCAATTCCAGCACGCTTGTCAAAGTAATTGTGATTCCACTGATCATTCTGAGGGTGCCAGCAATAAAAAAAAATTAAAAATCTCTTTGATACTGGGTTGGCAAAAAAGCAACTTCAATACAACTGTAAACTGGTGCTTCCTGCAGCAGCCAGCTTTCCTACCCTGAATCCCTTGGTGAATTCCTTAGTGCATGTGGGCACAGGTGTCTCCAGGACAGTTTCAGAGGAGGAACTTGCTCTGTAGCAGGTGACTACTAAAAACCCAGCACAATTCCATTTCGTGAACAACAATCTTTCCCTCCAGTTGCCACTTTGGCAACCTAAAAAGCTTTGCTGGGTTTTTCACTCCCAGTTGTGCTCATGTTGAGGTTGATACGTTGTGCAGAGCTGAAATGTAATGCCAGTACTGGAAATCAAGTGGCTAATAGATGGCTGTCCATTGTTTCCAAATTAAAACAAACAAACAAACACAAACAAACAAAAACCAACAACAACAACAACAAGAAATTTCATGTTTTCTGAAGCGAGGGTGTCTAAAGGATGAGAAGGCCCCCTCAAATTGCTACCAGTCATTTCAGCCTGTTCAGAAAGCCATCATCCACACAGGATAAAGCATGAGGTTTGCTCTTATTTATTCAGATATTTTGTTACATTCAGAAGTTTAAATTAAATACACAGTTAGAGAGACTTGATCTCAGTTAGTTTCTGATATGAATATGCTATTGGACAGGTGAGTAAGGGTTAAAAATGGATCAGGCTTTTGGTTTGGAAAAGCACCCACACGAGTGTTGGACTCCTTGGCCAACACAGATGTCTTTGTCCATTTCCATTTCAAACATGCTTTTACACTTAATCAGTGAAGATTTTATCATTGCTTAGTAGTCAGAGATACAAGATTACCAAAATTTTGACATTTTTTCTTCTAGCTAAATGGGAATCAACATTAACATGATTAGTGTTTGTCATATGTTTCAGTGCTTGCTCCTTCATGCAGCAACTACAAGGTTCAAAAACAAAGGAAATAAGAGACTTTTGCTTAGAATCATATTCACCTTAAGAAGCTTCAGACTAATAACTGGGAATTATTAAAATGACTTTGTATTATACATAATCCATGGATTATGGATTTGGGAATTGTGGGTTATATTCCACCTCTAACTGTAGTTTTGGCTAAAATGGTTTTAACAGGTTTCTCTTCAAGTAAGTATTTTTGTCTTGCTTTGTTTTGGGCCAAAAGTAAAACGTACAAATCTAATAAAAATTCTCAAACCTGAATTGTACAGTCAGCAAAGCGTGTTTATGATTGACATAGGCTTACTGAGTATCTCTGCCTAGACTGTGCAAAACGTTTAAAATTAAAGTCCCAAAATCCAATTATAGCTTAACCACGGTCTAGTCATGTTAATTCTGCCCAATCTATGTTTTTTTAAAGCTAAGCTCCTCAGATCTTCCAAGAATTAAAAATAACCTCAAATAACAATATTTCTCCTTTACTAAGGACGAGAGATTTGACTTCTAGTTATTCCATGCAATAAAAGCTTTTGAGAAGTTGACAAATGGAAAAGTTCTGCTCTAAGCTGTGCAACCACTGAAGTTAAGTGTTTCTTCTCCCTTTAGGTGGTGAGTCCAAATTCTGGGCATGGATCAGATGACAGCTAAAGGCTATGATATCTGCATGTTGGGCCTTGTGTTAAGCATCAAACCTAAGCAAAATACCTAAGAAAGTCCCAAAACAAGATTTCTAAATCTTTAAATAGGACAAAGTCTACAGTAAAAGACATCCTTGAAAACGAGACTTTTGTTCTTTGGTTAGTTGTGAAAATTGTCTTCTGTATCCATGAGGAGGGATTGCATATGTTCTCCATTAGGTTTTGCTTTCCAGGGGTCAGCAGCACAGAAGTTTATTTGGTGAGTTGTCTATGTTCCATGTTTCATGACAACTTGTCTGAAGGGGTCATGTTTTTGGACAGAGAATATTACACTTTCAGGCTATTTTTGATTAGTTCTGCGTGGCTAATAAAACTTCTCAGATTTGACTGAGCTTTACTGTGTAAAATAAAGTGATTAGTTATTACAGCAAAGATGCTGGCAGGGTGAATATAGGATCTTTCTGCCATCACTGCAGACGAGTCATGCTCTCCAGAATCCCTTTATGTCTCATCAGCTTATCACAGCAGGGCTCTCACAGGTTTATTTCTAGCTGTTTTTTTGATGATGTGTATTATGGGGAAGGACAGTTTGGCGTTACAGAGGCAAGAGGAGAATACAGGCAAAGAATATAATGTCACTAATTTTACCTCATGATCTCTTGGCAGCAAATACTTTTATGAAGTAATTTTTGGAGTTGAGGTGGAGTCTAAACATTCTTAGCCTGAAAATGGTAGTGAATAGATTTTTATTTTCATCCGGAGACAGAAATGGTTTAACCAAGGCAACATGTTCATTGTTTATGCCCACCGATAGCCTAAGGGCCAAGTCTGAATGACAACTGGCTGTGCACATCCAAATGTTACCTGTGAGGAACTTAAAATCAAGAATTCAACTATGAAATTTTAAATCACTGTATTGAAAACTTTCTTTCTGAAGACATAGATATATCCTGTGGCTGCAACTGTTTTGAAATTTATAAGAATATATCTCCCTCAGTTGCCATGAAAATGTTAATTTTATGGTGGCTTCTTATAGGTCTCTGTTTATTTTCAGTCCACGTGAGTTAACTGCTGTTTAGACTTCCCTGGGCAAATATATTTTCCTTGAATTTTGATGATGGGATTTTTTCAAATACTTGCTTTTTCTGGGACATGAGACTGGGTGGCCAGGCTTCTCAGTGGTGCTGAAGTAGTGGTGTAACACTTTGGGAGAGAGTGGCTAAATTGTTCAAATCCTCACTGCTTTATAGAGATTAATTTAATGAGAGCTGTCAGTGAACATTGTAGGCATAAGAGAAGACCAGGGTGTTACAAGTGTCCTTGAAACCATGCTCTGGCTGCATACCTGCCAACATTTCAAATGTTGAAAGTGGTAGACTCGGCAGATAGGCTGAGTCTGATTCTTATGCCTGCCTGCCCCTGTAGAGACTCGTGCCCCCTCTCTTCATGCCTCTCTTAGAGGCTAGCAGCTTCTTGTTCTTGCAGGCTGGCTTTCCCCTCTGAAACAGTCACGCGCCCCCTGCCTGAGTCCTCCTGCTGCTGCTGTTTGAAGAGGCAAGACACTACTGATCCTCTCTCTGAGCAGGTACCCTGCTTTGGACACTGTGTGCCTGTAATTTTAGCAGCAGTAGAAATTTTGCAAAATGAGCATGTTGAACCAGAGGTCTAGTGTTGGCAGGCGTATTTCCAGGGCACCAGGAAGAACTCTGGTCAAAACATCGGAAAGATGGATTACAAAGGGAATTACTTAACAGCCTCGTTATTAAGTTATTTTCAAATAGGAGTGGTGAATATACTAGACATTGTAGGAGAAGGTCTTTTAGGTGTGAAGCAAAGAAGGACAGAAGGTGGAATTGATTTCAGGTCTGAGATCCCCAAATGGGATTGAAAAGTCCCATTTTGTTTTAAGCAAATAGTTTTCTCTCTGGTGGATACAGGTTCTTGTGAATCTATAGGTGCTGTATGAAACACAAAACTGGTAGACTTGTGCACTAGGTTCATCTAGCTACTCAGGATTTATACACAGTTTTATATGCAAAGAATATAAGTACACCCATAAAGCATCTGTTCTCTGTGTTGTCACCACGAGATGTATCGCTGCATGTTCAGCAAGCTCAGCGCACCCAGCATGAATGTGAGATGTTAAGCAGGTTTATACAGGCACATGAACACTTGTCCAGGATTTGCAAGTGCCCAGAAGCTTAGTAGATTCAGAAACTGTAAGCAAATGGCCAAATTTCTTTTGCCCTGATGAGAATTCAAAAGCAACACAGGAAAAGGGAAGTAGATGACTCACAAAAGTGAAAATCTATGGCCAGGAGTGTGAGAGTTGGCAGGCATGGGTTCTTCTGGAAAAAAAAGACCCCAACAACCCAACAAAAGAAAGCAGTCATGGAGGCTACACCTGGCCCGTGTCTATTGTGTCTGTGACAGAAGGAAGAAAATAAGAAACAGAGCTTCAAAACTCCTAACCTCCAAATATCTGAATCTCCCTTGGCAATACTCTTATTTTGACCTCAAAAACTAATCTAGTGACCAATCACACAAACAAATGTTGGCCAGTTAGCTAATACACTCTGCAGAGGCAGTAATGCTATGGACTGCTTCTCTGGTTACCCAAATCTGACCTTCTCTACCTTCTGGCAGGTCATATTTTTCCCTCACTGCCCTGCTGATCTGCTTAGCCCCTGGTGCTTTATATACCCTGCCCACAATGACTGCATTCACCTGTAGTGACGGGAGAGGGTGTGGGGGGAAATACAGGATCCTTTTGAGAACTAAGTACGGTAATCACAGGTGCACAGAAGCATGGCTGGAGAGGGCATCAGATGGAGACAGTTACTGAAAATTAGGTGGGGCTGGGAAGGCTGAGAGCAGAAGAAAGGCAACGTGGAGTGGTGCTCTCTAAAACAGCCTTCAACAAAATGGGTAGAGTACATTTTCTGTTCATATGTATCTGAATGCCTCTGGACTTCAGCATGGGCCACCCATTTCCTCATTAATGCTCTAATCAACAGGTACAATACAAAAGGAGCCTAAATCCTCATATATTAAAGAAAAAAGGAGAGGCTGTCTTCTAAAGAAGAAGCCTAGATACCCTGCTCTAAGACGAGTTTCCAGACTCTGGGTCCTCAGTTCAGACCTGGATCTCCTGTGCTGAGAAGTGATGGTTACCCAGACCATGTTACTTCCCCACTTACTAATTCTTAGTGCTGGCATGATGAATGGGACTGACTTTTGGTGGCTCTATGCCTAAAGCATGGTGCCTTGGGCCCCATTCTGCACCAAACTCTCTCACCTTTCATGTAACAGTGAGGCATAACCTCAGTGAGGAAACTACCCTCTACTCTGACAGACACATGTCTACCTGTGAAGTGTTTGTAATGTCAAATTATTATGGTGATACATCTCATGGTGTCTTTGGCTAATTCAGTGTTTATGTGCTGGATGCACCAAGCAGGCAGGAGGGTATGTGTTGCTCACCTCCTCCCTGGTCAATCGGGTGGAATATTTGGTTGCAGCATGCCTATCTGTTCTATATCCTGTGGTTTCCCTTAACGCCAGGGGCAGGATGGGAGGGAAGGACAAGGAGGGGAGGAGCATGCCTCGCTCCATCCCCATCTGGAAATGGAATCTGGTGGAGGAGCATACCTGGGTGTGGGAGCTGGGGAAGCACTGCTGAGTTCTGCAGCACAGGCACAGCCTTTGTGTTAGGAAGGACTGTGGCAACTCCTGCCACGTAACTCCACTTCTTCCTTAATGGCGAGTGTTTGACTTTGAAGCTCTAGTCTCCCCTGATCAGTTTACTCCATAAATTAACGTGTTAATTGTACACACAGTGCTGTCTATTAAGGAGGTGTGTGTTTGACAGCCTCCAGCTGTGTGTTTGCAGAGATCCTGTTGTAGAAATCATTACAACGAGCAGTTTTCACAACCTTTTTAATGCACTCTTAAAAGTAACAATTACAGGGGCTTTAACATTTGCAGCTGAAACATGTTTGGAGAATAGCTCCTTCAGCTGCTTTAGTGTTAACTTGATGTCAGATCGGATTGCATGATGCCAAATTAGCCATACAACACATATCATCCCACTAATATTATAAGAGCTTTCCTTTTTCTTAAAAAACAAATAAAAAACCGCCACCATTTTTAAAGCTTGTACTTCAGAAATTCTTTTGTAACAGGTTCCATCTGTTCTTAATTTCTTGCCTAAACAGGCAGACTAGAAAGCAAAACCTTTACTCACGTCGACTCCTTGTGTGAGTCACAGCTCACAAAAGTGTGTAGGCAGTCTGGCTTTGAGATAGAGGCAAGTATGTGTTATATATTTAAAACAAAACCGTTTGACCTCTGAAATGCAGTGGGCACTACTGTTAATATATCGAACCCAGCGAGTCACACAAGCAGAGCCAGAACAATTTTTTTGATTTGTCATCCTTTTCTCTTTGGACACTGATCCACACACCAGTAAAGAAACATAAATATATTTTTGTTTCTTCTAATCATTGAAACTGAAGTCTATCTGATGTTGAATATAGTTTACTGTCAGAAACTACCATTTCACTGCCTGTCAAATGAATATTGATGGGGTGCTCCGAAGGGTCCAGATATCCATGAGTTTGAGAGTATCCACAAAGACATTCACACCCACCACCAAGGCATACAACCCAAACAACAGCTGATGAATTGTTTGTCACCTCTACGAGTAAACGTATCTGTGCAGGGACAACAAATGCTCATTGCATTGGTAAAAAACACCTGCATGTTCAGCTGGACCCTCGTTCCAGTGGCCGTGACTGGAAGTCTGTCAGGAAAACAGAAAAGATTCCTTTTTCTTTTCCTTTTTATGCTAATTTGCTATCTCCAAATAGCAAATGGAGGCCCTGGAAGGGAGGGTGGGGTTAGATGGCATGAGCAGAGAGGAAGCAAAGCATCGAAAGGTGAGAAAAAGATGCAGTGGAAGTTAAAGCAGCTTGACCCAAGGAGACACCGATCTGTGTAATGTAAATGGGAAAACTTGAAGAAAGAAATGGTTTGCAGACGAATAATTGGAGAAAGTTGACCCTGGTACTGAAAGGGGAGGGGAGGAAAAGAGGGAGAGAAAGATGAAGAGAGGAATGAAGACCTGTGTAATGTAAATTAAAAAGACTTCAGTATTAGCATTTACAGACCAGTTGGAGTGCAGAGAACATACACCTGTCCTCTAGCCACAGAACGTTTCAATATACAATTTTCTAAAGTAATCTAAAGTGCTGCTTGTTTAAAGAAAAAAAACACAAACAAAACACCACTTCTTTACAAGGCACTGAAATTTTTCATTTAAATTGTATTGAGGAGTTTCATGTAGTAGGTCACAGGTATGCCGTACTTCACCAATCCTTTCCAACAGGCAGCGTGCTTAATGCATGCTGCAACCTATCAGGGTTTTCCTGAATTTACTGGAGGCCGTCACTGCTGTAATAATATCATAGGTTCTGAAATGCTTGAAAAATAAAATGAAGATTAAGATTAAGCAAAACATTTTTCTTGGTGATAAATTTAAGCAAATTGAATGTAATTGCTCAATTTTATTCAAAGAAAGAGTCTGTGCTGACCTTACACTCAAGTATTCTTCCTGAATTTTCCAAGCCTGGATACATGACATCATTTGGACAATTTGCACATATTTATACAATTTGTCATCATTCTGTCTTTACAGTCTGGAGAGTTACAGGATTTGCCTCTAGGCTTACTTTTCCCCGTGCACAAGATGCTTTATGAAAATCATATGCTTGCAATACTATTTTTAAAAACTGAAAAATTTAAGTAAACATTGGGAACCTACTTCATATTTAAAGCTGATATGAAGAAAATAAATTGTGAACAGAGAAACGAGGGCTGGAAAATTCTAAACCCAAGCACGTACTGGAGGCACAAGTGTTTTTTTTCCTTAGGCTACCTTTGACATGGGTATGTATGAACAGCATGGTCCAGGATAGTATTTCAGAGATGGAGGAGGCATTAAATTATTTTTTTGTGCTTCCACCCAATGTAATTGACTCCTGTACCTCATTACCATATCAGTCAGTTGTGTGGATTATCAGGAAGATTAGAAAAGTGGCTACTTGGCATGCACTCCAGACTTAGATTTTTTTGAGATGAAGGAAGTGGAAAAGATTTGCACGGCAGAGAGGAGAAGCAAGAGTTTTCAAACTGAATGTTTATAGTTAAGTCCTTAGTAGTTGGAGCATGAAAATAAGTTGTCTGACTTTTTCAAGTGGGTGAGTAAAACAATAGATGCTTCAAATGAAAATTGGTATTAATTTTTGAGAATTTAAGCCCTTATATTTGGAGTTTACTTAGGTCTGCACCATTCAACTCCAAGGTTTCAAATTAGAAACCCCTTCTTTCTTGTTTATGGTAGTTGCAATTACCGAGGCGGTTTTTAAAGGAGAAGAGCAGAATATGTTTTTGAGAGGGCTGAGATGCTCTTTTCCAGCCTTGTTCTTTTATGATGCACCTAAACTGAGGACATCTGTGAATTTTGGTTTAGGTGTATACTACGACTGTGTTTAGCTTCTTATCAGGTAAGACCTGACTAGATACCAATATTCCCTTCTATCTACTCATTTAGCCATGCACTCCAAAGTACTGATCAGAGCTGATCTATACAGCAGATTGGCTGAATCATCACATGAGGGTGGTAGTAAATATGGGGTTGACAGAACTCTGGCTTTGCTGTATTTTCTGCGCTTTCCTAAGTCATAATAAAAAGATCTAGCACAATTATTTTTTTTAAAAAAGGAAAAAAATTAATTTTAAAGAAGCCCAAAGTATTTTTAAATAAAGATCAAATATGACAACTTTTTTTTCTAGGAAAGAGGAAATGATTTTTTTTTCTGTAGTCCTATTTTTTCTGTTTTGAATCAGCTTTTTCTTTTGGATTCCACTGCATGATTTTAGAATAATTATAATTATCCCACAATTAAAAAATCATTTTCCCATCTGGTTGAATGAAATGGCTAGTTCAAATAACATTTTTTCAGTATTATGGCTTGACTGTCGAATCAAGAAAAACTGCTGTGTATGCAGCTAGTAAGACCTTTCTCTCCCAGCAAGAAACAAGCTTGGGCATTGATTTCACCTAGCATAAAATGAAGTCTGAATCGATTCACACCAACAGCTTTTAACTTTCAGAGGGGGCTTACATTTGAACGATAGACTGAAAGTGAGTGATCCATAAACCTGGTAAATAACACTTTATTGCTCTTGTAACTCAGTAGATGTGCACCGAGCTTTACAGACAAAAGTAAATCTTCTCCCTAAGTTATTATGGACAAATAGAGAAGAGACAAACAGCAGACTCAGAAAGGTGAGGATGGATGAAGATGGTAACCATCAATTGAAGTATATTTCCAGTGAGTAATTGGAAGCAGGGGTCAGATATTCCGGCTTCTTGAAACAATCACTTTTTTAGGAGAGTTAGAAGTAGAAAGATGGAGGGTCTTAGTGAAAGCAGAAAGAGATGAAAGCAGAAAGATAAACACAGAACCTTGCGTTGGGGGCATGTATTTTGGGTTCAGTTGCAGCTGCAAGGAAAGAGGTTTGGTAAGTGTATAAAGCATCAAGATATCACAGGTAAGGCTGGAGAACTTTATTCTGACCCTGTAAATGAAAACAAACCTGAAGAGAGACTTTAAAAGCTCCTTGTGTCTGAAGTCATGCCACGATTTTGCAGAAGGACTCAGTTAATTAAAACCCACAAAACAAACCACCACTATTAATTCATTAAATGGCCCTGTTGGCTAACAGGCTGCTAATGTAGCTTATGCAGATGCTGTGCCACTTGTGACAGTAAATCCTGCAGGCAGCATTGAGGCAAAACTTTTGCATATGCTTACCTTTATGCAACTCCACTAAATCTTTGCACAATCATGGCCTAAGCATCTGTCAATAAGTCCTGACCACACAAGCACATTGACTTATAATCTGACTTCTATTCAGTATGCACACGGGTTATCAATGCACATATTTGGTACCCTTCATTAGTTTAATGTGCTATCTTTAGAGAAAAGTCAATGGCCTGCCCATCTCAATGGATACCCTAGAATAAATTTGTGAACTAACTACAAAAGAGTACATAAAACCAGATGAGGCATGACAGAATTGAAGTCTTTGAGTTAGAGGCTCAGCTGTGGCAAGCAGCCAGCTGTGCCACTGCCAGTTAGGCCACGCATATTACCATTACAATTATATCGAAGGGAAATGACTTCATGCGTAGGGTATGGCTTGAATATTAAAAATTCCTTGAGCGAAATGAAAGGCGCATTACGGTATGATAGAAAAAGAGTGCAAACATGTTTCATTTTATTTCAACACTACGCTCCAGCAGATGCACTGGTAAGCAAAGGAAATTGCTAGGTCTCAGTTTCATGTTCCAGGGCTTTACTGATTGGAGGACAGATTTACAGCACATGTAAGAAACAATTAGAATAGGGACTCCACCAACAACAAAGTGAGGGAATAAATTCCGATAATGAGACGGGAAAAGTACAAGGTAGAAATGATCTATGTGCTTGCATTCGGGGTATAAAATGTCAAAAAGCCCTGTGTCAGCATGAATTGCACTAGGCAACAGATGGTGTACAGATTACGCTCTCTCTCCTCTCTCTCTCTCTCCGCGTCTCTTTCTTTTATAGGTTTCTTTCCAAAAATCCTACAGATTCCTCCCAAACACTTTGCTATTTATTGGCTGTCAACTGAATAACCATAAATGTTTGGTTGGGACATTGTCGAGGAAAGAAAGAAGGGAGGGAACAGACAGGAAAAACTTCAAAGTTTTCCCAATCAAGTCGCACGGACAGGAGGTCTACTCTTTGGATTCTGAAATGTTGCTTTCAGTTAAATTTTCTAGGCTGAAAGTTTTTTTTCTTCCCCCTCTGCAGACAGTAACTATGTGTCATGTGAAAAAGAAAGCCAGAGGTGCCTGCAGAGGGCTGAAGTCATGTCTGACATCACAGCAATGAAACAGAGCTCAAAGAAACTTGTTGCTCCTTCTTAGCATCTATTTACATTGGGGAAGCAGAGTGCCTGAATCATGCAAAGGTCTCATTTTGTGAGGAAAACTCATGAGTCATAGAGAGATCTGAAATTTTCGACATATTTGTACTTTGGTGAATTACAAAACACAACACTATAAAACAACAGACACTGCAGCAGCCGTGTGGGTAGGGATTATTTGATCTATTCCCTCTGTGCAGCCACTTTGCGTGTGAAACTGTGATAATATATACAACTATTTATGACAAAAGGTGAAGAAAATACCAATTCTAAGACAAAAATATTTGAAACACGAACAAGATAATAACCAATTGAGAATCTGCTTACAACCCTCCATCCCAGTGAAAACCCTATTCTGTGAATCCCAGTTGCATTAGGCATTTTAAGGTCAGAAGCACAAGAAATTTGAGATTTTGCAGTTGTTGCATTTCTAGAGTTGTTCCCATTCTTCTGTTGTTTTCAACCATACTGTATAATTTTTGCATGGGCTGAATGCTCTGGAAGAATAATATTAAAACAGTCCTCTGGATAACACTTTTCTAATTTTCCACTTCTAAATTTAAGAACTCTTAGATGCTATTTATTCAGAATGCAACTAAACAAATTGTTATTTTTTAAAAAATTCTCACAGTGTGTTTTCTGGGTACAAAACTGCTAGACCTTGGACAATCTAAGTGATCAAAGTTTATTTTAAAGTTTGAAGTTCAACTGTATTATTGTGATACTATGCCTTGCACTTTCCACCCAGACCAATGCAATCTATTTAAAGCCAGATTGGTTTCTACCTTGCTTGATCACAAAGATTCTAGAGATGCTGATCAACCAAAGCAGCAAGGGAGGTTTTTAACCAGAAGTTATGACCCCTTCATAGCCTGTTAACACTCTACTTTGTGGCATGGCTGCAGCTGTGTGCTAGCAGACACAACTCATCTCATTTACTTTACCTGTTGAGTAGGGTGACAACTGTCATAGGTTGGCTTTGTCTGAAAACCTCCTGAGTCCCATGTCTATGGGCTGTCACTCACCCTTATCACCCTGTAGTGGTTCAGAGAAATACCCATATTCTTATGGAGTTTCCTGAATGTCTGACTTCTGAGGGAACCTGCCCTCTAGCTCCCAGGGAGGCGGATGTAGCAGATTTGATCTACCTTTGCCGTGTGGTGATTATATGGAAATGATGTCTTCACAAAAACAGGAGGATTTGTGCCATTGATATTGTGTCTCAGAGAAGGATCAGAGAAGGAGAAGTAGCAGCTATCCTCGCACTCCCTTCAATCACTTGGGGCTTTTGCACTTAAGGGATTCTCAAGAGGTTGGCAGTATCATGACTTGAGGGACTTCTAATTTCTCAGTGGAAAAGGGAAACATTTAAATCATTTTTACTTTAAAGATAGGTGTCCCAGGGTGCATATCTATCTCCAAATGTATACTGATGTCAGCCTTGACCATGTCTGGACAGGCACAATATTTCTAAAGGCGGAAATTAGTGGAAATTAGTGGAAATCATGAATATACCAATCATAAAAGTGTCTGGGATGTGCTATCATTGAAACTAAGAGGTCTGCAAAGATGGAAAAGAGTGAGCAGTTAGAGGAACATGTAAAAGGGACTGACAAAAAGAATCCTAGTGAGGAATAACATTAAAGACTGAAGACTGAGACTACTGGACATCACATTATAAAACATAAATAAAGAAAGGTCCAAATACATGAGGACTTTTTCACAATTTAAACTTGGAGAGAGAGATATTCAGCTCCAGATCATATGGTTGGGAGTTAAAAGTTCCAGATTTTCAAATGGTAAAAGTGGCCACAGCTTCACAGTTTGCAGCCAGAGGCTCCAGTGCACAGGAGGATGTTATTTCTTTCTGTTACTCCTATCTCAGAATCCCAAATTAATTTCTAGAACTTAATTAAAACTTCAGAATACCTCTGTAGTATAGATATTCTAATCACTTTCCCCATTATACAGATTGTGAATAGAAAGAGAATGAGATTTTAAAAAATACTTAGCATTAAGCTAATTGATTCCTTTGAACTCTGTAGGAGTATTACAAAGAACATGAAAGCCAACAGAGTTAAGCCAGCTCTAAGTGCCAGATTTTCAGAGATCTTATTAGAACTGATTTTTTTTTTTTAAAGGATTTCCCCTTGCTTAGGAAACTCTGAAGTGTATTTATTATACTATATTGGAAAATAGATTCAAAATTTCCCCTAGAACTAAAATTTCAGCTTGGAAGCACCAAAACATTCAATTGACTGATAGTTTATTTAATATTGTAACATAGTTATGTTAATTATACAGCTTTTTATAATATTGAATATATTACAAATTTTCAAAACCAAATAAAAGAAAACAGTAAAATTATGTTATTCACTTTATTTGAACAAAATATTGGCTACTATGAGATAAGAAGATCAAGCCAATTTGGTTTGACTTTTAGTTATGGAAAACATCATAAGGCTTCGACACATCTCTCTGAAATGCTCTGAATCTGACAAAAAAAGCCTTTTTAAATGGAAAACCGTTTCACCTAAAGTGTTTAACCAACCATTTCCAGCATTTGGATCCACAAAGATGAAAATTAGTTCCCATAGGGGATCTTGATAAGTACCTGATCCGGCAAAGTATGTGTCTTTCAATGAACTCTGTTTAAATCTTCAGGTTTCTCAATAACTTTATAAAATATGGCCCTAATATGCTTGAATATTAGCCCACACAGGCTGGTTGGGTACCTTGCTTCAGGCCACTGAGCAAGCAGGTGTTGACATCAATGAAACATGGTTCAAAAGTCTACAGTCTTCACCATAAAACCAAGCATTGCTGTCCTTTCTTTACAATAATAAAAAGGAGATAATATGACACTTGTGCAGGAGAGAGGTACAAACCAGACTAAAAAGAGAGCCAAACCTATTACTTCCATCTTGGCTGCACACCCTTTCAGTTGGCAGTGGTAAGGGTAGTATATCTTTCCTATGGAGCCAGCAGTCTGTGTAGGTAGCAGCAGTTCTCCTGTTGCTTTTGTGTTATACCAGCACCGTTTTATTTCATTTGCGCTGACCTAGATACAATGGTTGCCATTCCAGGAACACCCAAACTAGAATCTGTGCTTGAACATTGCATTCTTCTTTTTTTTTCTGCACTAAATCTTGAGAACTGCTCCCCCTTCACTGCCTCAGTTTCTCTAATAATAAGTTATACACCTGTAGAGACGTTGTGAATGCAAACCAATGAACACCAATTAACACACAGTGCAGAGGAAATCCTTATTAACTAACAGTATATGGCTTGGTTTTACTTCTTGGATTATTCTCCATTTTAAATTTCAGTTTATTTTAGAATTCCTATGAGAATCACTTTGTTCTTCAGTTCCCAATATACATATTCATTATCAGTTAATGTGACATTGTGTATTTGCAAGCTTATGGCATGTTCAAAGTTTCTTTAAAGAGAAATAAGATGTTGTTCCTTTGTTCATTGATCCTTGGACCAATGGAAGTGAAATTCTGAAGGTGGGCCAGCTTCAGACAAAAAATACATGTGTATATGGTCATTGCTAGGCCACTCTCCATCATCTTCGGTAAGTCATGGGCAACAGGAGAGGTGCCTGAGGACTGGAGGATAGCAAATGTCACTCCAGTCTACAAGAAGGGCAAGAAGGAGGACCCGGGTAACTATAGACCGGTCAGCCTCACCTCCATCCCTGGAAAGGTGATGGAACAGCTTGTTCTTGGCACTATCTCTAGGCATATCAAGGATGAGGGGGTCATTAAGAGTAGTCAACATGGCTTTACCAAGGCTAAGTCATGTTTGACCAACCTTATAGCCTTCTATGAGGAAATAACTAGGTGGATAGATGATGGTAGAGCGGTAGATGTGGTTTATCTCGATTTCAGTAAAGCATTTGACATTGTCTCCCACAGCATCCTCGTAGATAAGCTGATAAAGTATGGGCTTGGTGATCAGGTAGTGAGGTGGATCAAGAACTGGTTAAAGGGAAGAAGTCAGAGAGTTGTAGTCAATGGGACAGAATCTAGTTGGAGGACTGTGACTAGTGGAGTGCCTCAGGGGTCGGTACTGGGACCGGTGTTGTTCAATATCTTCATCAACGACCTGGATGAGGGTACAGAATGTATCCTCAGCAAGTTTGCTGATGACACTAAACTGGGAGGAGTGGCTGACACACCAGAAGGTTGTGCTGCCATTCAACGAGACCTTGATAGGCTGGAGAGTTGGGCGGGGAGAAACTTAATGAAATTCAACAAGGGCAAGTGCAGAGTTTTGCATCTGGGGAAGAACAACACCATGCACCAGTACAGGCTGGGGGCTGACCTGCTGGAGAGCAGTGTAGGAGAAAGGGACCTGGGGGTCCTGGTGGACAGGAGGATGACCATGAGCCAGCAATGTGCCCTTGTGGCCAAGAAGGCCAATGGCATCCTGGGGTGCATTAGAAAGGGGGTGGTTAGTAGGTCAAGAGAGGTTCTCCTCCCCCTCTATTCTGCCTTAGTGAGGCCACATCTGGAGTATTGTGTCCAGTTCTGGGCCCCACAGTTCAAGAAGGACAGGGAACTGCTTGAAAGAGTCCAGCGCAGAGCCACAGAGATGATTAAGGGAGTGGAACATCTCCCTTATGAGGAAAGGCTGAGGGAGCTGGGTCTCTTTAGCCTGGAGAAAAGGAGACTGAGGGGTGACCTCATCCATGTTTACAAATATGTAAAGGGTGAGTGTCAGGATGATGGAGCAAAGCTTTTTTCAGTAATGACCAATGATAGGACAAGCGGCAATGGATGCAAACTGGAGCACAGGAGGTTCCATGTGAATATCAGGAAGAACTTCTTTCCTGTGAGAGTGACAGAGCACTGGAACAGGCTGCCCAGAGAGGTTGTGGAGTCTCCTTCGCTGGAGACATTCAAACCCCTCCTAGATGCGTTCCTGTGTGATGTACTCTAGGTGACCCTGCTCTGGCAGGGGGGTTGGACTAGATGATCTTTCGAGGTCCCTTCCAACCCCTAGGATTCTGTGATTCTGTGATATAGACACGTATATGCATATTCATATGCATTTCTCGTGAAAGATTATATTTTAATTTCTGTTTAAATAGATACAATTATATGTTGTTCAAAGAAACGCTCCTCATACTGAGGTGAATATGAATGTGAATGCTCCGAGACAGAGCTGCACCACTAGGGACAGGATGATCATCAGCTTCCAGTGTTAAACCTATTTATCTGAAAAGGACCTCAACAGACAACATTTCTAGTCCAAGAAATAGACAAATTCTAAAGCAAGTTTTTGAATCAAACAACAAAAAAGCTAAAGCTGTCGGTCTCAAGCTGTGAAGAATTTAATGACAAAACCGTGATCTGCATCAGTAGTTTTTGCAAAGAATTCTTTGTTATATTTTGTGCACTTAAAAACTGATCAATTTTAAATGTATCAGTAGGTTTGAAACTGCTTTGAGGAAACTGCAAATGTTACTGAGAACTTTGATCCTAGCAAGTATTTTAAATGCACTATGGATTCAAATTGTATTTTTGGGTTATTACACCGCTTTGTTATTTTTCTCCTGTTCTACTTTTTCTTAGATGTGGAAAATCAACAAAAACTAGAGACACAGAAATTATGAGATGTATGGAAAAGAAACCAGTGACATTAGTTAAGTCAGGAAAAAATGTGGCAAAAAATGTCCAAACCTCTTTTAGGCTTTAGATTGTTTTCAAAAAAAGTTAACTCTACTATGACTATTGTGGTTGCCCATTAATAATAAAAGTTAGATTAAGAGGGAAGAATCAGGAATAAGTGTATGAAACACAGATACACATAAATGGGTAGCATTATTGAATAACTCATTTCATTAGGTAACAACCTTAAAATGAGGATTTCAAAAAAATATTTCAGGGAGGTCTATGCAAATATACGTAGCACCCGAGGGAAAGACTGGTTCTAGGCTTTGAGAAATGCAGAGGGCATGGTGTAAATCAACAGATATGGGGAAGGTATAGGAGTATATTAAGTGATAGGACTCAACCATTTGGTATGCTAGGTTCCCCTGATTTCTCCCTCAAAATTCCATAAATGTATCTTCTATTTTGATTTGATCACCTCCTGTTCTGGAACCATCTGCTGGCTTTTAATTCCCTCTCACTTTGTTGCCAAACTCTTCAGCCTCCAACTTCAGGCTCTGCAAAATCTGAGGCTGTGGATGCTGCACATCTCTGTGCTGCAGGTGTCTCCTCACAAAGAGCAGGAGTAGAGGCAGCACAGGCTGTACCACCACGGTACACGATGGTACAGAGCACGGCTGCACCACACCTCATGCAAGCGCTTGTCACGCCGCATAGTGCTAACGGGATTGCACGAAAAGGAGCTCACAGTCTCTATTTTCCTGCCAGTAAACCTTCATCTGTGAAACTCACTTCTTCAGTTGCCAACATTCCTGCAAAATGTACTTTCCCACATGGCTACCATTTTTTACAAATTTGTATATTTATCTGGACTGAATAAGTCAGGAAAGAGAATTTTCTTCTGTAAACTCCACCCTCCTGCTCATAGCTTCACTGCTTCAATGAGTTAATTACAGTATCAGCAATGCATTATTAATTCTAGGATTCAAAACAAAAATGCTACAAAAGATGGTCTATAATATAACTTGGTTTTAAAGTTGGGGTTTTTTTGCTTCATAAAGGAATTTATCCAACAGTGCTAGCTAAGTGTATCAATGCCACTCTTTAATTCTCTATAGTTTATTTCTTCTCTGAGACACAGATCAAACATGTAGTGCTGTTTATTTTTTCCTGAAGTAGTAAACAATACCTCTGTTACAAAGGTACATGACAGCTGATATGTGACTTTCCAGCTGCAATCTGGAAGTGCTCATAGAGTTGCAGCCTCTCCTTTCACTTAAAAAACCAGTCATTTAAAAAAGTTTTACTGAAAGCACAAATGCAGGTTCTTGCTGTCCTAGTTTGTATAATGCATGAAGTAAGCCTGAATTGAAATCAATAGCAACATACCTTTTTGAATGGTGGACATTATCTAATGCTGATGTAAAAAATTGTTTTGAGTTTCTGACACTCAACCTGATACAGCCAAATATGGGAAACCTGTGTGGTCCCCTGCCAGAGCAGTCACTGGCACCTCTACTGCTGAGCTCACTGCACACCAGGTCTGCATAAGCTGAAAGCAGGGCATTCAAGGAGGTGAAATAGGTGAAATCCCCACCACTGATCAGGAGATGAGGATGCAGCACAGGATGCTTGCTCCTCTCTGCTGCCTCCCCACAACTGTTCCTCTGGGCTGGAAGACTTATTAAAAATTCTCTGTAATGCTCCATGGGAGACAGTATAATACCTATATAAATATGAATGCGTATGTGATTTTCTCTTTTGGCATCACCCTTCACCTGCTCCTACTAAGAGTTGTGTTCCTGAGTATGTTAAGTCAACTAGAGACCCTGCAGCTGATGGCTGCAGTGCCGTTATTTCCACAAAGTGATACTTTAGAGGTAAACTTCCTCAGCACAGTTACATGACAATGACTATATGGAGCCTTGAACATGATGCTTTGTGGTTCAGTGATAAGTTTCACAAAAAAGTGGAAGATTCTTTTAAGGATGCCTTGCTTTTTAAGTGGCTGAGTCCTTTAACATAAAATAGAACAGGCATTTCAACAATGTAAAGAGAAAAATTCTGAAATAATCTAACTCAACTCTACAGACTTTAATGCTATTTGTAGATATACACTCTTCTAAGTTTTGTTCTGAGTTTGTTTGAAGCAGTAGACGATAAAAGACATTAGAAGGCAGGTGAGCTTCTACTAAGGGAAACTTGCTTCTGGAAAAAAAAACCTCCTACATTTGCTTGCACACGCACACATACAGATGGGGTATAGCATTATGCCATATGGAAGATAACCTAAAATATTAAAATACATTAATTCTCTTGCCCTGAAGGCCTGCTGGATGATTACAGACAACTCACTGGGGGTTTATACTCCAGTAAATTCACTTAGTTTCATAACAGGTATTTGCTGGTGCTGCAATACACTGTAGGGCAATGAGCTTATTGATCCACTGTTATTAGATGTGTTAAGGCTCTGAATCATATTTAAGAAATAAAATAACTGAATTCTGAAATTTTTCAAAAAGTTAAATATTATAAAGCTGCAAGAGGCAGAAAGTTTGGCACAATGTTGTCTTATTACTCTAGCTGTCTTAAATGTCTTTTTTTCCCGAATTTCCTTGCAGAACAGAGTATTTCTTAGTACATCCTGTGTTTTTTGTTGCACCTACATGCTTGCATACAGCAGCATTTACAGTCTCATGACAGAAAAGGGGATGAGAAGCCTTTTCCAACCAGCTTCCAACCTTCCTAGCTGCCTCCCTCCCGCCTTAGATTCATTGAACTGGCACTTAACAGTGGTTAGAGAAGGCTGTAAATCCCACTATGGTGATGCTCCTTGCTCAGATTGCTGATCTGATGCAGTTGCATGAATTTTGGTTCCCTTGAGGTATACCAGCCTTCAAAGAGGACTAGGTAGTTGGGTCCTTTCCACTGTAGAGAGAGATGAGTCACGGAACACAATAAATCAACAAAAATCTTTTGCAAAAAAAATTGTAAACAGCATGTTAACATGAACAGAAACCAACATGAACAGTTGGATGAAGCTACTGATGCTGGATTGCCTAGCTACTGGTTTCTGAACATAAACACACCAGTGGATGAAATTTCAGCTGACATGACACCTGCATATGCTGATAAAGTGGGCAGCAGGACTGCAGTCACATAAAGCACGTGTCCTACAGATACAGTGGGCCAGCTCTTCAACTTCTGTAAGTCAGTTTAATCTGACTAACTCTCCTGTATCTATTATGCTTCAGCCTAGAAAAGCCTCTGATTGAACCATTAAAGTCTCACTTCAGACCTGTGTTTTATATTCTTATAAAATATGGAGTATTTGTAAACAGCGAGATAACCTCTTTGCCATTCACTGTCTTTCAGATAACAGCCAAACAGCCTTCTCTTGTTCTTAGTCTTTGTTTCTATAGCAGACAGTCATGACACATGCTATTTCAGCAAACTGATTTTTTCCCATGCACTACTTCATCTCTAGGCTGCTTGGGCCCAATCCAGTTTGCACTGAAGTCAGTGATAAGGCCTAATGGCAGTGGGAACTACTTGAGGCCATTATAGTTAATTTTCCCACTTGGGAAAAAAAACAAACAAAACAACAAAATAAAAACACCAAAGAGAAATACTGTTTTGAACATCCCTGTGTCAGGTCTTAATAGATTTTTTCTGAAGAAGACTTAAAATGTAACTAGATGGTGGTCACTCTCCATTTCGAAAATCTTCTTTGGCTTTAACAAACATTTCCTAACCAGCCATGTATCATCATTACTTTTTACTTTATTAATTTCCACATTTACCACGTCCTTGCCTTGGTAACCATCTCATTTCTAATGACTGAATTTCCTTTGTACATCTGCTCCTATAAAAATCGCCATTAGCTGATTATAGTGCTGACTGCAGCATTTTAACACACAAACAACCCAAACACTATGCAGATCCCTTTTACACAAGTCAGATATCCACTGACATACTGTAAAATAGGATCTGCTGACCAAGTTGTAAAGCACTGGGTTTTCTTAAATGGAGGCTATGGTCCATGCATATGCTGTCAGGAAAATGACTTTTTTTAGATAATAAAGTTCACAGTCAGCTAACATTCAGCTGAAGGAGTGTATTAAAAAGAATCCCTAAACCTCTACAGTAGCCTAAGATGTGAGGACACAAGATTTTTAATTTTTGATGGCAAAAACTTTTCCAGCCTCTCAAGTATGGCATTTCTGGCTTCATCACAAGCTTTTTCCTGAGCATAGTGTCACTTACACCATAGTTCTAGATTGACAGCAATAAACATTTAGGTCAGACTGCTGAGCTCTTTCCTACAGCTGACTTGATGTGGTGTGATTTATGTAGGCAGTGAAAAAAACGCACACCATTTCCGTTTTACCCTAAAAACAGTTGATCTTCCCTAAAACTCTAACATTTGTCCTGTAAATCAAATACATTGATTTATTTTTCAAGGAAAAAAATAAAAATCCTTTGAAGTAAAAGCTTTTTTTTTTTTTTAAAAAAAAAAGGAAAAGAAAAAGAGCTGTCCATTAAAATGTGTGGGAAACTATTTTAGCCACCGTTGTTTTACAGTTCCTAACCTTAAGGCCACATCAGCCATGAAGTTCCGCTGTACAGCTTAAATGTGTTTGAGAAAAATTGAAGAACGTGTCTCTGATGTAAAAACTTAAAAATTCTTTAAAAGACTTCAAAATTCTAAGGTATACCAACATTTTAAAGAGATATTTCCATCATTCTCTGCATTTCAGATAATTAAAGACTTTTAAAATTAAATGTGACTCTTATGTGAGGGCTATAGTTTTTGCACTTGAGTGGAGAAAGACAACTTCAAGAGTCCCTGGGCTGAGTTGTGTCAGCCCTTCTGACACTGCGTAGTACCTCTTCTGTGTGTTGTCCCACAGCTCCTTCTAGGTATAGATATAACATATGTTGGAGAGCAGCATCCTAAATGATGAACATTAATCTTGAGATAAAAAATGGACCCATTTAAAGTGGTTCTAAGTTTTTTCATTGCATTTTGTCCTGAGACAAGATATGGCTATTGGATCTTTCAGTTCTTTGATGCCCTCCCCCTCCTTCATCCCATTTTTCTAGATTTTTTAAATCCACAGTTTGAAGATATTATTCAACATCCTCCTAGTGAGAAGGACTGCACAAAAATCCTTTTGAAGGCTTCTACCCTTCCCTTAATCACGTGAGGCATGGTTGGTAAGCAATGTAAGGCATGCCTTTCCCCAGGGCCCGAGTGCTCAAAGCTCCTGATTGCTTGAGGAACAAGAGAGCCAGAGGGGATCCTAAATCAAACCCTGTCTCTCCCTCACCAATGCACCGATTGCTGCAACAGTTCGCTTTCATTAGGAACATTTTCTTCAAATAAGGGAGGTGTTGTCAAGTAATTCTACTTTCAGAGCTCTTAGTTGGTTACTTTATACTGGCAGAATTTGTAACGCCATCTCGGAGTTCATGGCATCTTCTGGGACAATATATTGTCTGCTCATGTGCCATGACATCTCACCATAAAACACCGGGCTATAAGAGCCTATAATAATTTATGAGAGTACATTAGGTACCCATGTATAATTTATCAAATGGGCATTATGGACACAGAACTATGCCTGACTGACAAAGGTTACCTCTGTACGGGTGTCTCGTATAACCATGGAGAGAAGAATCCAGTAGCCAATGTTCACTGAATTACAACAAAGAAGTTTTTACTCCACAAACTGGGCACTCCAAGAAGAGAAGAGCATGAGAACAATTCCTGACCTTTAACATTTTGACTCCAAACAGATACCCTCCACAAAATTCAGATAGGAGTTTCAATGCACATTAAAACTGTAGGAAGCTAAGTTTTTAAGGGGATTTTTTAGTATAAAGGCCATTAGACCTTAAACCAGGATCTGGATTGGTTTTAGCAAAAGAACTGTGGGACATGTTCAAAATGCATTCAAATCTAAAGTAAGGAACCTGTTGAACCTTTGAGATTCCCATTTTCTAGGACCTGTGAGGCCTAGGTTAGCAGCTTAAACCTGACTTCACAGAGCTTTGGGACTGAGCACTCTTCAAATCAATTCTGCTTCCACTGAACTGAACACGAATTGGGGCATCCTGGGGAATACCTCAAATGCCATAGAGTTTGATTCAGAGTAAAGGTCTGATTCTTATTGGTATAGTTTGAGAGGGGGGTGGAGTTTAGGACCCTTTGTTAAAAGGGGTCTGGGGTGGGGAAAGATGATGGGTTGGTATTCCCTCCCACTTCCTGCTAAACTCTATAAAAGCCAGGAAAACAGGAAGTTTTCCCCCTTCTTCCAGCTCTCCCTTCCTTGCCTCCTTGCCATGTGGAAACATCCCGGAAAGAGAAAGAATCCTACCTCCATCATCAACTCGCCACGTGCTCTGCAGAATCCAAATCCACTGCATGCTGAGAAGAGCTTTGGACCCTTTCTCGTGCATTGGCTTTGCCGCGAGAGACTTTTGGGAACTTGTATCAGTGATCATCGGGATCAGGTTTTGTGTATATATATATATATGTATATCTTGTTCCTTTTCCTGCCTGTTACTCCCCCTTCCCCATTTCATTACATTTATTACAGTTTTAACTTTCAACCTTTACGCCTCTCTTCCTTATTCCCCTTTTATCATCCCCTGGGAGGGTGGAGGGGAGTAACAAAGGGCAAATTCTGTTCTCTGGGTTGTGGCTTGCCCTGGCCACTTAAACTAAGACACACCAATTTTTTGTTTCCTAGCCTGAGAAGTCAGAGTAGAGTCCTGACCAAAGCCTCTGCAGCATGGGACTGTGCACTTGGCCATGCGGCGTGGTTATACTCTTTAAAACAAACTGTCTAGATTCTGGGTTGAGAGAGCAATTCATACACTGGTGGCCCTGCCATAGCCTTTCTTCTGGGCCTCCTTACCAGACCAGCAGCTGTGCTGGTGGTATAATCAACAGATTGCAGCACTGTATGCTCAATTTTATCCAGTCCCCAGGGAAAGGGAATTGGGTACAGCCTGGAGCTACCAAGCATGGCTTCTAGCTCAAAGTTCAATGGCTGATGCTTTCAGGTTTCTTCACTGAAATCTCTACTTTTAGCAAAGGTGGTATTTGTCATAAGTGCTATCAGCAGGCTGAAGCAAATAAATTCATTTTGAGTCAGCTATTGAGCAGCCATCACAAAGTAAAAAAAAATGCTCACTGTGACTCTGAACTAAATTTGTTCATTAATTCAGGACAGAAAAGACTCTAATATCCTTAGGAATCAGAATTTCTTGCACTAATATTATTTTCATGGCATCAAAATGATCTGTTTCCTCTGGGGAGGCAGATAACTCAGTGGGTGGTTCTGGTCTGGGAGTTAGGGCATTTGAGTTTTCTGCCTTGTGGAATCAGTTGAGAAATACTTTTAATGAGTGACAATTCTCAGAGTACAGTTTTGTACCCTTTAAAATATCTTTCTCCCATTAAAAAAAAATAAAATTATTCCATTGCAAGCAAAAGGACAAAAAAAAAGGTTTCTTTTTTGAAACCTTTTATATTTGACTTATCAATTTCCTTTTATTACTTGTGGAGGAATCTTCTTCCTTTCCCTGCTCCTCTTGCCCTCCAAATTTTGAATTATGACACCTTATTACTTCTTTTGGAGAATTTCTACCAAATATTCTTCTATCTACTTAGAAGTACACAAAAATGTCATTATCTGAGCCTTTCATGATAACATCATGCCTATCTTCCAAGTCTCTCTCTGAGGCAAGCAGGTCCTCTTCTCTCCATTTTCCTGAAGAGATGATGAGACACAGAAGTCTAGGATCTCAAACTTGCTCAGACACTCACAGCAAGAACAACTGAATCAGCTAAATACTAAAGTCCACATTTAAAATGTGCTTAGGCACATAGAAGGGGCAAAACCCCTCAAAACACTGGTTCTATTTTTTCCCCCTGTTATTTTGGGGAGATTTTTGTGCCCATTTTGAATGAAAAACAGAAAGATCTGGAAACACACTCCAGAACTGAAATCTCACTTCTTGCACATTTATACAAATGACACATCTGTTGTAACACATACCACAGTGAGCCTAGCCTCAGTTGAATACAAATAATTAATATGAATAATACATGGAAATTTTCCTGCTTCTTAAGTACTAGCTGTGCCCTGTGGTCTACAAACAGAGAAAATGATTCTGACCATGTTCCAGCTGGTTTGGACAGTAACACAGGTAGTCATCAGAGCTCAAACATGTGATATTGGTTGGTGGCACGTTCTCCAGGAACTGTGGTATACTTCGAAAAGGAGTTTTAAGGCTCTTGTTGGAAAGCTTTAAGGAAGAAATGAGTTTTTGAAAATAATGTACATCAGTAATGTATACCAAGCTATGGTATGAGAAGACAATTTCTTTGGGGGTGTATGCTCCTTTCATATCGTATGTGAGATGTATCTAAGAGATTACGAATTACATGCAAAAGCTAATCAGCATTTTTCACTATTTAGAGAGAAAAACAAAAAAGAAGGCAAGGCCTGGATGATGTTGCCTAGAAGCGTGTACACTTGTTTATTTTCAAAAGTTGGTTGAGGGCTTGCAGGGGACAGCAGGGTAATGGAATATTCATGAAGCAAATGCCCTTCACTTAGTGGAGGGCAAAGGAAAGCAGATTGCTAAACCCCTTCAAACTTCTGCACAAGAAGCTGCCACTACAGAATAATGAAGCCTGTCTTTGCCACTCTGCAGCACAGTCCTAACCTGGCACTGCTCGCCTCTTTCACCTCTCTCTTCCCTTTTGACTCCTCCTCCTAATTGAAGGCATGGTCTGCCTCTTGCTGCCCCTTTGACCACAGCTGCAGAGGCACAGACCCGCATAACCCACCACAGCCTCTCAGGAATTCTCTGGTTTTCCCCCAGGGCCAGCCTGGGAGGATGGAAAGCACCGAGCTGCTGCTGTGAGCATGGTCCTCACCTGCCAGTGCCTGAGCACGGCTGGGGGCAGCAAGCACCCATCACCCGGCAGCCCAGAGCCGCAAGCCCGTTTTCACCGTGTTTCAGGGGTTTCCTGTAACCACCACGGGGACACCTGGAAGGGAGCTGTCTCTAATATCACGAGATGCGGACCGGCCGCAGGGCTCCAGCAGTCGGCCTCCTGCTGTACACGAGGTACCAGCCATTTTCAGCCCCGCCACTGCGCTACATCGTGAATGCCAGAAAAATATCCCAGTGCCCCGGCACCCCCAGCGCGCGCGGGCACAGGGACGGCCGCCGCGGGGCAGCGCCTGTCGCGACTGACGACAGTTGCCCGCGGCCCCGTCGGGAGCGGGAGGCGCGGAGCAGCAGGTGGCCCCCGCGGAGGCAATCAGGAGCACAGGCAGCCGGGGAGCGGCTCAATTTTCAGCCCCGTGTCTGCCGAGGGGCCCGGAGCTGCCTTGTTAATGCTGCAGGGAACACGTGGGACACATTGACTGCATTAATTGTCCCCACTCATTCAGCGGCGGATGAATTATAATGTTACCACTCCAGGGTAAAGCAAACACCTATCATAACAATCATGTCATTAGTGTGCAGATGCCGCCTGCTCTGCTTAACCTTTTGTATTTTTTTTTTTTTTATGGCATGCAATAAGAATATTTTTATTGTTTTTCATATAATTGATTTTAGGTTGCAAGTGTCGCTAAACCTTGAAGCAAGCGCAGCCACGTTACTGAACAGCTGGGAATAAGCCCACGGACTGGCAAAGCACAGATTAAAGTTCCTTCAGAGAGAAACAGCGAGGCTTTGCAAGTTTCTGTTTGCAGTTTGGTTTGTCCTTTGCAGTGTGACTGACACACTCGTTATTCACATGGCAGGAGCTGTGGAAAGGCTAATGGTCCTTAAAAAAATATAACACTCTTAGAAATGCTTCTAATTTAACTATAGCTATTTGTGGCCAAAGATTATATATGCACACCCAGACAAATGCCACATCCTGGTTCGAAAATTAATCTATTCACATCTCTGCAGAAAGTATTTTTGTTTGCTGTTATGTACATGTGCACACATGTACGAAGAGAGACACACACATACAGATGTGCACACACGCACATACAGATGTACATATGCATGCACTCATGTATGTATACAGACATTCCTTTTTATCTATGAAACTTCATAGTAATTTAATATTTGTAAGTACATTAATAAAATACTATGCTGACTTCAAGTTACGTTTACTCACATGTACACCACAAAGCTGCTCTGAGTGTTGCAACATCATTATCCTGTAATTGATGGTTTCAAGCAGCTGCCATGTTCTCATTTCTCTTTAATCGAGCTCTATTCTGCGTTTAGTGGGTATTCTTAAATGGCACTACCAAGTGTGGTTGGAACTTCCCACTGCATGTTCCTAAAGGTGTTACCAGTAATCCCTTTCCTTGCGTGACCTGCAAGCAGAGAGCCCACTCCCACCAGCCCTTGTGTGTGCCACTAGCAATTGCTCATCTAAACACTCAAGAAATCAAAACTGGGGGCTGTGAAAGGGGTTTGTATGGCTTGGCACTTGGGCCCGACTCTGCACCAATGTCTGTTAAAACGTGCAGATCCCTTAGGCTTGTGTAGACCACTGCTGGAGCTAGCGGCCTTGTGTCACTTTTTGTTAGAGCTACTGATATGTATTGCAACACCATATGGAAGTTAACTGTTCATTCATCTTCCATATGTGAGCTTCAGCACACATTCTTTGTGAAGGTGGAAAGGAGGTGCTCCCTCATCTCCCCTCTGCCCTCACCCATCACTTCTTCATGCCCCCTTCATTAGGAAATGTGCTGAGGTCCCAGGCTTGCAGGCATTTATCAGTCAAATCCTTGATGTTACCGGCTACAAATAAGCTTAGGAGGTTTGGTGGAAACAGCCACGTGGTGTAAAGCCAAGCTTGTGAACATAACTTTGAGCAATTTTCACCTAAAACCATGGTGCAAGAGGTGGGAGATCTGCATGGCGAATATTGGTGCCCTATGTACAAGTGTAGAGTTGCATTATTCATTGTTTGACACTATTATTGCAAGTTGGGTTTAGAAAGAGAACTAACAGTAGACATAGCGTCATAAAGCAAGAACGGGGAATGATAGATAGAACAGGAATGTTAGAGTAGTATCAGTACAATTACTTATACTAAATATATGTAAATCTATAGTGCAAGTACGTGCGTGTCAGAATGAAGGTTAAAGTTTTATGGTTATTGTTTTGGGGTTTCTTAAAATCATTAGATGCCTTAGCTGACTAATTTTGTGTAGGTGCTTGTGGTTTGTGAAATGGAGAAGCCATTTAAAATGGTTTAGTCACATTTTAGCCTTAAACAAGTATTTAATTTTTACATATGCATGTAAAACCATGTTGTTTATTGGTATTTCCACTGAAAATTACCGTGATTCAGCTCTTTTGGATGCATTTCAAAAGTGTAAAGTGAATTTATGTTCTATAATCGGTAGAAGGTGCATTTCCCTGAAATCAAACAAGTCATTTTTTATTATGATGGTGGATTCATCTGAGAATATAATACCATTTTCTGGTATGCTATGTTTCTATAAAACCAGAATACAGTCTTACATAGCCCTTATAATGCTATATATAAATACATTAAACAGTATAATCTTTTTTCCATACTTCCTCTTTAGATTGTTTGTGAATGGGAGAATTCATCTTTCAGACTTTCATTTGCTTTATGTGTGCAAGTACACACTGTCAGACTAAAACCTCTGCAGTTTCTGAAAAGTGTTTTTATGAACAAAATAAAAACCTGCAATTGTATCCTGTTTGATCATTTTTTTTTTCCTCCAAGTAATATTTATGGTATGTTTTTTCAAGCACACATATTTGGTTGATCAAAAACAAACAATGTTATTCAGTGGCAGTTGAGTGTCTGTGCATGTGTTTTTCCCCACAAGTAACGTAGGCTAAAATCAACTTTATCCAGACGTTTTTTCCCCTAGTCTCCAAAAAAATTACCGTAAAAATGAACCCATATGAAAATGAGCTCTTGTATGTAAAATATTTTCCCACACATTGCTGCTGCTGAATGTTTTTACTTAGCTAGCTGAAAATGGTATGTCTGCACAAATAATGAATGTGTGCTGCCGTCACATCCATTCTCACACTTTCCTATTTGAAAAATATGTGTACAGTATGGACATACTATAGATTGGGAAATAAGTGCTCTCTTTTTGATTACAAAATATTCTACTGTAAATTAACAAAATGTTTGCTGATAATTTGGCCTATGAGTATGTATGTTATTTCTAGCATATGTGCACATATAAACATTAAAACAGCATGATATTTTTGATTATATATATATATATACACATACACATAATAATACTTGTTGGATTGTTAGGAACATTTATAATTTACCATAAATTTTTGCTAACCTCTGGATGGTAGCGAAAAATAAAAATCTAACCTAAAGATGACTTGTGTTTCACTTTGGTATAACAGTGCTGTAAGACTATTATTCAGACATGGAAACCACTTATGGGGTTCACGAGTAAATAAGCTTATAAACTTCAATGCTGATTTATACCAGCTGAGGTTCTGTTCTCTAGGATATTTTTCTTTTCCTTAGTAGTCGTGGATTATTTTATACCAAAATAACTGGATAATTAAAATAGCTTATGGTTCCCCATATAATATCCATTATTATATTAACAACACTGCTGTAATGGTTTAAGAAACATAAAATTAAATTCAGGGCTGTTTCCTTAAACCCTTCATAAATATTTTAGAAGTTAATTAGGAGACTACAGGTATGAATAGACCGAGATTTATTCATAATTAAAAATCAGATATCACATGTCACCTCTTCTGATAGAGAAAAACCTTTAATTGCCTGTAATTAGGCAATTGTCCCTATAGTTTGCTAAAGTGTATTGAATTGGAATGAACTTGCTAGAAAGACATATTCACGATAATAAGCTAAGTTTCCTGCATTTTCTTTGTTCGATTGTGGGGTTTTTTTAACATGTTGGTATAGAATATGGTAGAAATAGTAAAATACGCATATCTTACTTACTGATACATTAAATCACAGGAAATACCTTTCTGTATAATTTGATATAATTTGGCATCTGACCTTTATCTAATGCCTCGTAACTTTTCATGCCAATTATTTTGTCTTCCTTTACCAAAATGTGAACAAAAAACTGAGCTCATGAATGACAATATATTCATTCAGCAGACCTAAGATATATTTTTCCAAAGTTGTAATTAGCATTCCACTTTTTACAATGTGGAAATGAAGCAAAGAAAAATAGATTTTCCGGAGCCCAAATTCTTGGGGAAAATTACTGATCAAAACAAACACCAGAAACATTGTTGCTCAGGTATCTGACCCTTAAACATGGTGCACAATATGCATGCGTGGTCTAGAGCAGTTCCCAGAAGGTATAGTGTTGACTAAAATGTTAAAATCTGCCTTCTTTAAGGCAGGTATTTACATATAAGCATCTAAACATAAATGACTTGATTTCCTGCAGTTTGAAAATCTACATATTTTGCCAAACTCAGTAAGGACTACATATGACATTTGATAGCTAAGACAGTTTTAGTGTGGTTTCTACAGCCTGTAAAAACTTATGCATGTGCTCTACCTGACATACTAACTGCCTTTGAAGTCACTGGAACTTCTCACAGAGCACAGAGTTTTTTGCTGTGTTCAAGCCAAGGGTCTGACTCTGGGATATTCTTGCCCTTATGCTTATAAAATGCCTTCCTAATCAATATGATATTTCATTTTGGTTTGAAATTCCCAGCTATAAGACTAATTGGACTTGACTCACCCTGGATCATCAAGCATGCAACTCTCAACTCACAGCCCTGCTGAGACGTGTCCTTCTTGGACATGGTTTGCCAAATGCTGGCTCTCACAATATGTTTGCACTAGGCTTGTGCCTGCTCCCTCAGAACCAAGTAATAAAGCAAAGTATTAGTTATTTAGGACAAAAATATTTCAAGGTATTTCAGATCCTTCAGTTGATCAGACTTTACTGCCCAGGTTCAAGTCAGTCTTTAGACTTCCTTTGGAGTCCTCCTTCTCTCATATCTATCTATCTACTTATAAACCAAACCAACCAACCGACCAGCCATATATATGTACACTGTTGCTTATACAGCTTCTGGATAATGACCCTTTCTTCTGCCCTTTCTAATTACTGTTCATCTGTTTCGTTTGGCCTCCAGGGTTTATCATCTAGGTTGTTGGCAATGCCCTAGATTTGAATTCTGGGTTTTTTTTGGTGTTTCTCCTTTTTTTTTTCCTTTGGCCTTTGTAGTTCTTGTGGTTTTGAATCTTTTGCACTACAGATCTTTAACATTTGTTATTTAGTATTGGCAAAGACTTTGAAATTAGGTCAGGCTGGATGTCCAGTGCACATGGTAGCTAGCAGTGTCAAAGGACTGTACCGAATATCATAGGTCATTTCTAGTCCTGTGTTTTTAAGTTTCTGTTTGTTTTGGGTTTTTTTTTAACTCTGGAGACAGGATTGTTGAAGCCTGCAGCTCACCTCTCTGTATTAGCAGTGTGTGCTGCAGTGTCCTTGCCTTCATTTGTCATGTTGCTTTCCAGTTGGCATTTCTTATCACCCTTCGGCAATACAGGAATACTAAAAATTCTGTTAAGGGGCAGTTGCTACATGGCAATGCTACCTTCCAACTGTGGCTTTCCCAAGTCATTCAGAAAATTATTACATCTCAGTTATTTAGATTATTTGTATCTGTTATGGGTATGTCTCAGAGACAGTGAGAAACACACTAACAGGTTAATTTTTAAGGTGTTTCCAGCCACCTTCTCTACTTGCTACAGCCCAGTCTTGGAGTTCCTTAAGACCCGTCTCAGCAGATTAAGCAGAGATTTCAGGATAGTGTATGTTCACTTTAAAGATACTTGCGATATTAATTAATTACTTTGTCTTGGCAACAGATTCTCTTTTACATGTGGGATATGTCTCAGCCTAATTTCAAGTGGTCATGTAGGCTTCATCAGTAGTCACTGCAGGAAAAGGCACATGCACATTTTGGAGGAAAAACATTCCACCTATTTTGGATGTTTATTTTGAGGATCAGTTGCCCTCTACAGGTTTATTGCTCCTTGCAGTGACATTATGTGTAGCCTAGGTGACCAATTTAAACTGGATGCTCATTTTTTCTATGGACAAAAGTAAGTGAAATTAATCCAACTTTAGTTTTGTCACATATGTAGAATTGAAATAATTTTATTGACAGCCTATTAGTGAGTGCTCTGAAGTAAAGTACAGGGTTGGATTCTATATTTCTTATTGCATTTATTGCAGGCAAAATTTGACCTGTGTGTCCAAAGCTATTAGTTCTTCCTGTAAGTATTTGAAATCCAGATATAGCAAGGTACCTCCTCTAGATACAAGAAACGGACATTGTACTGAGGAAATGGGAGGCATGATCCAGTGCATGTATTGTACATATACATGTTCACAAACATATACTCATAAAAATACATGAAGATGCACACTCATACACACACAGACTCATAGCCCAGTTCTGCAGATAGTGTTGTAGGTTAAATGTGTGTGCACGGCATGAGTAAAGGCAAATGTCTGAACAGCTTAGTCAAAAGAAATAAGAGCCATGAAGCCATTAAACTTTACAGACCAAATATTAGCTCTCCTTAAATCAAAGAATATCACTGATGGTCTTCCAACAGAGTGTAATATTCTGTATTTCACAACATATTACAATCAGTCATAGAACGCCTGTAAAGAGTTAGTCTGGTCATGAATAATTTGCCAGTGTTTTACGAACATCAAGATTGGTGAATGGTTAGGCATTAAGCCTTTAGAAACATTTAAAGGAGACTGACAAGAACCTCTGGACTAATATATGATTTACATGTTATATAGGACATCTTCACTCTGTTGTGCCCTAAGCAATGTGGATGCAATAATGAAAACTAGCACATAAATTTATTTGAGAGGAAAGAAAGACAAACAGCCATTTCTGAATGGAAAGCCCTTCTTTTGAAACCCTGAGCTCATTGTTAATGTCAGATGGCAGTCATGACTGGATACGTTCCAGTTAAGCCTATGTAGCATTTTGAGGGACTTAGCTTAAAATTGAGATGATATTGGCAAACAAACCTACGAGTGCTACCTTCAGCACTACTATAACCTACCTACCAGGGGCATGTTGGGTCAGGGTTGCTCAGGCATGTCCTAATGGGCCATTAAAGTGTGCTTGGTTACTTAAACATGCCCAGGGACAGTGCTGAGGGGCTGTTCACAGGCTGTGGGCTGTTGGCAAGTCTGCTCTCTGTGTAAAGGAGATGAACCTTCGAGACCAGCAGAGGTACAGCCTCAGAGTCTCTGTTTGTCAGTCTTCTGCATAAAGTCAGTCACAGCTGATGGCTCAGTCAGTACGAAGGCTTTGATAGGAAAACCTGTGGCTCAGAGGTGAGCCCCAAATCACATCCAAAAGACGAGGACTCAAGAGGCTTGCTGGTCACTTGATCTCGTGCATCAGGTCCTCCCTGTGCAACCCAGCCTCAGGGAGTATCTTGAACTCAGTGTAAGTTATCTGTTGTTCACAAGGATAAAGGAGAAGTCAGTGTCTACACCTTCCTCCCAAACTGTACCTCTGCCATGGTGAACTGTTTGACGTTTAGGCTTGTTGAGGCTAATGATGCTGCTGTGATTCCAGGCAAGGCAGACATATCTTTACTAATCCCTTAACTTTATTAATACCTGACCCACATGCTTTGGATCTTGTTTCTTAAGATATTTCAATACTTATTCTAAATCAGAAGAATTTAGTTTTATTGTTATTTTATTATACATATATGCATAAATATCTATTTACACATATTTACTGTATAACACCCATGCACACATACATATATTGCTTATATGCACATTATTCATAAATCCAACTGGAGTGAAAATCCTCATATTTAAGGAAGAGGAAGGTGTTGTCTTTCAGGATTCCATTATTCCAATGCTTTGACTTTTGTTCTGAATTTAACAGAATTTTAATAAATTTCAATAGAAAAGAAAATAATTTTTCAATGCCCATATGATATTCTGTGTTTCTTTATATTAACGGTATTTTTCTTAATGGGAAGATTTCAATGCTGTGATCACCCATATCTGTTTCATTAACATCTTTATAGAACTACGTCATATAACACAGGGATACTGATGCAGTATTTGTTTTTCTATCACCCCAACAAAAGCACACAATGACGTTGCACAGTGTTTTTAAATAAGGACAAAGCCATGGTGCAAGTCTGTAAGCCACGATTCTGTGTTTTATCAAAAGAAAACATGTGAAAGAGCAAGTCAGCTTTCAAGGAATCTCTGCAATCTGTAGGACAGCATAAAAAAAAGGCAGTGATAGTAATTAGCCTTTTAAAATAATTCCTCATATCCTTAAGCACATTATGGAAATTTATAGTACACATCAGATGTCTGTCTGTGTGTGGGGGGGATGTGCCTGTGCGTGCATGTACGGGTATGTGAGACAGGGAGAGAGGGTTCCAGCCATCTTTGCATGGCTGCATTTGTAATTGAACTGAAATGATGAAGCAATTTGTAGTGGTGTCAGTAACTCCTTGGGGGATGCTCCGTGAATGCATGTGATTAGGTGCCACGCAATTTGCCTGGCTTGTTGCTCACTATATGACACCAGTTAATGATATGTTCTTAAAGATTGTAACATTCTGCCCTTTACTTTTAGGGGTATTAATGTTTGGCTAATCTTAACTAATCCTAAATATTCCTCCACTCCCATCCTGCCACTGGCTGCTCAGCAATCAAAAATACTTTTTTGCTCTTTGCCATACTGTTCTTACTGATCCATTGCCATGATTATATTAATCAGTAACATGTACCACAGGAGAATAAGATGGTGGGGCAAAGCTCATTGCCCATTTAAGTACTCCTAAGTTTTCACCATAAAGTGTAAAAATAGTATGAGACTAGGGGTTTGACTTCGCAATTTGAACCACCACATACACACTGATTTACTGTGCATATATTAACTGTTTGTCTAGCATTTTTTGACACCTGGACATTAGGTAATTACTATCCAGTTACGGAAGAGGATCAGTGGTGTCCTGGTAGATCAAGTCGAACACAAGCAAGCAATATGCCTTTGCAGCGATGAAGGGCAAGGGCATACTGGGCTGTGTTAGCTATCTTCTTACCTAGCCACAGGTGGAATAAATGATTTTTCCCCTCTATCTGGCACTTGTGAAATACTGTGTCCAGTTTTGGGCTTCTCAGTATGCATAGGAAATCCCATGAGTGGCTACCAAGCTGGTTTGGGGCTGGAGCACATGCAGTTGGGTCTGTTCATCCTGCAGAAGAGAAGGTTTCAGGGGGATCTAATAGTTGTCTACAGCTATCCAACAACAGAGAAGAAAGAGCCAAACTCTTCCCAGAAGTGTGCAGGGACAGCACAAGAGGTAACAGATGCTGTTTGAAACACACAAAAATCTGAAAATTCTTGATATAAAAATTTTATTTGGATCAACCATGAGGTCTTGCTCAAACACTGCAAGAAGTTGCCCAGGGAGACAGTGGGCTCATTGTCCTTGGAGGTGTTCAAGATTAAACTGGACAGTGTCCTGTGTAACCTTATCTAAATAGACCTCCTCTGAGTGAGTCCAAAGAGCTCTTGAGGTCCCTTCCAATCTACATGGTTGTGTGATGGCCTGATTCAATAATTGAGTCCCTTCTTCCCCATGTCCCCCACGTGCAGTTCCATGCAATATCTTTCAGTTGAGAAAATGAGTCTAACATAAGGCAGAAGTAGCTATAGACTGGAAGATAGATAGGCTATACATTAAATTCTCACAAGCTGTGTAGAATACAGGTCTCCTGTGTCTTGTATGGCACTTTAACTACTGGGCTCTTGGATAAAAGCAGGGAACCATCTCCCTCCTTCTGGGATCTGGCTCTTTGCTTCATTTGCTTTTATATGCAGTGCCTCTAAGTGAAATGTTCTGTTCTCAACCAACCCAAACACTTTTTTCTTTTTTTTTTTTTCATTTCTTCAAGAAGAAACAAAACCTGTTTAATTTAGTTCAGGCTGAGCCAACTTTTAAAAAAATGCTTTGGTTTGGCAGCTGCGTTCAAGTGATTCTCACTGCCCTTAAGAAAGAATAGAAAGTTGAGTGGCTGCCTTCCCAATTTATGGGCCAAGACAGTGGCCAGGAAGGATTGTTTTACAGCTTTAGAGTCCAGCCCAGGGGCTGAATTTCATTCCAGTTTATCCTCTGTTTCAAGCTCACATTACATCCAATATTTACAATCTTTTTTATAGAGACAAAAACATCCAAAAATATTTAAAAAGATTAAAGTACAAATCACCATTGGCAGCCTGCTTAGCACTTAAATAGCATTCTCCCTCCTTTGATTGTTTTACACAATTAAAAAAAAACAAATAGACAGTAAATAAGACACAATTTCTAAAAGAATTCCAGACTTCTAGTTGTCATTGTTCCTAAGTTTTCCAAGAAAGTCTAGAAAATTCTAGGTTTTTTTTTTCTGTGTAAAATTATAGAAATGTGAGTTTCAACACAACTATATGCCAGTATTCAAAGAGCAACAACCAGCACTCTTCTTTCCTCCAACTTGCTTTTTTACCAACAAATAGCTTTCTGTTATAGGTGAGACACTAGGAGAAGGACTTATAACATGGCCTAATATTATTATTATTAAATATATTATTGATTAGTAATATAATAATAAATGTTTTGAAAAAGAAGAATTAGAGGCCAAATTAAAACACTAGACAAAGCATGCTACATGGGCATGTGCTCAGATGGGAGTTGATATCTGTTTCCTGTGGCCTCAGCTGCAGCAGAAGAAAGCCAAGCAACTCCATACTCCATTTCTGGCAGCTCAAGACCATTGATTTCACTTTTTAAAAAGATGAAACAAGGATGCATTGAGCAGAATATCTTTTGGGGAAGATGCCAAATAGATGTGTATGAAAGTACGTGGCTTCTCTCCCTTCTTACAAGTACTGGGCCTGAGGTGCACCTTCATTGCTTCTAAACTGAGCTTTGAACCTACTACAGAGGGACCGAACCCAGCAGTAGTGGGGATTAGAAAGGTTTCAGACCTGACACTGTAAGAGTCTAATGTGTGTTAGCACAAACCATGCAAGAGCTGAGGAAGGTACAGGTAGCAGGGAGAGTGACAGAGTTGTGAGGACACCAATTTGTCTTGACACAGCTCTGCATATCAAGAAATCCTGAGGTATCTGCATACAAAACTACCAAGAGCTTCTTGGTGAGTCCTAGACACAAGTGAATCAGAGGGATTTTGGACAGGCTTCAGTACTGCAAACTGAAGCAAACCTTCTGATGAAACTGTTTGCAAAAGTAATGGAAATGCAATCTCCATGTGCTGAAGGTAACACTTCCATTCCTATGACTGCCAGTATCTCCTTGGACAAATAAACCACTTCTCCTCAGTTTCCACAACTATAAAAGGCAAATAAGGATACTTATCTTCCTCACAGGAGTTTTTGAGGTCTGCACGTGTAAAGATTTTCATAAGTCGGAGTGTTGCATTGCATAATACGGTTTTTTATGCCTACAGAAAGACATTTGACTGCTCTAGTAGATTTTGGTATTACGTTTAAGTGAAATACATCCTTGATGAAATAGAGCTAACTTTTAAAATAAATAAGTAAAAAAAGTACCCTGAGCATAATGAAAAAAAAATCGTTCTATTTATTCATTTTATGTTAAGAATCGTTTTTTTATAATCAATTCCCCCCCTTTATTCCAGGAGAAATCTACCTGAACCCTCTGACTTCATGAATATTGAGAGCCATTTTGACTGGAATAAATTTTGTAGAAATTTTTCCAGTGGTGTCATAAGCTTTCTTATGACACTGTTTCTTCTAAGGATGCTATAATACTGTAGACTTTCCATGGGAAACTGCTGGGTACTTTCCTCTTCCTGCCACATACCTGGCTTGGGAATATATGGGAAGAGTGGTGTTGTCTCTTTCCATCAGTTCATGTCACCACAAAGAGGCCATCAGTAACGTGAGACTTTAACTAATATGAAATATTTAATTTGTAATTACCAATATTAAACATGTTTTTCTAAATATTGTGTTTATGGTGATTAATTATTTAGTGATTATATGTGGTCTGAATATTTGTGTAAAATGGGTTTAACCTTTAAAAGTGCTAAACACTGTGCCGAGATTATAATCAGAGTTTGAGAAATGGGAAAGATCTATCTGGAGAGCACTTTTGTATGTGCCTAACTTTTAGTACCTAAGCCTGTACTTCTGCACTCAGCTGGGATGGGATCCTGGCACTCAGCAACTTGCTAGATCAAGACTTCAAGAAGCACAGAATACCATTAATCCCTTCCTACTAGGAAGGATACCACGTCCCAGCTGCGGCTGTACAGGGTGCTCTGCCTGGCTATACCTGTCCTGCTAGACAACTTCAGGCTGTGAAGATGCTTGGCTGAACAACAGAAGGCTTGCACCTGTTTTTATTCATGGCTGTAACGCACTTTGGCACTGCCACTCTGGCGCCAGGGCTTCCTGCAGCCCTTCTATCTGTCTTCGCATTTTCTCACTGGGGGGAAGGTGTGAAGCAGGCTCAGCAGGATCTGTAGTGGGCTGCAGCCCTGGTGCCGCTCCAGCCAGGCTGGAGGAGGATTAGCTGCCAATCACCCCTCTCTTTAAGCTACCCTGCCCTTGTTCAATAGAGGTAATGGGTCCAGTGGGCAAGTAATAGGTCCAGTGGGTCTATTACACATTTTTATTGAAAAGCAAAATAAATAGCCCCGTAAAACTCACACACTGCCCCAGGGCTACAATAATTTATGCACCTTCTTACACCTTCTTTTTCCTTCTTTGCCTTTTTGCCTTTTCAGGGTTGCTCGACTGATCTTTTCCATCATGTCAGGCAAGACGTTTTGTAAATTCATCACCAATTGTTTGAATAAGGCAGTATTCAAAAATACTGCATGTTGTTATGTATAGAAATGTGGCAGGACTTTACTACTTGATTATACACATGTGTATTAACAGAGGAGATCACATTTTACTCAGCCAAACTTGTTTAATAGAAAAGGCATAAAAATCAAAGTATATGTACTATCAGGTTTGCTTTCCAGAAAGAATGTGTTTTTCCACAAAACTAAGGAAAGGGTAATTTACCACTCAAACAAGTTGGGAAAAAGAGAGCATTCTTTCCTAAACAGCAACAATTATGTATTTGGCAGGCAGTAGTAAAAGCAATTCTACTTCCCTTCTTAGCCCATGGTAAATCTGTACCTGGGATTGATTAGAGAACAACTGGAGAGGTGCTGCTTTTCTTTTCAAGGTCTACCAATGAATTTTTCTTTTTTCTTTTCCTTTTTTTTTCCCCTCCCTTTTTTTTGGTTCTGAACATGTTTTACCAGTATAGTAAGACTCTCCCACCTCCTTTGTGGTTGGCTCCCACTTATTCTTCATTTGTACAAATACAGATTCCTGACAAGTTGGGGAGAAGAAACCCAAATGCTGTTGGAAAGTCAGTATGATGAATCAAATGATATGATAAAGGAAAACATCCTGATAGGAATCCCTTGAGACCTGCAGATATCCATACTTTCTTGAGTATTATAAGAGCCATATTTTGAATTGTACTTTGTCTTTTCCTAGTCCAATTCAGATGATGCAGCAGGATATGAAAATGCTGCACCTTTAAACCCTAAAAACAGTTTTGGAGAATATCTTAGTAGGGTAAGTGTAGCTTTGCTGTACCAAACCAAATGACTCACTCCTTTGCTGCTCTGTCTCTGGAACCAGTTTTTTCACAAGAACATGGCTGTATTAAGTACCTTTGCAAGGGGAGAAAAAAAATCTTAACTTCTGTTAGTTAGAGGGTAATGTATGCCCAAGAGCAAGAGGATGGATATATTTTCTAAAACTCTCTGTTGATTTTTATCCCTATTGTTCACAATTTGGATAGTCTCATTACCAGGTGGCTGTTGTGCAGGATGATTTTATCTAAAGCAGCTGTTTTCCTTAATTTTTTTTTACTTGTGAGAACAAAACAAGAGGAAAAAATCAATTTAAAATAAATAAAAACCCCTTCCTAAACTCAATAGGACACTTTAGACAGAGCACTTGAGACAGATGTTGAGGAAAGAGGAAAACACAATCTCTTTATGATTCCTACCCTCCTACAAAATTGTCATTAACACCTAAAAATTAGGAGACAATAATAATTCTTTTAGACTGTGAAACAGTGAATAAAACTTTATAGAAAAGCTCCTGGTAGGATTAGTGCTCAGCTGGAAACTGCCACGTGGAGAATTCTGCGGCATAACATGGATGAGTAAAGCACCAGTCAGGAAACTAAACAGGTATCCAGCACATGGGAAAAAAAGGGAGAGCCCTGAGACTGTATCACGTTAAGTTGTCTTGTGTGATGTAGTTGGCTTCTGCTCATGCAGAAATGGTTTGGAATATGCAGCTAATGCTGGAGGGACAAATAGTGGGCTATTAAAACAGGCAGTGTTGAAAGCTTATTACTTGGGTTTAAACCAGAAGACAAAGATTAATAAAGCACAGAGGAAAGCTTTCTTTGTGGTGTTATTTTTCTGAAGTGTTACTTCTTCATATTTGATGTTGTGCCTGTGAAAGCCACCAAGCCAAGAGTCCTGGAAGTTACACGTCTCTTGTCTGCAAAGCAGTGAGAGGTCGACTTAGAGTGAGCTGGCTTTCCTACCAGGCCAGCTAGTTTGAAAGAAATGCCCTGTGAGATACAAAAGGATACAGGTTATTTTCAGCAGTCCTAAATTCTACTCCAGGTCCCTTTCCTAATGTTTCTTCTAGGCAAGCCCCTTTGTTTGCAGCCTTTTTCTGGCAATTTAAATGATCAGGAACCTCAGAGGCACCTTGCTTTCTCTTTTGGCAGGAAACACAGTGGACCTTGGTGGAATTCATGTGAGATAAATACATCCCGGTGTCCCTAGGCAGCCTTGATGGAGATAGCAACACAATGTAGGCATTTGTCTGCTAGGACCTGGATTGGACTCTTAGTGTATAAATGTGTGACCATGGAGTAAGAAATTCGATTGCCTGTTGTGATTCTTTAAAGGTCAGATTTCCTTCTGTATGGAATAATGACTGTGCACTGCTATTTGGGAACAGTAGTGAAGTTTAAGCAATGGCAGTGTTACAGGCAGGTAGGAGGAAGTCCCCTAAGAACAGAGGACTTACAGATAGACTGGAAATTTTCAAGTCTAATGTCTGGATTTAATTTAATTTTCATGCTGTTGTTAGGGACAGCCTGGAGTTTCTCTAAAGAATAAGCAAAGATACTGTCCTTTTACACTCCCAGGAGCACAATCTTAAAAAATGTCTTCACTGTTTTTCCAGTGACTACAGCCTCCCATCACACTCTGTTACCCTGTATAGTGAGGACATCTGGGGGGAATTCAACCCTCTGGCTCCAAGTGAAATTGGTACTGGTTGTCTCTCACCTTCCACTCTTAAAAACACTTGACAATTTGACATTCTCACTGCTAAGTGGAACTGACAGAGGCTCATCAACAATAGGACATTGTTATCAGCCCTGGCAGAAATCATACCAACAGCCTTATGTGAAGTGATGACTTGCATTTACTTCCAGTAGGATGAATGCAATTGGGTGTCAAGTGTTCCCAGTGTATGACTAGGGAACAGTGAGGAAGTTACTTAAAGAACTTGTGTTCTTCCTGCTTCCATCTCAGTCATCTTGGAAGTAGATTGCAAATTGCTTAAACCTTAAAATGCTGCAGAATAAATGTCTCATTATTACACTGCAGTTTGATATGGCTTGGAAAAACACTCTAATATGCTCCAATGATTGTTTTCAGATGTTGGGCTTTATCGGGCCCAAGATGCTGGGCAAAAGATGAAGGCAAATTGTTAGTACCACTCTGCTTGCCAATAATTCTTTCTTTCTTCCTTTCTTTCTTCCTTTATTCTTCATTTCTTTCTTTTTTTTTTTTTAATCTGGTTGTATTAATGAGCCTGGTTGTGCAATGCACACTGCACTGACCTTTCCCATCTAGGACAGGCATGCAAACCCTGCCTTCACCAGAGTGATGGAAAGCAATTCAGATCTGAAGGCTATAAAAGGCAAAACTGAAATGAATTCTGACAAGTTGTAGCTGAACTCTTCTTGCAGAGAAACAGTCATTCCTTTCCCCCTACCCCTGCTGCCCAGCTCTTTTTAAATGGTCCAGAATTGGCTGTTTAATATCTGAGAGTTCCAGAGCCCGAGACTGTTTGGAATGGAAGGGGTTTATTGATGCCAGCTGAAGGTGCTCTCATCAGGTGAACGGAGGTGTGTTGACAGCCCTTGGGTGTGTGAGTGAGTGACATTCAAGTCCTGTATCCAACAGTGACCTTGAAGAAAAGCATATGAAGAAATTAACAAAAGGATTTCAAAAGGGTTATGTTTCCATCCCTGTCATCTTATTTTGTGAAACTCACTTAATAAATAAAAAGATAGATTAAATATTTTCCTCTCACTGCACCATCATTGTGCAGACCTGTTGACAAAAATGAGTAGTGTGACATTTGACTAAAAAATACTGAATGCAAGTGGAGCTCACTCTGCTTAAAAAGAATCATCATTGCACTGCATAAAATAAAATGCTGTAAAAACCTTAACTTAGCTAGGGAAGGATTTAACTCTTCCTCTTTCCTAATGGGGGGTTTTGTTGTTGCTGCTTTTAACTGCTCATTTACAATGCATTTCTCAAATAAGGGTAAAGGACATCTCAGTAAGAGGAAAATAAGAGCCAAAAAGACTCCTGAGGAAAAAGCCATCTACTCACAGGTTTTATTCTGAATATAGAAACAGCAGCAAAGGCCATGGGTAGGAACAAGTGGATGAGGCCTCCAGGTTTGTCTTTTGCCACAGCTGCAAGTTCCATTGGAACCCACCAGGCTGGGGGTCTGTGCCAAGAGACTCAGAAATGCAGAACCAGTAAGTTCTTCTTCATTTCCTCGGCATCCACCAGGAGAAGCTCAAGCTATGCAAACCTAAATAAACAGCTGAGGGTCCACCTAACTGTTACCCACATTATCCTTTATTTTCCCTTGTTTTTTAGCTGTGTGGTGCTGTAGGAAACACCTGCATGGGGTTCTGGTCTGTTTTTACCCAGCTGACTTTTTTCAACCATGCACTGGCTTGGGGTCAGCCCTCATGAGCAGGTGTTTTCCCTCAGAATAGCTTTCTTGTCTGGACCAGAGTGGATCACAAGGGCCGAACTTCACTGCCGAAGGTCACGGGTCAAACACAGCAGCACAGGGTCCCCTGGGCACTGTGCTTACCAGGTGTTTAATATTATCAGAGGTTATTTGCTGAAACCGTGATAGAGTGTTCTCAGTGATTCAAAATAAATTTAACGAGAACAGTTTTAAAAGCCCCCACATTAGAGGATGTCTGTTCAATGGACAGAGAGGTTAAAGTTAATTCGATCAGGCATGTGTACTTTCTCCAAAAAGGAACATATGCACTCAGCGGCTTGGCCCCATTTGTTGCAATTTTGGGTCTCACTTCCATTTGCAAGAAAGATAACTACTTGCATATGGAAGCAATAAATAAGAGAAGTCATTAAAATTTCTCTAATTTAGAGAAAAAAAAAAGTCTTAATGAAGTAATATCTTTGCCAGAGCAGACAGAAATGTAGATTAGAGATTGGAAGGAAAACTATTAAAAGAATTGCCATGTTACTAGTCTTTTTTCATCTAATGAATTTATGAATTGCCACTTGTTAGGTCACAGACTTTGTTAATTTCCTATGTGTTTAGTTAAGCAGAGAAAGTGTGGGGCAGGAGGAGGGAGAGGTGAAACGAAAATGTTTGTGAACAATGAGCCTGAGTAAATATTTTGGTACAATGTGTTAAGGCTATTAGGTTCAAAATTTTTGAATAAAACCAGCTATATTTAGAAAATCTGAGAAAGACTGGACTACACATCTACTAAATAAGTTGATATATATTTCTAAAACTTTTCCTGTGTTTATTTTTTCACTTTCACAAGCTTATGCTCTTTAAAGGTATAAAGGGTTAAAAGGTCATGACATTTACTGAATAATTTTATTAAAACAAAAAATATTTAAGAAAACAATGTTAGCTTATGGTGCCAATTTACTAATCACACATCCATGGGCAACACTGTCAAAAGTTCTAGCTACTCCCCTAGCTCTTGAGCTTTCTCTGATCCAAAGTCTCCAGAAGAATTTTCATTCTCTCTTTTCCTGTGACTTGCAGAAGCTAAAAATCAATGCTGCTCCTCGGGTCTCCTTGTATTGCTGGTTAGGATCTGAGTTCCTGCCGAAGTGCACTAGCACATGATCATCTGTGAACCCACTTTGATGAATGAGGAAGTGGGATTCTCAAGTGTTTCAGTATCCAAAGGTAGGAATTTTTTCAATCTTTGTTTTTTGAAAAGCCAGCCTTTATTACTGAGAATGTGACAGAAGAGAATAAACACAGAAAATAACAGAGCAAGCAAAGTAAATAAAGCCCTGATTTCTTTCATACAAGTATTCAGCAATCGTAGGTCAATTAGTGCTCTGTGCAGCAGATGGCATTTTGTGATCTTATGCTACTAAATACACTGAAAAGGTAATGGTCTGGTCCTGCTTTATCAATGACCTGGACAAGGGGAACGAGTGCACCCTTAGTAAGTTTGCAGATGACACCAAGTGGGGTGAGATCGTTGAGGTGCTTGAGGGTAGGAAGGCTCTGCAGAGGCATCCAGTCTCTGGACAGGCTGGATTGATGGGCCAAAGCCAATTGTGTGAGATTCAACAAGGCCGAGTACTGGGTCCTGCACTTGGTTCACAACAACCCCATGCAACGCTACAGGCTTGGGGATGAGTGGCTGTGGAAAGCAACCCAGTGGAAAAGGACCTGTGGGTGCTGGTCGACAGTCAACTGAAGATGAGCCAGCAGTGTGCCCCGGTGGCCAAGAAGGCCAACAGCATCTTGCTAGTATCAGGAATAGTGTGGCCAGAAGGACTAGGGAAGTGATTGTCCCACTGTACTTGGCACCGGTGAGGCCACTCCTTAAATATTGTATTCAGTTTTGGGACCCTCACTGCAAGAAGGACATTGGGGTGCTGGAGCGTGTCCATAGAAGAGCAACAAAGCTGGTGAAGGGTCTAGAACACAAGTCTTATGAGGAGTAACTGAGGGAACTGGGGTTGTTTAGCCTGGAGGAAAGGAGGCTGAGAGGGGACCTTATCACTCTCTACAACTACCTGAAAGGAGGGTGTAGCAAGGTGGGTGTTGGTCTCTTCTCCCAAGTAACAAGTGATAGAACAAGAGGAAATGGCCTCAGGTTGTGCCAAAGGAGGTTTATATTGGGTCTTAGGAAAAAATTCTTTGCTGGAAGGTTTGTCAAGCACTGGAACAGGCTGCCCAGTGAAGTGAATGAGTCACCATCCCTGAAGGGATTTAAAAACTGTGTAGATGTGGTGCTTAGGGACATGGTTTAGTGGTAGACTTGTCAGTGCTGGGTTAATAGTTGGACCTGATGATTTTAATGGTCTTTTCCATCCAAAACAATTCTATAATTCTACCATTTTACTTCCATCATTCATTGCAGGCCTTCCCATGGTACCCTGTCCTGACACACAAAGAGTGAATCCATGATGTCTATTCAGTGGCTTTTTAAAGCATGAGTTAAAGATAGCAGTGCTAAAAACTGAATCAGCAATTGCTCCCTAAACATGCAGCAATATCCCCTCCCATCTGGGCAGATGAGTGAGCAGCATATTGAACCTGCCTACATCGACCCTGGGTGGCTGCAATTTCCTTCATTTGAGGAGTCAACCAGATACTGAAAGCAAATTATGAATGGGCTGGATTCTTGGTGGGTAATGAAAAATGTTCAAATAGCAACCTGTTGGGGTACAAAGCGGCTACTTTCTCATCTTTGGGGACTGGGGATAATTAATTGTAACAGTATCTGCTCTGAGTGGTCCAGGGAGTATAAACTGAAAAATAAGTTACACACATACGCATGCATGTACAAGCATACACACACACTCAGAAATTCAAACCAAACCTTGATGAGTTCTGATAAGCTCCCCACTGCACTTTACTTCAGTGTAGATCTGTGCTCCTGTGTGATGCTTCTGGCTCCACTTAGAGCTCTCAAGTGAAAAAAAAATCCCACAACCCAAACCCAAAACAAAGGCCGTTTTTGTTGCATTTTTGGCATAAAAGGAAACAGAAACGAGTGGAAATATAACTAAAATGTCTGTTCTCAGGAGGCCCATGTCTGCATTCTTGAGGGTTCAGATCGTTTGGATAAACTCTGTACAAGTATCTGAACTTTTTGGTAGGTCTCCAAATTGAACCTCTGAACCTTCTGAGGCTCACAGGAGGCTAGCCACTTTTGTGCTGCTGCGTGGTTGGACTCAGTTTGCTTTCTCAGGCCCTTGATACTGAAAATATTTACCAGGTAGTTAGTAAATCCAGTGAGACAAGTCATGAGCCTGTCTTTTGGGTTTCATTGGCTACTACGAGGGAAAAGTTTCTGCTAATGAATTAGTCATCAAGGGATGAAACAGGAGTGTTTTGTGGTTCAGATACAAGTCTAGGCCTAAGAAGATCTAGTCTCTGTTCCAGGACGTGCTACTGACTTCCTATGGGATTTAAACAAGCTCCCTCTGAATCTCAGTGACATGTTTGCTAAAGGGTGATATTTGAGTTCCAACAATAAACTTTGTTTTTTGTCAGATAGTATGGAAATGAGCACATCAGAAAGCCTAGAAATCTACTAAGTAATTCCAGAAGGATGAGCAGACTAATGTGGTTTTAGTTGGCTAGTCCCAGGTACAATCCAAGAAGGAAATTCTTAGGAAGCTTAATGCACTTCAGTTACTAATTTGTTTGGTTCTCAGTAATATTTAAAACAGCTTGGATTTTAAACCACATGAAAAATATGCCACCCTGCTGTTCCCACAGGCGTGAGCCAACATCTCAAGAAAATACATCTAATTCCTGTGCCAGTAATACATTTATTATTTATGTTTTCAATTACATTTCCATACCAACCTCCATGTGTAAAACTGAAAAGTTTAAGCATGTACCCCCAAAGAATTATCCAGTTTTTTGTTACAATAGGCACTGAATCTTTGAAATGGACATGGGTCCCTGTGACCTAAGTGGCCTAATTTCCACTGAAATTTGTGTGAATGATATTGGGAGTCTTTTTCCCCTCCTCAAAATGAGCATGCTACAGGAAAAACTTCTGAAGCTGTATAAAGTCAGAAGCTCTGCTGGTGCTGCAGTCACTATTAAGCAGCTTGGGGCAGTTGACTATTAACACAAACATTGTAGCCAGTGTGATACCCTGGAAATGAACCAAATATGACTCTATTTAAATGAGAAAGGAAGTGACTGTTAGATTAGAGAATTTTAGGAGAAATGTCCTGGGCTTTGATAACATGGAAATATTTCAGTGACAAAATACTGGAAATTTGACAACCAGCTCATTCATGTAACTTAGAAGACACCATCAAAAACATCTAAATCTAAGGCCTTAACATCATTGTCCTACATGATCTTATGTCAGATGATTTCTAAGGAAGCTGGAACAAAGTGGAAAAGCCTTTGTGTTCTTTTTATCATGTCCTAAAAATATTTGTGGAGCATTATGACAGCTCTCAGAATATTTTGGGGTTTTCTTCTCATTTGGTCTTCAGGATGAGTGACCCTCCAACATAGTAGTTTTAAAGGTCAGATCTACCTATTGTAAGTAAGCAGAACTTTGAGGTATTAGTTAGATTTCAAACACTGAACTCAGCAAAACTTGTCATTCATCACCTACCCTCTTACTCTGAAAGTAACGTATATTCCATATATTTAGTACCAGAAACCATCTGTTGCACATATGCTAAAGTACATGTGACATTATGCAGATGTATTTAAAATATTGTAAAATTGCTTTGTTTTTCTGTTATATTTTAAAGTATTTCATGGCACAGTGTAGATATAAAACATAAGACTATATCACAATCCTAGTGTCGTGCTGCATGTGTTAAGTAACAGGAACACTGGTGACATTTGTTGCCTCTCTAGTACCCTATCAAGGTATGAGAGATACATATCTTTTTTTTTCCTTATTGATGATTACTAGCGTAGTACTATGTTTTTGTGCTGTGATGCATTAACACTCAGTACAGGAAGAAGTAAATCCCAGATGCCTGAGAGGCTGATAGTGCAAAAAGATAGGCGAAAGGAGAAATGCCTTTTCACACTTTTCTGGAATAGGATTACATGAACATTTCTTTCACTTTAATCCATACAGTTTATAGAGCTCTAGGCAGTTGCAATCTGTTTGATTTCTTACTTAAGTGTAGGTTTACAAACAGAAGCATTGTACAGTAACAGGATTCTAAGCGCCAGTTAAAACAATTAAAAGAGCTGTTAAAGTAATTTACAAAGCCCTACTTGCTGATATGAATTACAGTGTTTTGGTAAATGCACTTTCTAAAAAGAAAAGTGTGGAGAGATGGGGAGCACCTTTTGGAGATTTGAGACAGACACTTTCAACAGTTTGTAGCTACTATGAATGAAATTGGTTCTATGTTCTTTTAAGTTATCATCTTGAAACAAGATAGAAAACAAGATTGAAACTATACCTACTAACTATTTGAGATGAACTGAACTGCCCAGCTGAGGATTTATATGAAGCATTTAATTGATGGTCCAAATACAGTGCTCCAAAAAAGAACCTTTATGCTTCTTTCTGCTTATACCTCCACCTATTGTACCTTTTGTCTCTTGCCAGTGGTCTTCTTTGGTTCAATTTACTGAATATAAGTGCCTGGTGCTATTTGAGATGTTCTAATATATGCAAGAAATCCACACAACTGGCAGAAGCATCACAGGAACTTTGGGACACCTGTGCCCTCTGGAGCTGCAGATGGAGGCCAGGTGTGGTAAGCTGGGCATTTCAAGGGACAGAAAAAGAAATCTGTATTTAGACAACTGAATCAAACCTGCTGTGCAAATGTGAACATCTCCCAAAAGCCCCATGTCTTATCTGCAAGTTCTAAGCAGACTTTTTGAATACGCTAGGGTGTCTCATACGGTGGCCAGCAACAACATTTGGGAACCCAAATCTTGTCCTCTGGAAATACTCCAAGCATCTAATAGTGTTAAATTTATTAAAAATAAAAATAAAATTTGGCCTCCTAGAAGGGAATTTCTTTTGAAACTCCCTCATGCAGTACTAGCACTCACCCTAAAGCACATCCCTATTTTTCATCACTTGAAAACACCTCTAGATTTCTTTGCACCTAAGCTTCTGTGCCTTGTGCCATCTAAGATGCCTTACAGTAACCAAAGAATCTGCATAAGACTGGCAGAGATGGCACAGGACCCACACACTGCTGGAGACCCACACATTACTGGAGTGGCAACTGGTGTGTATATCAGGAGGGATACCCTGTATGGGTTGAAAACAACCTTGTCAAAGGGAATTGGGTGAGCAATGTATTGAGAACCATTGATTGTATTGATAATTCCCTTTGACTACAATGTCAGTGCAAATATCAGCCTAGGGAAGCCTGCGTTTAAATACTTGTTTCAGGCAGACTCCTGCCTCAACTCCCCTCAGCTGTCAGGGGGTTCTTTCCAGGCACAAGAATTTGCCAGTCTTCATGCTGCTGCCAAAGTTTGCCACAAGGTTCAATCCAGAAAATATTGGTACTCTGGCTATGACAAAGATATTTTAACCATAGGCTTAGCTTTAAGTGTCCGAAATCACTAGGATTGTTCAGCACTTTGCAGGAATAGACCTATAATTTTTTTTTGGTCTTCTTTCATTAGCAGAGGCCAGGCCTATTCCTAGTATGACATAAACAAGATGACAGAACAAAAATAATCTTTTTGCATCAGCTGAGGTGGTTCAGTGACTACAAACATATGGGGATATAATTTGAGAAATCTTGTTGTCCAGCTTCAGTAACTGAAGGAGGTGTTTCTGATAGCCTGAGACAAATCATAACTAAATTGCCTCCAACACAGTAATAAGCACAACTCAATTGTTCATCTCTTTATGCATACAACTTCCAGTGCTATCTTATGTTTCAATGGTACATAACAATATTCTTCTGTGTGAGAACATTTTTTCCCTTCCTGGTCATTCATTAGCTGCTGTCCTCCATACAGATAGTTGTATAGTATTAATGTATGTTTCCGTGGACCCGTTTGCTGTCAATTGATTTCACATTCAGACTGTATGTAATGACTCATTTATTAGTTCTAGAGTGTCCTTATTTGTATGGACTACTTGTATTGATATCATTAGCCTTGAACAACCCCAGTAGTTCTGTTCATGGCCATGTGTTTTTAAGTTATAAACTCAGTTCAACTGTCAAGTTTTCAGTCAATTCTAATTAGTCTCACGTTAAAAAAAAAAAAAAGCAACAAAAAACCCAACAATAGTGGTACATTCTTAGTGGCCATGATTTCTTCTTTGTCACATACTCAGACAAACATTTCTGTGTCATTTGTACTTGAGCATTTTACAATGTCTGAAATGCTTCTAAATATGAATTGCATATCTGAAGATTGTTAATGACATTCTTGGCATTCCATTAATGTTATTTATTATTTATTGTGTGTGAGACGGAACTGCCTAGAGGCCTTTGCAAAGGATCAAGGACCCATTGAGCTAATCTCTTGCGAGGCATATCAGTCCAGATGGATGAGCAAATGCAGGAGCACATGGCAAACAGCAAAACCTGTTTGTCAGTTCAGCATTCCAACATGGAAAATACAGCTGTAGCACAGACAGTGGCACAGTTCTTGCTAACTGGCACCATCAGGTGTCACAGCTGAAAGGACATGGACTGAACAAAACTGGGTTGGTTTTAGACTTATTTGCTATAAGGTAACTCATCTGTTCTTTGACCTGAATGATCATGTTTTCTAAAGCAGGCTTCAAAGGTAAGAGAAAGTATATGGTTCATTTTTGAATCTGTGGTATGGGATCAGAGTATGACTGAGGAGCACAACCAGACTGAGAAATGGGAAAGTAATCCTTTGTACTGTATTATAAAGCATCATTTTATAGAACTTTTAACTCTGGCAAATAAGGAAACTAATCCTAGTGCTGTGTTGCATTCATTTTGTGTATCAAATGGACCATTTCTGAAATAGTTGGCATTAAAAACACTTTTCAGGTCTCCACCATCAGAAACTCATTTCATCTGTCATTGATAATGTGTTCACTGATACTTCTCCTGTCTAACTCTCCTTCTCCACCTCCTCCCCTCTTCACTATCAGAAAGAAAAGGACCCAATGGTTAGGGTCTACTCACTGGCCAGGAAGAGCTGAGGCTGATGATTTGTTCTGTTGTAGGTCACTGCCATGAGCCCAGATCCCCTGTACAGCTTTCTCAATGTTTTTTGCATATGTGTTTTATGGAGGATGATGTTGCCTTCCTGTGGGGCCATGAGGATTCATGAACATGATATTGATAGGTGGTCTCTACCTTTCATCTCCTGGTCTCCCACATAACTTTGGTAGCTACCTTTGCTTCATGATGTCAGGAGGTTGAAGGGTTGGGAAGCTGGTGATGAAAGATGCCAGGAGTTCAAGGTTGACAGCAGGGCTGCTGTGTAAGGCTCATGATAACAACCACAGTCGTTTATTAACCACCATAGTTTCTCCTTTTAGACTGCTCAAAGGCCTCTAAAAGCAGACCAGGAAATGCAACTGAAATCAGGAAATTTCCAAACAGCAACAGGGCCCAACAGCCAAATAAAATAAATGACCTGGCCTAGGATATCCTTGTAATTTGCCACCCAACAACAATAAACCAATCCTACAACACACAAACTAGAAAGGAAACAAAGAAGCCTTTTAATTATTTACAGTAGGCTTATTGTGGCTAAGCAAACATTGGCCAAGGACTCATAAAGTTAACCTCAGTAAAGTGGGCTTATGCAGCCATATATAGCCTGTATATTTCACATAGCAGCTTTTTTAACCAGTTCCAGCCTAGTGTAAATAAAACTTATCTCCCAGCAGAAGGGCTGGTTACTTGGTTTTCCACTTACCAGTTCCATGGACTGCAGTAATTTTATACTTAGATAAATTTATTATCAATTTTTGTCATAAAGTGGGTAGTCATGGAGCTTTAGAGACAGAAAACAGTGTGCTGGCAGAAGAAAGCCTCCTGGAGTGGGGACAATGTAATCCCACTGCACCCAGATGTTTCTCCTAACTCCCTGGCCTATGCTCTGACATGGCTGCTCGTACCTCCTGGGCACACTTTTGGTTCTCTGCTTCCACCCTGGAATGCCTTTTGTAGAATTCCCCATCCTGAGGATGAGGTGTGTGTGGGACCTAACATCTTTGTCATGTGGTGTGAAGGTGAGAAAGTCAGGGTGCCTGGACTTCGTGGAGCTGGACAGGAGGGAGACAACAAGCCCAAGTCAATTCAGTAGTTCTGCTCACAACCCATATCTTATAAAGAAACAAGTGAAGAAAATAGGAATTTCAAATGTATGTACTCATTTGCATTAAAAAAAAATAACCACAGTGAAACAAACTCTCAAACTGAGAAGATTTGTGTGTGGTGGAATTAATGAAATCTGGGTATTATTTTTCCGTGGATTTAAGTAGGAAAGCCTTTGAAACCCCTCAGTATCATGTATGGCTTCACCCCATTCCTCCTTTTTTTCCCCTTTTTCCTTCTCCTTGTCACCATTCACCTTAACTTGCTCTTGTCGTCCCCCCCCC